>CM052288.1:5653157-5758002 GCA_028455765.1 Lasioglossum oenotherae | reverse complement strand
GTTATTTTAATACAGGATATTTCCTTCATTTCGTGAAAGAAATGAATTTTACTTACATATTTTATATGTATAAAACAATAATAAACTGAGACGATGTATGGTATTGTCCGGACTGAGTGTGGAGACGGGTTCTTGTCCGGACTGAGTGTGGAGACGGGTTCTTGTCCGGACTGAGTGTGGAGACGGGTTCTTGTCCGGACTAAAAGAGATGATGGCAGCCAAAGTGGCACGGCAAAACCCGGGCGTGAGCACTCTCATATCCTCTCTGCTATTAATAGTATCTCGTCGGTGCGGAAGTTTACCTAAAATTCGATGTCGGATGTCGATAAAATAAAATTCTACATTTATGACGGATGTCGATAATATAGAATTCTGTTTGTCAAGATGTCGTTATTGACTTATCGTGTTATTGTTTGAGTGTTTTGTCGCTACGAGAAATAGCGCTTTTAAATTTTACGGAGCAAATGATTCTTGCCGCTATTTACATTACACATTATGACAAAAATGGTAAGGATTGTTTTAAAATGAAAGTTTTAGATCAATCAGGCTTATGTTGGATCACGAAAGTCCATAGCTCTCAATTATTCCTTTCTAGATGAGTCACTAATTAATTTATTATTAAAATAACAATTAAAATGATTAAAACTTACTGAAAAGTTAACCGATTTTATTATCTTTCCGTTTGTTATTTGAAATAACCTTTGCCCGACGTTGTTGTTACATATATTTAAAAATGGTAGAAGGCGGCTATCGGAAGATTGAATAGAACTGAGTGAGGAAAACATGCGCTATTATAATAAGCTTCTTACGGCATGAAACCATATTAAAGTTTAAACCCGAATAGAAACTACAAAGACGCCGAAATCGTGAGTATATATACCGCAGCTTTGTTTATACTTATCAACTATATTCGGACTCCAATAAATGTTAAATATATAAAAGGAGACAGGATGAAAACGACTACGTTTCGCAGAGGAGAATGCGTTCGAACGGATAAACGAGCGAAGACGATGATGATCGATGATGGTTACGGACAGTCGAATGTAAAGCAACGTGTAAAGATGTCGGAGAATCAAAGGATAGGGGTGATCTTCGTCGTGTTCGATTCTTATTTTAGCCTTGTAAGGTTTCTGTGTGCGGGACTGAGGATACGCCAAGGTATTCTTAAATCCTCGTTAACTTAATAAAGACCGTCTTAAGACTGTTTGTCGACTTAGATCACGACAACATATAGGAAAAGAGTCGCAAGGGTACATATGACAGGGTCGGGCCAACACGCCGGTGCATATTTAAACGGAAGTCGAACGGTGCTGACACGAGCCGCATCCAACAGTGGACTAACAACAACCACATCCTACTGTTCAACTCCAACGTTCGCGTGGTCCAGGCGAAATAAACCCGAGACGTGTACTTGGATTAGTTCGTTTTAGCACGTTTTTCTCCAAGTAGCTGAAAGGTGAGCCGCTCCAGCACGATCGCTTTCACGTCCGTCCGGTTTCTTTCTCGGATCTTCCCGACAGATTGCGCACAAACCATAATCGTTCAGTAACAAGAATATAATTCCTTGGCACGTTCAATACTTGCGATTCGCGCGATACTAAAAGAACTGTATTCTACATTAGTGTGTTCGGAATATAGGCTGACTGTAAACGTGCTGACTGTAACCGCAGTAGATTCTACATTATGGTGCTCGGAATATAGACTGACTGTAAACACATTAGATTCTACATTAGGGTGCTCGAAATATAGATTGACTGTAACCGCAGTAGATTCTACATTATGGTGCTCGGAATATAGACTGACTGCAAACGCATTAGATTCTACATTAGGGTGCTCGGAATATAGATTGACTGTAAACGCAGTAGATTCTACATTAGGGTGCTCGGAACATAAACGGACTATAAACGTGCTGACTGTAAACGCGTCGTATTGTATTAGGTTGGAAAGAAAGTTCTGGCGGTTTTAACTATTAAATTCAAATGCACATATCTCAGCTCAAACAAAACTTTATTAATCAAAATAAAGTCCACTGCAATCAATGCACTTTTGCCAACGAGAAACAAGTTTTGTTATTCTGGTTGAATAAAATTTTGGAGTCCGAGAGGCGACAAATTCGTTGAATGCCGTTTCAGCATCTCTCTGAGATTTGAAGGATTTCTCACGCAAGACGTTGTCTAGGTGCTTAAAATAGTGGTAATCGGTGGGTGAGAGATCTGGCGTGTATGGTGGATGAGGTAGAGTATCATAGCCCAATTCGTTAAACTTTTGAAGGGTCGGTCGGGCGACGTGTGGCCGGGCGTTATCGTGGAACAGGATAGGACCATTTCTGTTGACCAGTGCTGGACACAAACGTTGTAATTTTTTAAATCACCTTTGTGCAGTACGTTCGTTCGTGATTCCAGGGCCAAACGCCTCGTTGATATCGTGGGCAATTTCGACAGCTTTCCGACCTAGTTTGAACTGGAATAGGAAACTTCATGTTCGAATCTGCTTCTTGTCCATGTTGTTTTCAACACCCTGAGAAATCGGGAAAACTAACTTGCAAATAAAATTAATATCACATTTTCATAGAGCGAAAAATGCACTTTAAAATTATATACAAAGTCAATGCAATGTAACAACAACTTAATCGAAAATAGACCATTTAAAATCAAAATAACAAAAACCGCCAGAACTTTCTTTCCAACCTAATATATTAGTGAAAGCGAAAACCTGCGGTAATCTTCCAGTTTCGTTGGTTTGATTTCAGAGTTTAGAATGTCTATCGTTTCGGGACCCAGCTTTGAAGCCTACTCATGGGGAGGCCAGGGCGGTGGTTCCAGGTTTGGTAACATGACGGCAGCGGACAAGGTGCCGCCAGACATGATGCACCTGGTCGACGTCCACTGGTATCAGTTCCCGCCGCTGAACCCGATGTGGCATGGGATTCTCGGTTTCGTAATCGGGGTGCTTGGTTTTATCTCTATAACTGGGAACGGAATGGTCGTCTACATTTTCCTCTCAACAAAAAGTCTTCGCACGCCGAGCAACCTGTTCGTCATCAACTTGGCCATCAATGACTTTTGCATGATGCTCTGCATGTCTCCGCCTATGGTAAACAACCGAGTCAATTTATCCGGACGCGGAAACTGTAACGGATGCAATTAAGGGGGTAGCCTCGTTTCCAGGATTACAGGGTGCAAATTTCAAGAAAGTGGGATTAAATAAAATCTTATTGTCAGTGGTAGTAGCAGCCTTTATAGATCTGAAATAGATAAAAATTAAATTCTGTGGAATTTTATATTCCCGCATTTTCTGGACACCTTTATAGAAACCAAACATGCATAAAGATTCGCGGTCTATTTCGCGTTAAGGTCGCAGTCTCGTTTCCAAGATTGTAAGAGTGCGGGATACGCCCTCTCATTTCAGTGAGTTTCAGTAGTTTACATTTCGGTGTTTCAGTAGTCAAAAGATCAATCTAGGCCGCAGTCGCACTTAATATGTAGTCCTATTTTTACGTTTACGAGGCGTAATGTGGATTATTCGGCAGCATGTACCCGTTGCAGCTTTATGAAAATAGCTACATGCGTAACTTTATGCTTCCGAATAATGCAAATTACGCCTGGTAAATGTATAAATTTTGAGGGCGACTGCGGCCTAGATTGATCTTTTATCAAGCGCTTTTGACGCGAAATAGTCTGCGAATCTTTATGCATTTATGGTTTCCGAAAATGTTCAAAAAACGCGAGAATATAAAATTCCAGAAAGTTTAATACAATTTTTATCTATTTCAGATCTATAAAGGCTACTAAGACTGACGATAACATTTGCCTGGAAAAATTAAAAATTGCATAGACATCCGCAGTCCAACGCGAAACTAACGATGCAATTCCTCCGTGCCCATAGGTAATCAATTGCTATTACGAGACATGGGTACTCGGACCACTGTTTTGTCAAGTTTACGCGATGGTGGGCTCCTTGTTCGGATGTGGCTCCATATGGACAATGACGATGATCTCGTTCGACAGATACAACGTGATCGTCAAAGGTTTAGCCGGCAAACCATTGACCATTAACGGAGCAATCCTCCGTATACTGGCTATATGGGTATTCTCCTTGGGTTGGACTATCGCGCCTATGTTCGGCTGGAACCGGTAATTCCTTCAATTTGATCATCGAAATGGAATACACTTAAACCCGCGGTTTTCTCTCCTCAGATACGTTCCCGAAGGTAACTTCACCGCTTGCGGCACCGATTACCTCAGCAGAGACCTCTTGTCTGTCTCCTATCTCGTTATGTACGCTATTTGGGTCTACTTCCTCCCGCTGTTCCTCATCTGCTACAGCTACTGGTTCATCATCCAAGCGGTCAGCGCTCACGAGAAAAACATGCGTGAACAAGCGAAAAAGATGAACGTGGCCTCTCTGCGATCATCGGAGAATCAGAACACTAGCGCCGAATGCAAACTGGCGAAGGTATTAATATTCGCCGTGTATGAACCAGCGTATATAGTATCATAGTATACAATATGTATACGGAGACACGCGATTGATTTCAGGTTGCTCTGATGACGATTTCCTTGTGGTTCATGGCCTGGACACCGTACCTGGTGATCAACTTCGGCGGCATCTTCAACCTCATCAACGTCACGCCGCTGTTCTCCATCTGGGGCGCCCTGTTCGCCAAGGCCAACGCCGTCTATAACCCGATCGTCTACGGAATCAGGTAGCTATCGTTGAGAGCTCAAAAGAGTTGACGCAATCTACAATTGCTCTAAAATATTAAGGGGATAGACTCGTTTCCAGGATTTCTCGATAATGCAAAAATGTAGTTTTTCAGTAGTTAAAAGCTCTAAATGAAAGATCAATCTAGACCGCAGTCGCCCTCATAAGCCCTATTTTTTACGTATACGAGGCATAAGTTGCATTATTTGGTAGCATGTATTGCGGTGAGATGACAAAAAGATTCCTGGCAGCAGTAATAGCAGTATCGCTAGATGAGGGGAGAGTAGGAATTGTGGGGAAAGTTACCCTCTCTTTGCAGACAAAGACGAAACGCGTCACATGACTAGGCCACAGCGTAAGCGTGGGGTATAGCGTCGTAGAAGGGGAAGGTAGAGGGGGGGGCACAAGTCTTTCACCGGGGATCACTGTCGTCAGATCGAGGAAATCGAGGGGAATAGTTTACCCCCTCTCTGATAACACTGTCCAACAAATTTCAACTTTTTTTATGTTCCCTAATTACTGTTGGATGCTTCTTATAGAGTTTTCCGTGCTGATTCCGAATCTGTTTCTAATTTTTTCCCTATACGTACAATTTTTGAGGAACATGGCTTTGAAAAAAAAACATATTTTTCAACTTTAAACAAATATTGTGATGTTATTATAAAAGATATTGTTCTTTGCAGCAAAAGATTCTATAGACTTTCCCGAATACAGCGATATCAAATATTAATACATTATGATCGTCTAAACATGTTTAAACAATCACTAAAGGCGGAGAGACACCACTTTTGCACCAATTTTAAGGATATTTTCCAATTTATCTTAAAAGACAAGGGTCTAGCGGAAAATCGAACTATACCACTCGATAGAGCAGACTTTTATCTTGAGAAGCCACCCTGTCAAGTTTGGATCGTCAACATTTTTTTCGAACCAGAAAGTAAAATATCTTCGCTCGACATGAGTTGCTGCCAGTGGCGCCACTTAAAATATATATCCTTATAAATATATATATATATATATATATATATATATATATATATCCTTAAAAATTGGTGTTTAAACAATCATAATGTATTAATATTGGATATCACTGTATTCGGGAAAGTCTACAGAATCTTTTGCTGCAAAGAACAATTCAATATCTTTTATAATAACATCACAATATTTGTTTAAAGTTGAAAAATATGTTTTTTGTCATAGTTTTTTCACGTAAACGTAAAAATAGGACTTTTGAGGGCGACTGCAGCCTAGATTGATCTTTTATCTAGCGTTTTTGACTACTGTTGCAATCCTGGAAACGAGGCGTGCTTGACTTCTCCGACTGATTTATTCATCGATTTCAGCCATCCGAAATACCGAGCCGCGCTCTTCCAGAAGTTCCCATCGCTGGCATGCGCCGCTGAACCAGCCCAAGTCGACGCGACCTCCACCGTCTCCGGCACCACCACCGTCGCCGACAACGAAAAAGCGAACGCATAAAACCGTCTCGTTCCTGCGCAAAATATCTCGTGAGATAGCGTGCTTTAATTCGAACTGAAGCCGCGCAACGAAACATCACGATACGGTGCAAGATTAACGAACCGCTAGGAAATTCAAGATGACGCGAAGTTTCATTGCAGACACGAAATTGTAAATATTAGCATCGGTCGTCGTGTTAAGAAATATTTTTGTACAAATTTACAGGGGACACGCTTCGACTTGAGAGATCGCGAGAACCCGGGTTCGAAGGAGAAGAAAGAGGGACAAACACCATCGACGCCGGGACAAGCGTATCCATATCTTCGCGACGCGAGTACCCAGTATACGGAATTGTTCCAGCATGCGGCAATAAATGAAACAATCTTCTAATCCTCCCATGATCGACACGCAGTACCGACGATTCCCATTTGCACCACAATGCGAATCGCGTAGCGTCGAAACATGGGCGGCGATTTCAATTTTGTACAGTTTATTCCGCAGCAATATACATGGTCACTTTGGTATAGCAGGCGCCTGCTCTATGTTTACTAGTTTAGTAAGCACGTATCACACTGGCGTGAGATACGATGAGAGCGTCGTATCTGTACCTTAATTTTATAAATACAAATGCGAATAAATTATGCAAGCAACGACCAATGTGTTCTTCATTGACGCGCGTTTTTGTACACGGAAACATGTTCCTAGATTCTTTTATGATTTTCCAGCTTCCGAAGACTTGTCCCCTCCAGCGGCACCTGCACCAGATTCCTCGGTGTCACCGAATATCAAAAACGGCAGTTTCTCCTTCAACGCAGCTCTGTACTTTGGATGACTGCACAGTAAATCGTCTCTTTAGTACACGGCCGTTTGTTGCTAATGCTTGGAGTTTAAACAGTGCACGCGTACCTGATTGCGTAAACGATCGGATTGTATATCGCGTTGGCTTTCGCGAATAGAGATCCCCATATCGTGAACAGAGGAGTGATCAATGTCCGATTGAATATTCCGATATAGTTGATTACCAGATAGGGTGTCCATGCCATAAACCATAACGAGATCGTTGTCAACGCCACCTGCAAAAAATTTTCCGCTAAAATGTTTCAATTCAATAAATGGAAAATTACAGCATCCAATCGTACGATGCAAGCAGAAGGCTGGCATTATGGCGTCAGAACGACGCGACGCTCGAAGCTGAGCGTGCTCTTGAACTGCTTTGAATTGGACAGCACACCGTGCCAGCAGATATCGATACTTATTCGGAAGTAGATGCGTATGGTATTCTGCTGAAAAGTCTGTTGTGATTTCGAGCATTTTGCTTACTGGTTATAGAAGTGCTAGTACCTTAGCCAATTTTGCTTCGGCACTAGGGCCCGATTGATCTCCGGACCTCAGAGATGCAACGTTCATCTTCTTCGCTTGCTCTCTCATTCCTTTCTCGTGTGCCGCAACAGCCTGTTTTAAGCAAACACAATCTTGAAATAAAAGCCGCGATGAAACATGTGTCGATCGATAGAATTACTAAGTATATTTACCGATACGATAAAGTAGTAGCTGTATATAATAGTGAACAGCGGTGTATAGTAAACAAACGCCGAGTAAACTAGTATGTACGATTTCGAGGACCAATATAACGTGAGATAATCCGTTCCGCAGGCAGTCATATTACCCTCTGGGACGTATCTGATTAAACAATTCTCTTTGTTAAGCGTACGCGAAGACATTATAATTTCCTGAATCATGAGTTACCTATTCCATCCCACCATAGGTAAAATTGCCCATATTAGACCAAATGTCCATATAGCTACTATTTCGGCCATCGCTCTTTTTATAGTTAGAGGCGTTCCAGACATCCCCTAAAAGAGTAATCCATTTTTTTTTAAACCTGTCTTTATTGTTAACTATCGGTATCTTGTTGATATACCTTCACTATAACATTGTATCTGTCCTGAGCAATGGCTGTCATTGTCCAAATAGAAGCGCAGCCGCATAGTGAACCAACCAGTGCATAAATGTCGCACATTAAGGTTCCTGAATAGAGGAATACCGTTTTAATAACTATAACTACTTTAATGAAATAGTTTCGTGCCCATTCTGTTCTTACCCAAAACCCATGTTTCATAGAAACAACAGATCACCATTGGAGGACACATAAAACCCATCATTATGAAATCGGAGAAAGCTAAATTGACTACGAGTAGATTACTCGGTGTTCTCAAGGACGGCGTCATTAAAAATACGTAAACTACTACACCGTTACCAGACCAGCCGATGATCCCCAGTATGATCATTACGACGCCTAAAATTTTATGCCATAGCGGGTGTAACGGTGGAAATCGGTACCTATGTTAAACATAAAATAAGATGAAAATAAGATGCTCCGGTACTTCAAATGAAATTTTAACGATTACCAATATGTGTCGATTAAATGAATCATTTCTTCGGGTACTTTACTGACGACCGTTTGATTATTAAACCGCATTATCTGCCTTGCAAACTGTGGTCCGAAAGTAGTCGTTAAGGTGAAATTCGGTGAAGGTAAAACTCCGATTGATAAGGGGGTGGTCATGTTGCGAATATCCATTAAAGCAGTTATCTCCATATCTTGAAAATAAGCATGCACGTTTTGTTAATAAAAACTACATTTATTGGGTTAGTAAGAAAGTATAATTTTGGTATTTTCAGGTGAAATAAAATGTTTTTTTTATTCAACCCAATAGATAATATTGTCCAGACCGAAGCACATACTTGTAAACTAATGTTATAACAGGATTTTGTGAAAAAAAGATCACAAAGAACAGTATTTAAATTTACACATCGACAACTTTGTAAAGTGCATTCCTTATGCACAATTGAACTGATCACGCACAACTGCAGCAACTCGAACTCCATGCATCTCTTATACCTGTTCTATAAGATCAGATCCAATAATGTGATCCAATAAAATATTCAAATGAAACCATGCGCAGTTCTATTAGATGCATTTATATCACTTGTGCAAGTAGTAGTACGAACCGATGCATACAAAAGTCCTGTCACCCATCATTTAAAGTAATCTGATCAGTATGAATCATTACGTATGCCTTTACAGATTAAATTTGTATAATTAACTTAAGTGAGAAATGCACGCAAAATGTACTAGTACAGTATAGCATTTTGTAGAATTTATTTCTTGAAATATAATTACACGATCAACATCAATTAATTACTTGTGAAAGTCTTCGAATATGTTGACTACGACCTTCTTGAAGAGCCTCTTCTAACACTTGAGTAATGTGGAGCAAATTGTTGGGGTCTGTTTGAAGCAACACATGCTCAATACTCTCCTCTTTGTCTGGATTCTTAATGGATAAATCCAATGTAACGAGGGGTGCAACTTGCTTTAATAATGACCTTGATGCAAGCTGCAAAGGAATATATGTACTCCATTAATTGTTCGAATATATGTTTATATATTAAAAGCAATGACAAACCTGAACTTCAAATCTCCATTCCATATCATGATATTCGGGCAGTTTAAATCCAATATTGGAGAGTACACCTAATATCTCATCTCTTTTACCATAATAAAATTCTCCCAGAATTACTTCTTGATCCTCTGAAAATCCCAAAGCAATTACAGAATCTCTAAAATCCTTGGCACTCAACTGTAACGCAATAAAACCGAGATTATTATCTGAAAACAATGTAATATTTACAATGATATCGAATGTTGCATTACTTTGTATCTACAACTTTCTAATAATAAATTAACAAGTCCTTCCACTGAATTTTTCATTACATCCACTTCGAGTTGCAATTTCTCTGAAACAGTAATACGAGTCGAGTTGAAAGAAGTTTCTATAAAAACATCAAGACAATTTATTTCTCATCTTACTAACGAGCTGCTGTATTATACAATTTCATGTTTGGCCCTTTATGTAAATAATCCAAGGCTAATTTACAGAAGTACTGCAAAACTGTGAAAACAAATAAATTCATTCGAATTGTTCGTACGTAAACAAGATCAGCGGTAAACAATGCAACTGCACATACTTTGAGGTTCATGATCTGTAAGAAGCAACACATGTTTTTTTATGATCTGGTTTTAATGTCAGCAACATTGTCGCTGTTTTTATATGAAAATATTAAAAAATATTTATATCAGAACGAATTGTATTGCATTTTTAGATTTAAGATATAATGATCCCCGTTTCTAGGCGTAGCTTGAAGATGACATATTCTCTGTCTCACGAAAGAAAGGACTTCGCAAATGACCAGTTTGCGTCGTTCGCTGCGCAGGTTCGCCCTGATTGGTAGTACTCCCAATGCACAATGCCTGCCACTGGAGAGTGGACGCTGCGATCAGTCGAGCTGCGCAGAACGAGTCCTTTCTTTCATGAGACAGAGTTATGTATGTATTTATTTACGTGCCGCCATATGTAATATAACCAATAAATTGACAACTCGTTAGTCGTTGTCACGAACTATGCACCTATTTAAATAATAACCGTCGATAAATCTTTGTTTAAACATTACAAATATATTTACTTTATTTACCTAGGTTTAATATTTTTATGTTTATGCGTACCTTACATATACATAATATGTATTTATATATATACACGCACGTGCAATTGCAATTATTTACATTGGTGCTAATATTTAATAAAGAAAATCATTTTAATGATATGAGTATAAATTTATTTCTTGTATTTTAAATGCAGAAGACATACAAGTACACAAATAATATGTATGAAAGTATAATTCTTTTAGAATAATTTATCTTGTAATCAAGCGGTTTTCCCTGATCTTTTTATCAGATTGAAAAATGAGGGCTATCTGTAATTACATGTCTTCTCTCATTACACAATAGTGACATAACCAGTAACGACACTGTAATTTTTTAACAGCTTATGCAGAATGTTTCGTCTTTGGTTGATTACGATTGATTCATTTGAGTCTGGAACACGTGCCCGTATTTCTTTAAGGCTTCCCGGTGAGTATCTTGTTTCTTATCTAAAGTTACTATCAACTCCTCCACTTGGTTCCTAAATTTTAAGTGAAAGAATCTTTACTATATCGTCAGACCTCTTATGCATATAGTGATTTTTATTAGAGCTGTTACTTTCTCGAAGCTTCGACTCTTCGAAGATTCAATGGAACTTTCACGTTATGTCATGATTTGAAAGAATCTTCACAGAATATAAAAAATAAAAAAAAGCTTTCTTTCAAAGCTTAGAAACTTTGATTCTCATCACCTTCGAAGTTTCGGAAATCGAAGCTCCGAAATCTTGGACTTTGGAAGAAAAGTAAAAGTTCTAATTTCTATCTGCTTACAGTTCAGAAGAAATATATTCCATGCGTTTGGAAACATTCTGTTTGGCTTCTTCCAAATCCTGCTTCATAAGAACAGGTCCTATCAGCTTGAAAACATCATCTTCTGTTTTCAGAAGATCTAACTCTTTCTTGACCATAATATTTTCATGTAATTGACCCTCTAGCTGCTGCCTTTGCCTCAATGTTTTTTGGTAATCTGGTAAAAACAAAATCTAATCTAAATTATTACAAACAAGGTGATTCATATATGTAAAAAGAGAATTAACTACCTCTTTGAACTTGTTTGTATTTGTCTAACTCGGTCTTGAAATGCATTTGAATTTCTTCCATCATATTCGTCTAGAAGAGAGAAAGGATTTTTAAATCAAATCGAACTCGAATAGATAGGTTACTTGATAATTTTAACATTTTCGTACCATGTTAAAGAATGTTTCGTAATAAACTTCTTCGGAAAACTATGCTCGAATATATTTATTGCACGATATAGAATGGGTAAATTCTACATACGGGTGTTCTTGCAGTTCTACTTTCTTGAAAAGTGCTTTCTCTCAAGCACTATCAAACTTTTTCTTGATTTTACACTGCTTTACACCGCGACGTGCAAAATGTAAATTTAAACGTACAGGCAGGTACAGGAGTCATAGAGATGCACAAATTAGGAGTGAGAATAAAATGAAAATGCAAAAAATGTTTCAGCGACCACCTAGTGGTTACGACTGGTAACTAAAATGTCCCCTGAATACAATGCAACCCGCAACGCTCAGAAGTATGCACAGAGCATGGCTATGGATTGATATGGATCAATATGGATATAAATCAATATAGATACAGAGTGACTATATGTGGGGATAGGGATAAAGGATAAGAAACAAATTCGATATGATCAGATATGATTTTGTTGTTCGTGATTTTTTTTAGCCTAAATGCATCTATGATTGTCTATGATGCGTAGCACCTGTATCACCGACGAGATATAAGAAAAAAAATATATATATATCATATATCTCGTCTGTGCCTGTAAGGTTCACATAGGCCGCTAGGTGCAGCACTATACTGGAAGCACCAAAACCCTGGGCATGTGCACTCTCATTTCCTCTTTGTTAGCGTCAATTATAACCTCTATTCAAATGATAACTAAATAGCTACATCAAGCTACATAGCTTGATATCGCAGTTGGTGTTTTCATTCAGATTTAGAAGATGGAAACGATATTAGAGCAACAACGGCGCTACCATGAGGAAAGGGAGAGGTTGATGGACGCAATGGTTAAAGAAATGCTTTACAAGAAAGCAGGACACAGAGAGAGCATAAACTCGGAGCATCGGTTGAAAATGTTGCTCGATCAATACATGGACAGTACTTTGCATTTGCAAGATTTGTACGAAGACAAAGATGGGCAAAGAAAAGAGGAGGTATATATATATATCTTTAGCTTTCATTTTCATTGTTAAATTGTTCTTCAAAATAAATAATTTTCTTTCCAGGTACAAGCGCTTTCGGGTCCAAACGAATTTTCGGAGTTTTATTCCCGTTTGAAATCGATCAAAGAATTTTATCGACGACATCCGAACGAAATAAGTATTCCAATGTCCGTGGAATTCGAGGAACTAGCTAAAATGAGAGAAAATCCTACAGAAGAGCTTTCAAATCTAGTCGAATTCACAGACGAGGAGGGTTACGGAAAGTACCTTGATCTTCACGAGTGTTACGAAAAGTACATTAATCTGAAAGGGATAGAGAAAGTAGACTATATTACATATTTATCAACTTTCGATCATTTATTCGATATACCGAGGGAAAGAAAAAATGCTGAATATCAGAGATACATAGAATCATTATTAGAATATATAACAGACTATTTAAGCAGAGTTAGACCTTTGCTCGACTTGACTGCAGAGCTTCAGGAGGCAAACAGGGAATTCGAGATGCAATGGGAGAACAGTACGTTCCCAGGATGGCCCAAAGAAACTGGCAGTGCTCTGACTCATGTTGGAGCTCATTTGGAACTGTCTGCTTTCTCTTCATGGGAGGAGCTTGCGTCTCTTGGTTTGGATCGGTTGAAATCGGCTCTGATGGCTTTGGGTTTAAAATGTGGCGGTACTCTCGAGGAGAGAGCTCAGAGACTCTTTAGTACAAAAGGAGAAGCTTCCTTGGATCCGAATTTACTAGCCAAGAGCAATAGAAATAGGAAAAACGGAAAAGGAAGGAATTCCGAAAAGCAAAAGGAGATAGGCTGCTTGGAAGGACAAGTGTACAGACTCGCGGAATTGGTGTCGACTCAGCGAGTAGCCACAAAAGAGAATGTACAAAGGAAACAAGCTAGAACAGAAGGAGAGAGAGGAGATTCCGATGCGGAAGCCAGCGCTAGCGAGTCTGAGGAAGAAGATGACAACGAGGTTCCATATAATCCGAAAAATCTTCCTCTCGGATGGGATGGCAAACCTATACCATATTGGTTGTACAAATTGCATGGTTTAAATATCAGCTACAACTGCGAAATCTGTGGAAACTTCACGTACAAAGGACCAAAAGCTTTCCAAAGACATTTTGCCGAATGGAGACACGCGCACGGAATGCGCTGCCTAGGAATTCCAAATACCGCTCATTTCGCTAACGTAACGCAAATAGAAGACGCCCTGGCTCTATGGGAAAAACTGAAAGCTCAGAAACAAGCCGAACGCTGGCAGCCAGAACAGGAGGAAGAGTTCGAAGATTCTCTTGGAAACGTGGTTAATCGCAAAACGTACGAGGACTTGAAACGACAGGGTCTTTTGTAATATATTAATTACAATATCATTCTTGTAACATGTCTGTATGTTTTAAAATCAGTAATGTAATAAACAGATTTTTCTAATTGTTTGCTTGTTAGGTATTTTGAAAATAAAAGCCAATTGCCTTCGAATATCGTTTCTATAAGTAAATTACTAGACAAAGTCACCAACCGCGCAGAAACTTCAAAGAAATACTCAAAGAAGCAAGGCACACGGTTTTATCAGTTAAAGATCTACGATTCATATGAATGCCGGTGCTCTACGTCGAATCGATTTGAAAATAATAAATAAATAATCCTGAAATGATTTGAAATCGTATCGAAGAAGTAGGGATTTCGAAGTTCTTTGAATGGTCACGTCCGACCAATAAGAGCGTAACAAATTCGTACCTAGGACGAGTGTGCGCAGTTGGTCGTGTGTCTATAGAGACGAATACCTCTTGGCTCCTGTATCATTTCATACTTTCTCTCCTAACAGTAATGCTACGTCTGTTGAAGAAAGAATATATTAATCTGTAACTATTTAACTCGCGAAAACGTTGTCAAACGGAACACCATACGGACAGAGTTCTCGGAGAAATTCTGTTCGAAACGAAACCGAAAGTGTTCGTTTTATCGGTGGAAGCACGATGTTTTATTGGAGCTATTAAAACCACGTGCTCCGAAAGGCCGATCGTTATTATGAAAGAAAGATTTAACGTAAGCATCTGCGAGTAACAAAATTCTTCTTAATTGCCTCGCCGATTTTCTGTTTTTCATTCTTTCTAATAATCTTGCTTCTCGCAGGCGAAGTTACCATTTTAAGTAACCGGCAGACGAGCAAACCATTGATTAGGGAACAAAGATCCTTGCCACCATCGCGGAAAGGTATGCTGAGACAGGATGACGGAATTCGTGGACGGTTGGATATTTGGACACACTCTAGGGGAAGGTGCTTACGGCGAGTACGTTTACAGAATTCTTCTAAATTGTATCGCTTTAAAACGATCGACGATTACTCTGTTTTCGTTCTGAGAAATAATTCATAATTTTGAAATATATGAAATACGATTTTTATCGATAAAAATATTCCGCGTTCGTTTCATTGATGTTTTTTTTATCGCGTTCCAAGTATTGTTATATTTTAGGCATTTATTTCAACAGTTACTTTGTGACTTTTATTCAAACATTTGCTTCGATCCTTTCAGGGTAAAGTTACTCTTGAACAGATCCACTGGTGAGGCGGTTGCCATGAAAATGATAGATTTAGATAAACACACGGACGCTAGGCAAACCGTTCGCAAAGAGAGTGCTATTCACCGTATGTTATCTAATCCGAACATTGTACAATACTTTGGGAAGCGTAGCGAGCCAAACATGGAATATATTTTCTTAGAATATGCTTCTGGTGGAGAACTTTTTGATAGGATAGGTAAGAGTATAGCTTTTCTATGATAGTTTAAGAAATGGTGGTGCTGATGCTATTCTCTTCGTTAAAACAGAGCCTGACATCGGTATGCCAGCATGGGAGGCACAGAAGTATTTCAGACAACTAATTTCAGCAGTCGAATACCTGCATAGTAAAGGAATTGCGCACAGAGATTTGAAACCAGAAAATTTACTATTAGACGGAAATAACAACTTAAAAATCTCTGATTTTGGCATGGCAACAATGTTTCGGCTTCAAGGGAAAGAGCGGACCTTGGAGAAAAGATGTGGAACACTGCCATATGTTGCTCCAGAAGTATTATCACAAAAATACAATGCAGAACCTGCAGATGTGTGGTCATGTGGTATAATTCTTGTTGCTTTATTGACTGGAGGTAATCTTAATTAAGACACATATATGTACAGTAGCAGCTTATCTTTATCAGTAATATATTAGTTAATTATATTATCAGTAATATTTTATTCGCAACTTCTTCCAACTTCAATGTTGAGTCTAAGTAAACCAGTAAATCGAAAAAGGAATGAATTAATGACAGCTTTATGCACAACACATAGATCACTGTCATTTTTAGTTTGATGATTTAGGTCGCTAATGAGTAACTTACATTTCTTAGTCTTTAACTGGTCCATATCTGAACTGTAGAACTGCCTTGGGATCAGTCCTCGGCAGAGTGTCGAGAATACAAGGCATGGAGAGAAGGGAAATACATGTCTTTCACACCATGGAGAAAGTTGGATACCTCTTCCTTGTCTTTAATTAAAAATGTTCTTACGCACTCGCCGACGTCCAGATATACCATAAGAGACATTAAGCAACACAGATGGTTCATCAAAATGTTCCCGAAAGGTATGTATCTGTTCTGAGTAGTAGCACATTGTCTGCTTTTATATATGTAACAGATTTACGGCGCGTCCATGGATACGATGAGATAAGCGTTTACTCTGTCAGGTACTAAGTATCTCTGAGTGTACACTTAATTACTCAAAGCAGCTTGGTGCCTAACTGAGTGGATACTAAGAACACCCAGGTTTTTTCGTGAACTTACAAGTATTCGATCTATTCATTCTTAATTTGTATTAATTAAACATATAAATTTCAAATGTAACTTCTCAAGATTATCAAAGCTTTTGCCTTTACTTTGGTAATACAGCTCTATGATTTTAATTAAGGATCATAAAGCTAGATTACCAAAGCAAAGAGCACTGGCGTGTGCATCCAATAGAAATATCAAAAGATTACATTCTCTAGTGTTACACAAGTATTATTTTTATTATTAATTTTGTATTGATATTGTAGAAGGATGCATACGACCTGACGAAACGGATTCAAGGCATATGTTAGAGGATGAAAACTTGACAAGATTCTGCTTGTCCCAACCAGAATTGCCTAGGGTACAAAATAATATTGTAGAAATTAATTTAGAAGAACAGCCAGGATTTTCATTTTCACAACCCGCTCATATAGAAGACTTATTAGTTTGCACTCAAGTACAAAATAAGCAACTTACACAAGCCAGCCAGGTAGTACAACTTCCTTGCAGTTTCTTTCTTTACGTAAAATGATCGATATAATTGCGGACACAATGACTAAAATTTATCCATACATTTGCAGCAAAATACCTACCAACGTTTAGTGCGGAGAATGACTAGATTCTTCGTTAAAACGGCATTGGAAACAACGGTGAAAAGATTAATAAACTGCATGAACAGTGAGAATTATACTTGTCGTATCAACGATTGTCGTACGGTAAGTTTCAAAGTGAATATATTAACTAGTAATTGTAAGATGATTACGTA
This sequence comes from Lasioglossum oenotherae, assembly GCA_028455765.1. Classification (NCBI taxonomy): domain Eukaryota; kingdom Metazoa; phylum Arthropoda; class Insecta; order Hymenoptera; family Halictidae; genus Lasioglossum; species Lasioglossum oenotherae. Next base: position 5,740,529 of record CM052288.1, on the reverse strand, counting down.
CTATAAATTGTTGATTCATTCATTTTGTTCACAGGTTACCGTATCGAGCACAGATAGAAGGAAAATGCCTCTCGTTTTCAAAGCGAATATCGTTGAAATGGATGGGAAGATACTTGTAGATTTCAGATTATCCAAAGGCTGTGGTCTAGAGTTCAAACGAAGATTTATGAAAATCAAAACTCTATTGGATGATATAGTATTGAAAGGTCCTGTGACATGGCCGATTGCTGTTGCCACCGAATCTATACCGTGAACACGATGTACAAAATCTCATTTTAAATAAAACGTTTTATATTCTTTTACAAAAACACTTCCCTTTCTTCTGCGCATACATTATCCTAATGATTTCTTCGCAGTCAACGACAAAATTTGAAATGGCGCGTTGGTACAAATGTTTAGAAGCATGCAGGAGGATTTCATGATAAGAGATTCGTACTATAACCTCAATGTTTAGCATGCTCTTATTGCAACACTCGGTTGTATTTGCGATAACTAGTATCGTGACTATTGCATTTTCCAATTATCTTCGGTTTACATATTTTCTCGATATATTTTCGTATAAACTTTTTAACGGTATCGATGATTCGCAGGTGTACGATTACATAATCGGTAAGCTTTTACATATTGTTACCAATTTAATCAATGTGCCTTATCTTACATAGAAAATATTTTTCTAGTTGGAGCAGGCACTGCAGGAGCAACTTTGTTTGCGAGATTAACAGAATATGGATATAAGGTGTTGCTGCTCGAGGCTGGTGGAGTTCCACCACCTTTTCTTGATATTCCACTTTTGGCTCCCTTAATTCAGAATAGTCCATATGATTGGCAATACACTACTGTACCGCAACAGAATGCTTGCAAGGGTTTAGTCAATAATGTATTGCATTTGATGAATATATCTCTAGCATGCAATAATTATTTCAATGTGTAATTATGAACTTATTTTTCAGCAAAGCAAATGGCCAATGGGTAAACTTCTTGGTGGAACTAGTCGATTAAACTACATGCTTTATGTACGCGGTCATCCTCTGGATTATAGAGACTGGTTTCCAGATTTTAATGGTTATTATAATAAGTATTCATAATAAGTATTATTCATTGTTAGCTTTTATTATTATTTAAATCGAAAAATCTGTGTAGAACACACCACACAGAATGGTGGTCTAATGAGTACAAATATCTTGAAATGGAGTACTAATCTATCCGATATAATCTTGAAAGGATTGGAAGAGTTACATCAACCTATCGGTAATATTAACGAGGACTTAAACATTGGTAATATTACTATTATCAACAAAATGTTGTTACGACGAGTATCACCGTTTGATAATGTTATTAATTCAGGTTTCATGAAACCACAGTTGTCTATGGAAAATGGTAAACGGTGGAGTACTGATAAATTATTGCAAAGAAATGTTCAAAAGAGAACGACCATAATTGCTCATGCTCATGTCGAGAAAGTATGTTGAAAGAAAAATAATATTGATATCATTGTTCAATGAATTGTAATTATGCAATTAGCATCTAATTACAGGTATTGATGGAATCAAAGAAAGCAGTGGGAGTGCAATTTGTGACTCAAAATAAAGTATTTAAAGCTACCGCAAAACGAGGTGTTATTCTCAGTGCCGGAGCTATTGGTACTCCTAAAATATTAATGTTGTCCGGAATTGGGCCGAAAAAACATTTAGAAGACTTGAAGGTACACTTTGAATGAGTGTATATGTACATATATTGTATTTATGATTCACTAATCCGCTCACTTTTTAGATAAATATTGTCAAAGATTTACCAGTTGGTCAACATTTAGTGGACCATGTGCTTACAGGAATTGATTTAGTTACGATCAACGAAACTATAGGTTTAAATATGGCTGATACCTTCAGTCTTACGTCAGCTATAAAGTATTTTTTTTATGGAGAAGGTACACTTCTTAATTGGGAAGGATGATTACCATTGTAACAGGTTTGTAATTGTATGTTTACTTAGAGGTCTTTTTTTATGCTACTTAGGTCCTTGGACATCTGCAGGTGTTGAAGTCCTAGGAACGTTTCATAGTTCTTTTGAAAAAAATATAACAAACGTACCAGATTTACAGATAATGGTGATGCCACTTGGATTATCAAAAGATGGTGGAATTGTTTTAAGAAAGGCCCTGGGAATATCAGATAAGGTAAATTCCAAGGAATATATTTTACAAAGATATTTATTGATATAACTTAATATTAATTTCTTATATGATCTTTATAGACTTATAATGATTACTTTGCTCCTCTTGTTTACAAGAATACTGTAACGATTGCTCCAGTTTTATTACATCCGAAAAGTATGGGAGAGGTAAAATTGAATAGTACCAATTCTTTTGATCCACCGTTAATTAATCCGAAATACTTAACAAATACAGATGATATTGCACGTCTTACCGATGGTACTATGATTGATTCAATTTTAATAGTATATGTACAATACGTGAAACATGATCGCAACGTGTGATACTCAAATTTACAGGACTGCAATTTGTGAAGAAGCTTGTTCAAACGAACATTATGAAATCCATTGGCGCATCTATTTATGAAAAACATTTTCCTGGTTGCGAAAATGAAAATTTTGGTAGCAAAAAGTATTGGGAATGTTACATACAACATTTAACATTAACTTGTTATCACCCCGCCGGGACGTGCCGCATGGGCGACGTTGTTGATCAGAAGTTTCGGTAATTCATTACCTTTTCTTTCTTCAATCAACATGCTTTGTGATATCAATTTGACAAAACTTACTTCTTATAGAGTTTACGGTGTGACAAATCTGTATGTGATCGATGCATCTGTATTGCCTTCGTTGCCGAGCGGTAATATCAATGCTGCAGTTTTAATGCTTGCCGAAAAAGCTGCGCGTTTATTTAAACAAAATATGGAGCGTAACAGAAATAATCAGAAATGTTACAAACCACATAATTATTATAAATACTTCGAATATTTTAATAGGTGAAAATAATTATTTCTTTTAGTAGATATAAATATAAAAGTTTATACATTTCAATTTGTGTAATATCATCAATTTTACAAAGTTAAATACTTTGTAGTGAATCGAATGCTTTCAAATTGGTTGAAATCATTGTGATAATAGGAATTAATATTATACACTCTACCAGCTTTATACATTACAGGATATTAACGATAATTGCGTCTACTGTTTTTGTAATCTCTTCGAGAGTGATCGCTTGATCTGTGATTGTTATGAGTGTTTCTAGATCTATGATCTTTATGATGATTACTTTTAGTTGGTTCCCTACGATAAGGATGTGCTCGTTCGGATCTTCTATTATCGTACAGATGATTATCTACTTGTCTAGAATGAGGACCTGTACTTGGCAACATATTTGCTCCAAACATGACCATTTTCATATTACAAGGATTATTTCCTAACAACATCTGTTGACCTAACTGAAGTAGCTGGTTAGGATTGGGATACTGATCCTGTATGTTTGCTTTTGGTGTTGATTCTGTGTTGTTCCTTGTGCTCATACAAATAGGACGATTGAACAGCAACGTACCATCGAATAGGTCTAAAGCATACGCTACAGAATTAATATGTTTATAAGTTATAAATCCATACGTTCTCTGTTTCCCATCACGATCTTTAGGAATGATAACTCTTTGCACAGGACCACCCTACAACATTGCAGAAAGTATTTCTATAAAGAAATCTATAGAATTCTAAAATATGCTTTACAGATTTAAAAATTCTACTAATGAAGGAGTCGATTCAGATGTTAGGGGCAACAATGTTCAGGTTAATAAATATAATAGAAAATTTGATTAAAATTTGACTTCAAGGAACGTTCTCATAATAATACGACGTTAAGAAATATGTAAAAGGTTCGAAAAATAACTTTATTATGTGTAAAATATTTGTGAAATTATTGGTTATCAATCTATTCGAATACACAAACCTGCAAGAATAATTCATAGAGAATTTCCTCTGTTACTCTCTCGCTCAAATTCCCACACCATAGAGTACGTAAATCTTCGTCCATGACTCTACGAAAGAGGTAACGAGAAATAAATATAAACTGGTATTAGATTTACTAAACAATTAAACGTAATGAATATTCAATGATCAAATTCCAATTATGTGCATTATCATGATAAATGACGCCAACTGCAATGAGAAGAAACACACAACGTCACAACATATGAACTTCGTTGTGAAAAATTACAGCAACAGATACAGTTTTCAAAGATATCATCAATTGATAGAGAATACGATGATTATACAGACAAGATGTGATATATACCTTTATTCACTAACAAACAAAAATTAGGTTATACTATGAACATGAACTATGAAGGAGAAGGACGTGGTTTCGTCCGTCGCAAGCAGTGCGCAGGCCTCGTGCATCGGAGCCAATCGGAGCCACTGATATATCAAACATCAGTGATTGGAGCCGCGAGGAGCGCTAACGAAAGGAAGCTCGGTGAGTGAGGGAAGCAGGCGTTTGAGGGGCTCCCCAGCACTGACCGAGATAGCACAGTCTGACAGAGCCTACCACCGGACCCAGCCAGCAGAGCCCCTGACCTACAGGTTACGGGCAAATATAACGCTTGGATGAGCTGCGTCGAGACCCAGACAGGCCGAGTCAGCCGGGCCCCTGTGCACAAAATGGCGCGATTTTCACCTGCAGGGGGCTCGAGCCCAGGGCCTGCCGGCCGGGCTGGGATTCAGCTTGTTTTTGAGAGGGCAGCACGATATCACACTAATATGGCCCAGTGAAGTGATTGAAGCTGCCGACGGCAGCTTCTGGCTCGTGCATGCGCGGCAATTTCAGCCTCAGTAACGTAACTATTTTCGATGAAATCGGGTAGCTTGAGCACCCCGCAGACTTTTATAATTGAAACTTATTCTTTATTTTGAGGATGGGATAGGGAAAGAGCACTGCAATAACTACGCAAAAGAATATATAATCGTCTGTCGTCCATCAGTCGTCCCGCCAATAACACTGGTACATTTCCGCCAGAATAACTGCCTCAAGGCGTCAGGGCCCTGGCCGCGCGGCTGCGTCATTGTAGATACGCTACTGTTTTGGCCGCGCATGCGCGAGCCAGAAGCTATCTTTGGTAGCTTCAATCACATCACTGGTTGCACGTGGTTGCACGCTCATGTGCGACCAAATGCAGGAACGTTTATGTGCGTCCTACAGTCCTAAGCAACGGCCGGAATGTTTCAAAATATCGGTGAATCATGCGACATTATGTACCTTGGCTTTCGTGGGTAATACCGAACAACTGTAATTGCTCTTCCCCAGAAACCCTGCGCATTTGGGACCTTTCCATAAAAAAACATTTTGCGAAATTATGCGGGATGACCAAGGTACCCCAACTTTGTCCTTCACTGACTAGAATCGTCGCGTATGCGCGCGCAGCCCGCTCAATCTAACAACACTGCTCCAAATGTAATGTACGGAATGTACATCAATGTACATTAAAAAACGGACGTACTCTGGACGTACATAGGATATCTCTGTGCTACTTGGGGTTTATTGCTATTATTTGTTACCGTTAGTATTTCTTGTTGGTGCCCTTCCGCTACATATTTGTTTCATTGCTACAACTTTTCTGAATTATTGAACAATAAGTTTACTATTTGAGAGGGTAGACCCCTTTTTTTTCAGGGTTGCAAGGGTGCGGGATTTCTCGATAATATACAAAAATAGGATTTTTCGGAAGTCGAAAACACTAGGTAAAAGTCCTACTTTTTCATTTACATTTACGAGGCGTTTACGAGAAATGAGAACGTCAATCCTGTACCCTTGCGCAATCCTGGAAATGATGAGTCTACCGCCTTGTAGTGTGTAAAGTTGGGAACTGAAAAAATGGCCCTATTTCCATTCCGTTATTATATTCGCTATTTTTTCTAAATATATTTCTTTAATTCAGTATATTTATAACATAATTATATGTTTAAATTAGTCTCTAAATTTTACCGTACTCTTCAATTCTTAGAATATACATACAATGGAGGTGCTGACAACTACATGGACCGTTGTCCAATTTGTGGACGACAAATCAGTAGAAGCGGTGCCGACTAGTTGGCTAGAAGGCGACAAATGCTATTGGCCACCACTACCGCAATCAAAATTGAGTAATGCGATAAAAAAATTGGAACCGCCTCAACCTTCATGGATTCAGTTTACTGTAAAGATCTTCAGAAACAGCATCTTTAGTAAGTTAAAGTAATTATACATACATACATGTACAATTAAAATAATAATTATATAATTCTTCTAGTCGACTACGTGAAGGCGCGAGCCAAAGCGAAGGAAGCTGAGGATACCAGCGATCTGCAGTCAGAGGTGGACGAATACGGATTACCAAAAAAAAAGAAAGATTACTCGCCCATCGTGGAACACCAGCAGCGAAGAGCTATCATCCGATGACACAATGCAGCCCACTTCCCCAAGTCCGAGGAGGAAACCCAAGATTGGTATGTAAATACAAAAAGAAGCGCTTTACGATATAGACCATTAAATATTACATTCATATAGCTGTATATTTCATTCCCTTATTGTAATTAGTATATCTTTTTTCTTCAAAATATATTTTATTTTCAGTCACTGCCACCAGTGGACCGTATGAAAGAAGACAGCAGGTGGAAGAGGAGCCAAGAAGTTCCAGCCCGATTGGTACGTAAATACAAAAGGAAGAGTCTTACGGTATAGAACATCAAATTTTACATTCATAGCTGTACATCTCATCTTCTTATTTGTATATATAATTAGCCTATCTTTTTACTTCAGAATATATTTTATTTTTAGTTACTGCTACCAGCGAAGAATCACCGTCCCCCCGACAGCAGGTGAAAGAGGAGCCAAGAAGTTCCAGCTCGATTGGTATGTAAATACAAAAGGAAGCGTCTTACGATATACAACATCAAATGTTACATTCATAGTTTACATCAACTTATACCTACCAAATCTAAATTTTCAGAAAACCAAGAAACGTCTCAACTGGACAGCACCAGACTAGAAAACTACTGCAAAAACATATTAGAAGAGCAGCATCTGTTGCACAATCTTTTAACGGAGGTTTTAAGTAGAGTAGAAAGATTAGAGGAAAAATTCAACCAGTATTCTGCGCTAGGACGAGGAAGTCGATCAATTTTCGAGCAAAATATAGTATTTCCGATCAATTGTGAACAGGAATTGCAAAAGTTCGAAACTTATCTGCAAGATGAGAACAATTTTAGAGACGCGGTAAGAAATATAATGAACGATACGAATAGAATTCTAATTCAGTTGTAACAAAATTATTAATTTGTAGATCAATGAATTAGCTGCACTAGGAGGCACGAGTAATTACCATTTTGTAAAACGGGTCATGGCCTGTTTAATGACCAATAAATTTGCTGTCGGATACAGTTGGCTGGGAAGAAAAGGAAAAAAAGTTTTTAATACTTTAAAAGTAACCAAAATAATAATAGGTAATCACGTTAATTTTATTATATTTATTTGTATACGATTGAATATTATTCAACTAAAATTCCATTGTTTAGATGCAGCAATAAAATCGGGATTGTCAAAAACTATAAACGAAACTGAAATTTCTATTCAGTCATGGCTTAAGAGAGCCTTCGAGCGTACTAAAGTTACAGCCAAAGATCATTGTATTTTTAAATAAAACATATGTGAAAAGTCTATTTTACATTTTTTTGTCAATTTTACGCCCTAAATACCCCACACATAAATAACCTTATATATAATAAGAACATTAAAAAAAAATAATATAATTAGGGCATATGCCGCGGAAACACGTCGCGCGACTTGAGCGAATGGATTTTTTGTGTGTGAGATGTGAGATCCAGTGGGATCTGAATGTGTACCAATGTGTACGCATCGTATCTAATCGAATCGTGTTGAATATATAAACTATATATGTATACATTCTTATGTTCCGTCCCCTTATTCCTATGCCATGAGCTCACGCGAGCTATACTTTATGGGTGTTACGAAAATACATAAAATTTTTCTACATAAATACATACATTTTGTTCGTGATATGGTTTCAGGAGATTATAAAAATCATTCTTATTGTTCGTTCCTTTTGGTTCCTTTCTACATTAAAGAACATACTCGTAGCGTTATCTAAATGCGAGAATGTGAAATTCTCCATGTTGTGCAGTGTTGATCAGTGCAGTGATGTGATTGAAGCTGCCGACGGCAGCTTCTGGCTCGCGCATGCGCGGCCAAGACAGTAGCGTATTTATAATGACGCAGCCGCGCGGCCAGGGCCCTGACGCCTTGAGGCAGTTATTCTGGAGGAAATGTACCAGTGTTATTGGCGGGACGACTGATGGACGACAGACGATTATATATTCTTTTGCGTAGTTATTGCAGTGCTCTTTTCCTATCCTATCCTCAAAATAAAGAATAAGTTTCAATTATAAAAGTCTGCGGGGTGCTCAAGCTACCCGATTTCATCGAAAATAGTTACGTTACTGAGGCTGAAATTGCCGCGCATGCGCGAGCCACGGCCTGCTACGACAGCTTCAATCACATCACTGGATCAGTGTTGATATATGACGAGAAATATGGTTCTGTTGATTTTGTGCTACGTGGGAACAACCGGGCTCTGAACACCACTGAACACGCAACAAAAAACTTGTCAAAAAGATGACGACAACGAATTATTTAGATTTGGACATTAACAAATTGTTCGAGGACTTTACCATCAAAGAAATCGAAGGGATCCAGAAGAAAATTCAAAATGAAAGTGACAGAAAGAAAATCGAGCTTAGAACTCTTGTTGGGTAACGTTCGTTCGAATAATTTCATGTCGTTTACTATATTTTTTTTTTCTTTCATTGTTTTCACATTAACAACGTGTTTGCGTGACAATATTGAAGAACTGTTACGAATATTAATTATGTCTACACGAGATAAGTTCTGTTACAAGGTTATTTTTCTACTGCTAAATTAATCAGTGACCAATTGAAAATTTTTATGTTTTTAGGGAAAGGTATCGTGATTTAATACTGGCTGCTGATACAATTGGGAAGATGAAGATAACTTCTGAACGTGTCATCACAAGAATCGTTAGTATCGAAGATAAATTCAGGGAACTGCAGAAGAAGTACCTCATCGGTTTTAAAGTTGATCCGACTAACAATAAAAATGATAGGTATGTTCGTTACCTTCCCTACTGTTATATTATATGTGCAAGGTTTTATTTCGATTATTTCTTGAAGGTTTGTTTCATTTTTAGATATCTAGAAGGAATTCAAAATTCAGTTGTTATTCAAATAAAAATATTAATGGATATTCCTCAGCATATCTGGACTAATATTGAGAACAAGAATTTATTATTCGCCACACAGTTGTATTTGGTAGCGCAACATGTAAATTATAGTTTACTGTTCGAAGTAGGAAGCGATGACTTGTCGAACAAATACCCAATCATTTCCAAACAATGGGATGTTATCTGTCAGTTTAAAAATATTATAACCACCGAATGCAATAATATATTGCAGTCATTGGAAGTGCAACCAGAGGTCAGCATTCATTCGCATATATACTATAGATTGCGCCATTAAAAACAATATCTTTTTAGAGTATAGCAAATTGTTTAGCTGCACTCGTATTACTAAATGGGACTTCGTTCTCAGACTTGCTAGACATGTTGATATCCATGCGTAGCCATGCTATCAAGTCGATTATCACGGATGAAAATGACAGCAGCGTTAAGAATAAAATTAAGCTGTGCATTAAAATACTAATTCAAATGGTTAATTTGATGTACTCGTGTTTTATAAGTAAGTAATCGTGTATTCAATTTACCGTGTTCAGAAAGTATACTATAATTAAGCGAGTTATTCATTTCAGACACAAAGAACAAATCGGGTGGACTTGTTCTACAGTACATAGCACAGATTCAGGATCAAGAAGCATATTCTTTGCTTTGTCGCTTGGACGTGAATCAAGAATTGCTCAAGGAATTTCTGCCTTCTGTAACGAAACAGCATAAACCATTCGTTCAGGATAATACCGGCAACCTTTCTTTACCGGATCTGCAGAAGAGCGTTCAGTCCTGGCTGAAATGGGTTACCGAGTTTTGCAATCGCGAGGTCACAAAATTGTTGGACCTAATAGTATCTATAAAAGGCTTATACTACGTTCGCGAAGAGGCGGTTAGCATTAACCTGCCCGACAATTGGAATTCCATTTGGGAGGAACTGTCTTTGCCTAGGATCACGTTCTGGGTCGAATTCTTTCAACCTATTATATCTCGAAGAGCAAAAAGTAGGTCTAGCATAGAATCACCGTTTTCTTCATTAATACAAAATTCTCATTACTTTCTTAGATATTATAAGGGACAAATGGACGGAAACTACAGCTAAACTGAAAGCGGACGTAGTGGAGTTACTCAACAAAGCAATAAACGATAAATTTGAATATCCAGAACACGATTTGCGCTGGTTTGTTTGGAAGGATTCTCCCAGCGATATTCCTCAAAAGCTCTCCAAAAACGGTGGACTCGACGGCAAGAGGTCCTTATTGATGAAGACCAAGGGATACTCGCCTAACATTCTCAAATTATGCGAGAACTTTGATTCAGGCTTACAAGCTCTGCTTCATGATCTCGAACAATATTTGTACGAGACCGAAAACGTCATGTCTATCAAAGACAATCTATTGTCCACGAATATATCGTTAATTTCAAATACATTTTCCGATCGTTCGGAAATCCAGGAACACCTACAAACGACCAGTACTACTATGATAGAGGACTTCATCGGTTTCGTGAAAACCACGTGCGTCAATGAGAAGCCCGAACACGGCCAGCGCGACATAAACGCTGTTGTGATGGCCAGATTTCTTTTGGCATTGACAACCCTCAGTTCGAACTTAAACAAATGTTTTACGCTTTCGAAAGTGTCTGGACTCACCATCACGAACGCGAAATGGCAGTCGATCTGCGACAAACTAAAAGAAGATAGTACTTCTGTGTGGTCAGTTTGGGCTAATGCGTACAAAGCTAAGATAAGCGAGCACAGAATGAAATACATATCGAAAGAACCACTGGATGGTTATCGGATACACGCGCTAATTTCGGAATGGCAAAAGGTCACCATCGAAGAAGACTCTGGGGAGGGGAAACAGATCAAATCCGAGATCCTAGTGCCATATCAGCCATCCATACAACTGCAAAAGTTTTTAACTGTGGTTAGCAAAGACTTGAACAAAATAATTCCACACACCGTTCCAAAGTAAGTACAAGGCATCGTTGAGCTTTGACTTTCATGAATGGAGTTTCTTCTACTCGTCTTTTTATTACATAGGAAGGTGCTTCACGATATCATAGACGATGTTGCCGTGGAATTATTGAGCTACTATGTAGCTGCGTGTTCTGGTGCGAATCTTTCCCAGAAACAAGCGTTGCAGGTGCTGTTCGATGTCAAATATTCGAGCTTGCTGATGGTGCCACGAGAAAATAAGACTTTGTCCGATTTATCCGCGGAAGCCTGCGACAGTGTATTGTCGAAAATAGATCCATTCGATTACGATGTCTTCAATCCGTTTATTCATACCAACGTGAAAAGAAGCGTTCAAAGATCTTTGGTGAGAATTCACAGACGATTGTCCACTATTTTGCTTTATCGAATTTCGATTTCAATTGATTTGGCGTTGTTTTCAGCTTATACTCGGAAATCTAGTGCCTCATTTGGAGCAGCTGCATTCAATTTTGGGAGCGCGAAATGAATACAGTAATACCGAGGGCGTGAAATCAGATTTGCCCACGGTGTTAGCTCTATGCAACGGTGCGCCCTGGTTTCCATCTTTAACAGTGACCGCGCCAGCAAGGAGTTTGCCTTTGGTATCCGTAACGATACCAGAAAAACTACAGGTATATAGAATTGCAAATAATTTGAAGCTCTTGGTTGCATTTTCTATAAATTCGTTTTTATGTATGTACTCTTAGATTTCCAGTGCATTCTGATAAGATAGGTCGTGCATTGAGTTGCGGTAAGAGAACGACATTGCATGGCAGTTTCCAGCTGACTAATTTCTAACAGAAACATGTATTTTCTTGATTTTTACGAGTTACATTTACGTAACTTTCCTGATTGATCTAACGTGTCTCTGTGTTTATAGTTTTGTGGTCGAAGGAAAGAGAGAAACACGAATGCGTCGTTAACGAAATTTCTTTTTATTCTAGCGGAAAAAAGTAACGGGCAAGGAAAATGTGAAAAGCGATTCCACGGGCGCCACCATAAAGTCCGGAGCGGCAGCATTCTTCGGAGCAATGGGTAGCGACTGGTTTAGTAGTAGTTAATTTATTTGACTCGTTTGATCGAACGCTGTATATATTGTTAACTGTATATATATATATATATATATATATATATATATATATATATATACGTTAGTTATATATTATGTAAATACCACGTCGTGGAACAATGCCTTTTTCATTACTATCAGTATTGAATAAAACAATTTTATACAATCTTTATACGCATTGCGGTCTACGCTGATTCATCGATGTGCAATGTGCAACAATTTTCGGCGCGCGATCGGCGCGATCAAACTACCCTGTACAGTAGCGCCATCAGCGGCAAGCGACCGTACCAACTTTTGAAAAATTGGAACTTTCACCAGAGAACACAGACGAGGTATATCACGTCGGTGCAGAGAATAACAAAGCAAATTCGTATGCAAATATCCGTTCGAGAAACCGCTTCGCTCGCACCGAATGGAATAAGAAATGCCAACAGCAGAGATTCGAAAGTGATCAAGGTTAAACAACAATCGAATTGATTGGAGATTTCGGTCACCTTGCAACTCGAGCCCAGGTAGCATCCTCATTGTCAACCGCGCGACGACACGTGTTTGAAAATTTTCCAAACGTTCGTAGCGCCGCCGGCGATGCACTTCGGCGAACTTGCGGGAGATACGTGAGACAGTAATGGAGCATGGCGGGGTGCATTCGCCGCAACGAAGACAGCGACACAGAAAGTGTCTCAGCTCTCAGCCGGTTACGCAATTACCGTGAGAGCACCGTGGACAGAGGGGCAGGAGAGGAGAAAGAGAGAGGGGCGAGCGGCAAAATACGCCAGCGCAGTATAGTACACGTTTTGATATACGGCAAGATGGCCGGATGGGCCCAGCTGTGGCAATATCGGTCGTGAGACACTCGCGTCACCGTTTGCGTAAAAAACAACGTTACGAGTCCTTGCAACTTCAGGAGTATCGCTGGGATAAGCGGAATCCTTATCTGGATCAAATGGTGAGTGAAAAGCCCCTTTATTTCTGCGTTTTCGCCGGCGAACCGCACGCGGACCGGTGCGTGCGGTGTTTCGCGCGCCGATTTTCAAACTTCGCCCGACTGTTCCGGGATTCGCGGTTCGACTGTTATGGTGGTCTCGCGGGCGAACGCCATGGAACGCGATTTACAATCGTGAAATTCGTGTTCGTGTTCCGTGAACCCTGCCGATCCGAAATCGGGAAATTTCGGTGATTTCGAATTTCCGTGCACGCCGATCCAGCGCGTAGAATCGGTCTTATGGGGAAGTCCTTCAAACGTCAACGGCAAGTGTGCGTGAAAATTTGAATAATCCCGTGATTCGAATTTCATCGTAACTCTCGTCGAAGTTGATCATATGAGTCGGCTAAACGTGCAGGCGAACTTCAGGGATGCGTCAGTACGAAAAGGGACATCAGTTTGTCGATTGTTGTGTGTTTCTTGTGGATTTCGAGACTTCAAGACGCGCGTGCATGGTCTACTTCTTGTGAATTCGAGCGAGATCGAACATTTCTCGGCGGATTACGACCCCTGTGAATTTATAATTTAATTCGTAATTTATTCCATCCACGGAGTGGCACAGTCGAGAATTCTTCAAGATTAGTTTGCATAATATTACTGTCGCGAGTAATGTTCCGAACGCGACTGCACGAAAAGTTCGAACGTTCTTACGTTGGCGCATGCGCGGTGCAGGGATGTCGTGCATTTCACCTTGTACACTTTATTTCCAATACAATAATGATAGTAGCCGGATTTGTAGGATGTTTAACCCTTTGCACTCGGAGCTATTCTAATTCGAAAACCGAATTTTTGATTCCGGCCTGAAATATTTCCATTTTATATGTTTCTCTTAGTTTTATCGTTATAAAACTGATATACCTCGCGCAGTACTTGCAGTAGTTAATTAAAATATCAAATACGTTTAGTAATTCATTGAATACAAATTTAATAATGGTACAAGAATTATTAGTGGCGCCTCCGAGTCACCACTCGAATGCAAAGGGTTAGTGTTTCGTTAAGAGGAAATTCGCTTGTTAGGCGATCTTTTTACAAGGGAACTCGATTGTTCCTTCTTCTTTGAACCGAAAAGAAGGGAGGAACAATGTGACGCTTAATCGGGAAGCTGCTAGCGGCGATTAATCGCGAGAGGTCAATATACAGACAAGAAACGGTCGAGGTGACGGTGACGGACGATGTTTCTTGTGGCTTTGCTGTGAAATCGCTGCCATACTTGGGTCAAAACGAATGACCGTCGCGGTCGACTGGACGAAGGCCAAGTTCAAGAGACCAACGAAAAATTCTCTCGCGTTTCCGCTATCGAACGGAAAAAGTGACGATGCGGTAATGGTTCACTTCTTACTAGGGGTGTCCGGGTACCAGTTAGGGCTGTAACTTTCCTTCAAGCTTCGAAATCTTCGACCTTCGAAGGAAAGTTACAGCCCTACTGAATACGTGAGTTTTGTCAAGCGCCAAGCCTGTCTTGCCTTCCTTTTCATTTAGTCCGCGATATCCGATTTCACCGAATTTAATAAAACTCATTAAAATTTTGTTTGCAAAGTATTATTTTTTAAGTACATTCGTGATATGATCCCGAAATTTATTAATGCAATCTTTTAAATTTAATTTAATTACGAAAAGTCCAAACGGAAAGTTCAGTGTCAGTCACCGGTGATTAAAAGTTAATATTTTTATTTATCAAAAATTGTGACATCGTATGAAACTCATAAGTTACAACTTCATACGTTTCGAAGACTTTGAAATTTCGAGCACTTGGAAGATTTCGAAATTTTGAAACTTCGAAGACTTTGAAGATCAATATACATGCGATATTAAGTATAAAATACTTACTTGTGAAAAGGTATGTTTGTATCACGGTTTTGTCGTTTTTTACAATTCTTTATGCAACAAGTTTGCACCGTTTTTCCAAATGCGTACGAAATAGTGCACAATACCTGTATATGTGTACCTCGCTGTTATGTCGCTATCTTGTGAGTCAGTTATGGGCACAAGATCCTCCGTTATCTTGGAACCCTATTTCTTATTGCATATTCTTGTAGCTTGTTTTGAGAGCTTCCCGAAACACTATAATGAAATACCTTTTCCTTACATATTTTTCAAGTTATAAGGCTTGAAAGTGACAGTTAAAATATTCCACTATCGCCACGCTTTTTCATGGGTTCTCGATAATCTACAAAATTCAATATATAAAAGTTGAAAAAAAATTTTTTCTTACACAAAATTGAGGTGAATTTGATTTTTTAAATGCTAAAATGTATTTTGGATTTCATAATGTTGTAGTTGATCTTAAGACGAATTCAACGATATATATAATATTATAACCTTGAGCCTATAAATAACGCTAAAATAGTTTTTTTCCACATTTTCTGGCCAAATAGACCACTCCGTTTTTCCACACCGTGACCGGAAGTCAACGGGAATCTCGTGAAGAGGTGGGAGAAGCGAATCGGAAAATCAAACTGTTGATTTTTTCATGGAGGAAAATCGAGATTATTTCAAAGGAGGCTGTTGTCCCCTGGTCACGAGTTGTTTCCGTGGAGTCTTGGCGACGTACGTGGAAACACGTGCCAGATTAATCTTCCACCGTTCCGCGTAATCCTCTGGGATACGTTGAAAAAATTCCTACCGTTTCGTGTACGCGGTTCACGGTGTTATCACGGCAACTATAGATCGGTAGAAATTAGTTGTTCAATTAGCAGCGGGACCTTTGCGAGAGAACACCGATAAGGAATAGATTGTTCTCATGTTAATTCGAAAACAACATGAACAATCGAAAACAAAGATGAATAGCGCGTGCGTGCGTGCGTATGCACGAGTATCTACTCTCACATTATAGTGTCCGATAATAATTAAATAAAAGCGAGCGGACGATTCGGCTGGATTGTTCCAGTCGAGAAAAAGTTAACGAGTTTTCGTCTCGTTAGGATTCATGCGGCGGCAAGACAATGGCCCGCCAAAGGCTTAGAGAGACTCATAATGGTAGATGCAGGCATATTCTCATTGATTATCATTCGGGCCCCTAATTTTCCATCGTTAATACCGTTCGTTGGCTGAACGAGGTTTCGTCGGTATTGATGCGTAACGGGTAGTGGGGCTCTCGGTGTCAGGGACCAGAGGAAACGGATGGGAAATTCGTGGGTGGCTTTCACTGAAAGTTTACTGCGACTCGCGTCGCGTCGCATCGCGTCGCTTTATCTAATCGGTCGTGTTAGCTCTGGGTGTAACGACGTGCGCGACGTAAAAGGATGAATGGAAAAGTCTTGAAATTCGTTCGAACGTCTTTCGAGGCAGCCTGATAAAGTCGGCTCCCGGTTATCGATGACTAATCTCGGATATATCGTCTTTTATCGGCCGGCCGATCGTTGCGACCGAACGGACGAGTTGATTCTCGTCACTGCATTGTCTCGGGAACGATAACGATGATCGCACAATTCTTAGGTTCACCTGGCTCGTGTTTACATCTGCAGGTTGCGTTTCCCATGATCGGGAAGGTGCCTCGCTCAAAATCGAGGTCCTGGGAGCAGGTTATTTTTTCGATCGATTCTCTCGGCTGAGCATTATGAAGTTCGGCCGATTCTTCTGATTTGCAGAAAACTTTCTCTCGCGTGTTACTCAGACGAACGCGTTGTCTACGTTCTTGTTTGGGTTTCCCACAACTGTGGATCTTGATGCAAAATAAAAATTGTAAGATACAGGAGTCGCTTGGGAATTAATTCTTCCCATAAATGTATAAAATCTACAGTTCAACGATTAGAAACAAGAATTAGGCCAAGAGGTAAAGCGTAGAAGGGAGGACAGAGGTCTACAGGAGTAGGATCAAGGAGTTCCTTGTACGGAATAGGGGTTCACAGGAGTGTTCGCAAGAATTTTCGCTTTGCGGTAAGCTTGAGGGAAATGAATCTTGTACACGCCTCGAGTCGATAGCTTCTAGTTTATGGTAGCAGGACAGTTCGAAGCTGACGTTCCCTTCGGATACAGAGCTGCATTTTTCCCGTTTCGCGCAGCACCGTCCTGTTTCACGGATTAAACGAGTGTTCGTGTATCGAACTGAGGCGGCGATCGTGTTTCGTTCTTCGACGTGACCCAGATCGGATCCGATCCGATCGGATCGTATCGGATCGGATTTGTGGTTATCCTGATACGGAGAAGCGTTGCGCGCCCGTGTCTCGGTCCCCAAAAAATTCGCGGGAACGCGCTCGTTTCGAATCAACGCCGAGCGAATTGTCGCGCGGCCGCTCGTACTCGCGCTCGTCCGCTGTAATCGTATCCGACCTATCGACTTCATGTTATCGAGATTAGATTTACACGTGTTTCTTTCGCTCGTTCTTCTCTTCTGTTTCTCGATTCGGTTGGCGCGTTTCGATATTACTTATCGCGGCTAGGGCGTGCGTACCAGATATCCTATCGAAGGGATCTACTTGGGCAAGTATTTACGTCAATGCACGCCGAAGCCGAAAGACGAGTATAATGTTGTCGACGTTCGAAATCTCGGCTTTATCTGGAGATCATCATTAAACAAAATTCGACGTTCGCGGCACTTTCAGTCCCTTTCGTATCTTCCGAGTAATCGGATAAAAAGAAAGATAGCCGGAAAAGTTACTTTTTCTGCACCTTTCGTGAATAAATTGTGCGCAATACTTTCAAAGTACCGGGATATTAATCCCGAAGGCGCAACGGTATAAAATCGGTTGCCCATAAATAACGGAGACGTCGATACGACGCGACGGTTCGCGTCGAATTGGGTAGAATCGACGATAGAGTACTTCTCCAAGTCGAATGCATTCACGAAGGAGTTGTAACGGCGACCTACATTCACCAGGTCTTGGAATAATCGATGACGGGTCGGTCGAATCGAGAATTTTAACGAAACGCGACGCGACTTCCATTTACACCTCTCTCGTGGATAAACTCCGCTGTCCACGACATTTCTGCGAGCAGGGCATCCGTACGGCTGTCGCACAGTGTTCAGGATTCGCTGTAGAATTAGTTGAAAAGATTCTTGAATTCGCTTCGGACGAGCTTACGAAAATGCATTGAATTCCACGGCACGATTGTTGTTATCGATGGTATCGTGATTGACGTCAATCGAAACTCCAGATTCGGTATCTCCGGCGTAAGCCCGCGAAAGATTTCTATCGGTTTGTGTTCTTAAACACTCGACCCCTCGAATTACGCGAGCCTACTGACGTAGAACGAACGGTATCTCCGTGGACGATCGTGTTATTGTTAACCCGCACAAAAGAACACAGTAGCACCGGTCTTTATTGTTCGATCCTTCGGTCAGCTGCTGCTCGAGCGCGTCTCGAGAAGCTCGAAGCGAGCCAAGGGCTCGACAGCTGATTCCGAGGGACGCAGTGTCCTCTGTTCGCACTCTTCCGCCTTGATCTTCCGGCCAATCGTAGAGCGAATCTGCGCGGATCCTAAAACGACGAATGACAAAGATTTTCGGTACCTCTTCACATTGGAAAAGGTTCCATGTGATATCAAAAACTATGGTGCCCAAGGTGGTTCAGACCCCACCTTGATAAACTGTCACTTTTGTCTAATTTTGGAGGGCGTAGAGGATACGAGGAGGAACAATGGACTGTCGAGGGTGAAAAGGGAACAATGCGACGCCGAAATCATCGGAGAAAAGTGAATCATGAGCATCGCGACCGATAACGTGATCGAGGATCGCACGGGAGCTTGCTCGAGAACGATAACGATAAGCGAGATCGGTCGAAAAGTTGTTTGCCAACGCCACTTTCCAAATGTTCCCGCCGCGCCGTGAATCATTCTTCTCGTCTCGTCTACATTCTATTGACAAACTGCTAGGAACGTTTCCAACGTTTGCGCAAACGGTCTGTCCTGACCACATCGAAAGATGCTTCCTGGTCAGGTGTCGAAATCTTCGCGGAGATCAATTGAGAAACGTCTGAGAAAGTCGAATGGAATTTTTATTTCGCACAAAGATCCGCAGTCTTATCGATCGTCGCAACGAATCGATCGCGATGCTCTGAAACAGCGATTCGATCAAACAATTTGGGGGAAATGTACGACGGCTAATTAAAGTTGGCGCCTACTATTTATAGTGGATGCGGTCGACGTTATCCGCATAAATTTGAGCAGAGGATATATCGTCGCGATGCTTCTGGCGTTCGCTTCTGGTCTGTCCACGCGTGAAATAATTAATGAGCGCCAAACACGCGTCTTGCGGACGATAATGAAATACTTATTCTAATACTATAATCCGACCGATAAGTGCGTTCAACGGGGCGTGCAACTGTTGGCACATCCCGTTCGTAAATCGCGATTAATTGGACCGAGCCTGTTTCCACGCCATTACCGGAGGTAATACCTAAACTGCGTGCTGCTGCGCTCAAGGTAAACGTTTGCCCAAAGCTTTCGGGGTAATTAACGACTCGTTTCGTTCACTCCCAACGGAGTAGGATGATTCAATGCACCGTTGTTACGGTCCTTCTGGAGCATCGAATGGAAAATCATTTTTCTTTCCGGTCGTCTTCGAGATTATCGTATTCCACCACGATATTGCTCGCTATCGAGCTTGACTCCCGACTAAAGACACAATCTCGGATCCAGTCTCTCAGTCACGGTTATCGGAAACACACCATCGCGTTTGTCGATAATCGATAGGGGAGAATAAATCGATGATCTCCGATCCGTGGAACAGATAGCTAGAGCTTCGCGGAGACCAAGATTTCACTCTAGAAAGACCGACGACTCTGTTCGCTCGCTTTCCACAATTTTCATCGAAAAATATCGTTCGCGGAAAACGGTTGTCATGTATCGGAGCAATTTCGACGTTTCCCGCAATGCGACGAGTCGCAACGCGGCCAAACTTTCGTCGTAGAAATCGTTTCGGCGGCCGCGCGCGGTTCGTTTTCTAGGTTTTGTTCGGTAATGTCGGCTATTTGCGAGGCAAATAAACACTGCGATCACAGGATCGGCCGTTCCCCGTGCGATTTATATGATGTAACGTCGATGCCCGTTATTTGCGGCTGAAACGAAGGAGCGCGAAGGCGGTAATTACAGCTTTCGGAGGCCACCGTTCCGATTCTATCTTTCTGTCTCTCTCCCTCTATCTCTTTCTCCCACGAAAAAGATCGTGTTTATTTTCAGCGCGCGAGATACCGCGATTCGGCGTTTCATCGTGTTTTTCGAACGAAACCGGCTCATTATCGAGCAATTAGTCCGTCAACGGTATCGAGACCGCGGACTCGGAAGGTCGCCGCGACACTCGATCCAATCGGGTCCAGCTGTTTTCCCTGGCAAACTCCCGTTTTATCGATCGTTAAACTTCTAAGTAGCGTAAACATGCGTGTAGAGCACAACAGAGAACGTGGACAGTGTTTCGTTGAACTGCCGCGTGTCGATAATGTTTTGCGTCAGCCTCTGATATACATATTTTCGGACCACTCCGGCCCCGGAACGTCTCGTTGATAATATCGCGCGATTAAAAGCGGCGCCGTGGACATATCTTGAACTTTGTCAACACTTCGGTCGACGGTGCTTGTTGCCAGTGTCGTTAATCCGCAAATGATATTGCCCTCTTCCTTTGCGAAAGCCTCTGGTTAGCCGTAGTTTCTAGCTTCGGATCATTTCAGGGGGCTACGTGACAAGGAACAAAGAACTTCCGCGTGGAATAGGGTCCACAGACCTTTGAACTTCCCTTGTGCAAAACAGGGGTTCACAAGACGAGAATCAAGGATTCGTGTGCGGCATAGGGAAATAAGAACCAAGACTTACTAAAATTATTCGAGACTTTCCTGTGTTTAAAAATAATCGGTAATCTTCCGCGAAAGCGGGATTCGGCGTGGCGTCTTGTTTGTAAACGAATCAAATACTCATTATAAAATATCTGTTTGGACAATAAGTTTGATAACGAAGCGGCGACATCTTTTTTTTTATGTTCGGGATTCGGTACCGTCGGAAGCGATAGGCGATGTCAGAGCGGTCAGCGATTCCGTGGCGTCGCGTCGGAATGGAACGATGCTCGGTCTCCGTCTCTGTCCTAAAATTTCTGCGACGGATATCATTTCGCGTATCACTGTCTTCGTGTCGCATTTTCGGTATCGGGATCGTTAAACTCTGGCGAAGCCCGAGCGCACGACCGCCAGAAATTCTGGAGATTGGCCACGGTTATTTCTGGACCCGGTATCAGTCGAATTACGAGAGGCAGGCGGCAGATAACGGAATAGAGAAAAAATGATCAGCGGCAAACAGAAACTATCAATTTTTCGTTGCCGGGTACACGCGCCCGGTGTCGAACCCTTTGAAAATTTATCGGAGGTCCTGCCAGGTCAGAGGGAACCGCGAGAATGATCGACGTCGGCGTCGGAGGAGTGATCGGGCGCCGTTTTATCGTTGTTTAGGAGGTTAGACGGAGGTTTGGCCGAGCGACGTCTTTTATCTCGCGACGATTAGTAAATCCGAACAGTGTTTACGTTCCGTTTTCGTTTCCGACGAATCAACTACGTAATACATATGAACTTGTGTCTGGTCGAAGGGAGAGCCAGAGAAAAGCGGCGAGAGCTGGAAGCTCTCACAAAGAGCCACGTCCCGTCGTTTTTCACGCTCGGCGCACGCAAAACAATTCTGAAAGTGTCGCCACGCCTAAACCTTCGAGCTTTTTATAGTTCCGCGACTTTTAAAAGCCTCGTCCCGCGACCAGAGTGCTCTGCGGCAGGTTCTTTACACCCCCGTGTTCTTCGAGAACGCCGGCGGACAGGGTGGAAACGATTAAATTGAGAACAACGGCAGAGTTTGCCATCTTCGTTCATTGGATCGCTATCGATTTCCGCGGAAGTGTACTTTAAGAACCGGAAGCCGTACATGTTTCTGCGTTTGCTGTGACTTATGTATTCCACGGAGAAGCAATTGTCTCGAAGTCGTGCCACAATGTACTGCGGCAGCGAAATCTGTCGTAGACGTTGTCGGTGGTCCGAAAATCGGCAAAGAGGGAAGAGTGTAGCACGAGATTAGCGCGGCTCGTTCCGGAACGTTCTCGGACTGGTCAGATACTGGCAGGAAAAGGGGCCACGCGCCCGTGTCACGATCTCTTGACCGCCTGTACACGCACATCGCGTGGAACCGATCGCCCAATCTCTGGCGGCTGCACGACAAGACGAGAAACAAATCAAACGAAAGAAAAGCAAAGCAAAGCAAGGCGCCGGCAGCATCTTTTTTCCGAACGGTCCCGCGACAGAGATAACGCGGCACGCCGCAAGCGCACGATAACGCACTTCGGGCTCCTCTAACCCGGGCCAATAAATGCTGGGACTTTGCGCCCGGCGCTCGCACATTCTACGCATCCGTTTCCACGAAATTCCCACGCCAGTCCGCACTATGAACTGGAATCTGAACATCGTCGAGCATTGCTACATGCTCAGGCTCCATTGAGTCTAGTCCGGGCGTTCAGTGATCAGTGATCGGTGTCGAACATGGGACACTAGCCTAGAACACGCTGTCTCAGCGAAGAGGACACTCGCAACGATTGCGCCAGGTCGATTGTTCGCGAAGAGTCTCGTAGATTTCATCAATTTCATCCGGTTCAACAATCTCCCGAGTCGTTTTTTTCCGTGAAGAGAGCGTCTCTGTGGTTGATCCTACCGGATCCGGAGACTGTATAAAAGAGGATCGGTAGTTGAAGACTATCCGGAGCTGAGAAGGGTCTTCGTTGATCACACCAGTTTTATTCAGCTGGATACCTGTCGGAGTCATCTTTCTCCCGTTACATTTAGTTGGCCGCTTGCCAGCGCCAGTGGAACCATATTTCTTTAAGAAGAGCATCCTTAGAGGATCAGCAATCTCGTCAAGGCGAGCCCGAAGAAGATCCGCATTGATTCTGTGCTCGCTATCAGACACTATCGTTTTGAAAGGAGCAGGCTTGCTCGATTAGCGTCAAGACGAGAGCCACCGCAGGAGTATTACGAATCTCGATAGTCCAAAGACTGACTAGAGCGACACCGGAAGTATTAAGCACAGAGTAGTATTATTATAAATCCGCGACAGTTCTCGATCGATCGCAAAAATGCTGGATCGCAACGTGGTGCTGGTCCTGCGAACGAGACAGGACCGAACCGAAAGACGCCTCAGGCACAAGAAGGAGGCGTACCCGCCGCCGATGGAGCCGCCCCCCGCAGCTTTTGAACAACAACCACCTTTACATAGATCTGAACATGAACTTCAGCGAGAACAGCAAGCAGCAAGCCTGCCGGACGAGGAAGGTGGGTGCTATGGTTTTCCTCTTTGTCTTCTAATCCTCGCGAATCGTCCGACATCTCCTTCTCCCATGGAGCCGCGAACGAATTTTTTTGTTACGTCGATCTCTGTCGCTTTTCTGTGCAATATCTCTGACGTAATGCTACGTCGGACAGGGACGCTGACGTTCGCGATTCTCAGACTCTCGACGATGTTTGTTCCCCGACACGCAGCGCAGGTCTGTCGCGTTTGTTTTATCTTTCCACCGATTGACGAGGCGAATTTTTCCCTATTCTCTTCGCTAAGAATAGAAGTATCCGAAGCGGCGCGCAGTGGTCTGGAGTGGAAAATCGTGTGCCATTTTGTTATAACTAGACTGCAGATCTTTATGCAATTTTTCTCACGAAAAATACTCATCTTAAAGTGTCCAACTTTCAATGCTTATTACAACTATAATATTTATTAAATTGTACTATTTTCGTCATTTCCGAGGTCTGTGAATATTTGGGAAGCAATGTTCATATATTAGATATCGATACGAGAAAGTTCGTTTTTGGGCAAAAAAGCACGGTAAAAAGGTAATGCTCATTTACTTGAAATCGGAATTTCAGATATCCGCGTTCCAGCCGTATAATAAATCGTGAAATTGTTAAAAATGCTTTCGCAAGATTCGCGACAGCTGGAGATCGTGTAAACGATAAATTGGAAATGGTGCAATTTTGCTGCGCGTTGACCGCGCGGATGCGAGAGGTTCTTTCGCAAGCGATCGTAATAAATCTATCCGCTGTTGGCCCCATCATTTCTAATCAAGTTATTTAGCGCTGTCTAATTGCGATCGGCTTATCGTATACCGGGAGTGCCATAATCGCCTGGGAAATTTCGAATTTGCATGAACACCGTGGTTTCATCAGTTTTCCAGAAATACGCGCGGATTTCATGGCTGTCGGGATCGATTAACGTCACCGCGCGATCATTGATCGACGATTGATGGTCCTCCCGTGGACGATTCTGCCGTTTCTCTCGCGCACCTACCCGGCGCGCCGGTCGTGTTTACCACGGGCTCTTTACGTAAGCAACGCGATCGGATCGTTTATGTAATGACTAAATGCAACGCGGGCCATTTTACTTTCGACTCGCGTGTCTAGATCGTTAGCCGCGAGACGGATCGACACTGTCCCGGCCGATCTAAACGATTTTACTTGTGCATTGCAGAGCGGTCTAGCCGCGACGATTTTCCTCGTAACTTTCTCGACGACTACAATATTTGATTGATAGGCGGTTGTAAACGGTACATTTCTACTAATTTCTTTATCGTCATCTCTTTTTGCGGCATCCAAACGAAAGCGAAAGTAACCTGATCCTGTTTGTCAGCTGAATCAAAAATTTTGCAGCCGCGAATATGTTTTGAAGGAGATTCGCGTGAGACGGTTCGATCGAGTCGCCGGAGAGCAGTCGATTTCTCACGAGAAGGAAAGCGCAGTGCTGTCAGAGGGCAGGTTGGCGCACTTTCTCCAGCCGAATGGTAGCTATCGCTGTGGGAGAATCTGCTGCGTTGACGGGACCGAGAGGGGTAATTAGATTTAGGAGACCGGAACTGTTTCGTAACCGGTGACAGTCTCGCGTTCTTCGCAGGAAGTACTTTCGCCTTCTACGATTCTTCCATTAGCCGAGATGCGTTCTCGATCGACGTAGCATCCTCCGACCAAACACTGAACACTGCCGAAAGCTACTCAACAATGCACATGCTAATTTTGAATCGTTATCGATGCAGAATGGAAGAAGTTAATCGAATCAGAACAATACTCTTTTATTTTCACGCGTATTTAGCTCGAACAAATCCGACACAGATTGCCCTATTCTACTTCTGGATCATTAGATGAATAATTTGATCTCGCAGATCACGATCATTTCTATCGATAAAATGTGCTGACGTGCGTGAGCACGCGATTAGAAATATGTAATCGCTAACGATAAAGGAAATCTACGTTTTCATTATCGAAGGAAGATACAGCAGACCCATTTGGTCTGACCAAGACTACTGTATTCTACTTCGACTTCTCGAAGTGGAGACTTCTTCGCGTGGTGCTGGTCGCGCTCGTCCTAATTAAACGAACGTTCTTTGGCACACGCTGTCGACGTTATCGCGTCAAGTATCGCTTGTCACACTTACCGTAGAGTAGAGACACTTCGAAGGTCCGTCCGTGTCGCTCAAGGCGGAAACTAGAGAGGCTTACTCCCGATGAAAGCTCTCGGAAGGAGTCGTCAGCTTGCTGGACAGTAAGTCATATTACGCCGAGGACAGCACAGCCTGTCCGACTGGCGGATGATCTGAGGAGAATGAATATCTGAGGCTGTTGACTGACAAGACGTCCTACAAGTTCTCCCTCGTTCCGTTCCGTGCCGTTACTACTTTGCCCGAGACACTCGTCACCGTGTAGAGGGCCAGTACGCGTCGTAGTCCGCTGATCCTAGTTTAAACAAATGCACTCGTCAAACCTTTCTTCCCCCTGCTTTCCGCTTCTCACTCGTCAAATCTCTTTTTCCCACTCACCCTACCAGTCTATTTGCTTTTGTCCATCGTTTCTTCACCCGCCGCGTGTCGGGACATAGGGGAGACTCGTGCAGTACCGATCAAAACTAGTTTTGACTTCTCCGGTCTGATGGCTGCAATTTGTTTCGAAAGACAAATGAATATAGTAATTCTGTGAAATGTTTCGTAGCCATACTGCTCGTTCTGTTGTTTTCGCTGTTCTGATACATTTAGCGTATACGTTGATGTTACGAGTGTTAAAACTTACTTTCTAAATCTGATATTTCGTTTCTCAGGTAAGCAAGCGATTTTGTTCTATTATGTATATTATATCTAGCCTATTAAGTGTAATTAACAGCCCCTGTTTTGGAATTTTTTCTGTAATTTTTTTGGAATTTCTTTCTTTAATTTTAATTTTTACTTTAGCCCAAGATATAACAAGAAAACTTCCTGCGGTCGGTGCTGCACGACTCTCCCCTACCTTTTTTTTTTACATAGCCGATCAAGTTAAAAGAAAGTTTCACCGATTCTTGAAATCTCACCTGATCGCTTGTTGCTAGTTTTTACACGAAGTAGATATAACCAGGGGCCAAAAATAACAGTTATTCTAAAATTTTCCACTATAAAAATCATTGATAAACAGTTGATTATTATTGAAATTTCAGATAATCTACACAAAATATAAAGAAAAAAATTCGAAGAACAAAATTTTTGGTTACAAGTAACAGTTACTAGTGTCCAAAAATTGGATCCTCCTCGATAACTGTTATCGATGAAGAAATACTGTTTCGATTGCTTGAAGCAGTTATCGATGAGAAAATTCATTTCGGTTGTTTATTTAATTATTGAGTTGTCTACTCTTTTCCGGATGGAGCAACCCTGCGGAATTCATTGAGAAGTTTTCGTACAATAAGGCGAATCAACATACCATAAGAATAACACAAAATCTGTTTGTTGACTGTTTTTGTTCACGGATGGCTCTGTTCCGGGAAGAACGATCGATATAGACGAAAATACTATAGATTACTGGGAAAATCAGAAATATAGACTCCCGTATTTATGAAAACCAGCGTGCATAATTCACGCTGTGCTTGCAACTCAGGTTAGCGTCGAACGAGCCTTCTCTGCTCTAAAGTTAATGTTAGATGATTTGCGGTGTAATTTGTCACGAGAGAATATGGAAAAACTCATGTTTGTCACATTAAATTTTGATTGTAGCGATTAATTTTATGGATAAAAAATTTATGAAATAATTGATTGTCTACCATTTATATTTAATAATAACTATTAGAAATTTCCTTCATCAATAACTGTTATGAGCGATCGAAATGAACTTCTCTCATTGATAACTGTTATGAGCGATCAAAATAAATTTCTCTCATCGATAATTGTTATAAGTGATCGAAATGAATTTCTCTGAACGATAACATTTACCAACAAGAGACAAAATGCTTGGTTAGTTAGAATCCTTATTTGTAACCAATACGATTTTAGTCGATGAAATACTTGTTATTCCATGACTTTTTTTCTTTTTGGTTGTAACAGTTAGGGTCCCTGGCGGTAATAACTATGTACCTAACTACCGTCTCATCGAAATCGAGTACGATCGCAGTTTGCGTAACAGCAGTAATCGACGGTTCATGTTGCGTCTTCGCGTCCGGGGATCGTGCGTAAGCGATTTCCAAGGGAGAAAGGAAAACACCGTCTCCTTGGGAAGGACGCACCGGGAAAACCGTAATTACATGAACACGTGCCGTCTAATGAGCCGCGTCAGGGTCGGGACGTGTCCTCTTCGGAACGTCGTCGTTACGGAATTAATGGCACATGCCAACAATCGTCGCGATCTATCGATCGTACGTCCCGTAGGATTTCTGCTCGATGATCTTCAGGAGACAGGGTCGTTCTTCCGTGGAGATTTTTCTGTTCATTTCACGCATGCCGACTACGAACGTTCTCGGCGATAAATCGCGCGCCGTCTCGGAGAATAAATGGACGATTATACTACTGAAACAGTTTCGACGACCGCTTGTCGTGCGTCGGGACGAGAAATACATGTGCTCGATTTTTTCAACGGGTGCCACGGGAAAAATATAGCGAGGATCAATCTGCAAAGAAATATTTCAGGTCAAAGAAGAATTATTACAGAGTTGCGAAGGTCTATTAACGCGGACGTAGACATAGCTGATGTCCTGCTGGTCCAGAAAAAGATATATAAAAAAAAACTGTTTAAAAACCACGCTTATATTATGATGCACCAAAAAGGTGAAAATAATTATTTTCCTGGTTCTCCATAAAATACCGAATCCAGTTAAATGATTAATAATATTTTTCTCCAAAGTTTTAAGCAATTAGTTCACTTCTGTTTTTATTTTAATTTCTTTTAATTTTTAATTAGCGTCGGAATGGATAGACAAATTTAATATAAATTTAGATAAAATCATCGCATTAGTGACTACAAATAAAAGCGTGGAGCACCCACGAAGATTACGTCAATATAGTTTAGCGCTCCACGCTTTTATTTTTATGGTCACTAATGCCATGATTTTATTTAAATATATATTTAATTTTTTCTATCTATTCCGACACCAATTTTAGAACAGAAGAAATTTTGAACTAATTGCTTAGAATTTTTGGGAAAAAAATATTATTAATCACATAACTGGATTCGGTATTTTATGGAGAACCAGGAAAAAATGATTTTCTCCTTACTAGTGCATTTTAATATAAGCGTGGTTTTTAAAAAGTTTTTTTCATATATTTGTTATTTTCTACTTTTTAGTCTTTACGTATCTTGTAATCGATTTGAATTACCACTTCAACCAAGATCTTTTGTAAAAGGGAAAATATTGTGTCATGATTAGATAATTTATTATCCCGTTTTTATAGCCAATAAATAAATATCCTATTAAATTTCGGTATTCCTATGGGAAGAGGTTAGGTTAGGTTAGTTATTTTTGATCCCACGAGTATGGCGGCAAATATTGTCATTGGAAGCAAGCGTGTTTACAAAATTTCAGCAAGATTGGACTATGGGAGAGATTTAAAATTCGATTACAAGATTTGACGCATACAACATACTGAACATACTATACAACAACACGGCGAGCTAATATAAGCGTGGTAAAATAGATTCAAAACGCATTTGCCGTGATCCACCGTTTATTTGACAACTTATCTGCAATAAATCTGCTCGCGGGATTTCTATTTTTACAGCCGCGCAAAGGAATAAATGCTTTGTTCTAATACAGAGAGGGGGTTGCGTAACAATCGAAAATTGAATCACAACGATCTTGGAGCGAATCGCGGCACGACGGACACGAATGTGCGAATACTCGGCGTATGTCCCTTCGGCATGCACGCACATGGGTTACGTGAGCCACGGATTGCGCATCGCAGTCGACCTACTGATTTAGCATTTGATTAATTAGCTTGTCCGTCTTGTCGAACGAAACCGGCGTGTTTTGTACGCGCAACCTATGTCTCCCATTTTTCTACGTGTTTACGACGTCGGACGGTGGGGAACATTACGTGTATAATTAATAAACTGCATGCGCGCCGCGGTGATTTTCATCTTGTTGCCGGTCGTAATTTATGCCGGTCGTGTCCAACTATCAAAGTAAATCAGTCGTCCACCAGGCACCCCCCCGCGAACTCTAAACATAAATGGTGAAGGAACAGTTGAAAATTTCGAGCCCTTGTTGATCGCCATAATTCTTCTGAACGAGTGACCGGTCGTTACGCAAACGGTCCATGGTCCGTCGATTGTCAATCGCGAAGGTGCGAGCATTTGCATAAAGCATTTGCAAACAAGGGGTCGCGATTCCTCGAAGCCAGCCTATTTTCCAGCGCTCGTCAAGGTGCACGGTCGGTTCTATCGACCTCGGATCGCTCCACGCAGAATCCTACCAATTAAATCGCGACTCTCGACCTTCGCGATCTTCCACGATCGTGCGTGGATCGTGTGGGGTGGTTTATGTAAGATACTGGTTTGCCGGCGTACCTCCGCGGTCCCGATAAATTCGCGCGACCTGTTTGCGCGATCGATCGCTATCTAGCATGGTGCAACAAGCCGACTCTTTCCTATCTTTTTCTTTGTCGCCATTTTTAATTATCAGGCGAGTTCTTGTAATCACGATCGCCTCCGCGAATTCATAACATCGCGGCGTAACAACTTGATTATTTTTCTAAACGGGTGACAAGCGAGTCCGGCCGTTAAAAAATCCTATTATCCTACTTAAGGATCTCAGGATGATGCAACGCGCGTTCCACAGCTTTTCCATATTTTCCCCATTATCTTAATCACGGGGTAAATCGCGAAATTGTCTTCGCGGATTGATCAAATCAGCATTATATGACCGATCGGTGTTTACGTACGTGCCGCCGTGGTGCAATATGCATCTACGATCTAATTGTATGTTTTTTTCTTTTTTCCCCCGGTTTGTTGATCGTTCAATAAATTCTTCCAGTTAGAATTAATCATTTAAGAGAGCCGGTTTCTCACGCAGGACCGCGTTTTCCAAGCATCGATCGAATCGTTTCGATATAGAGACAAATGTTTACGTTATTCGTCCGTTGATCTCTCGCTTAGGGGATCGACGCTCTCATTTAATGGTCGAGCGATCGCGGAGACGCATGTTCCGCGACATCTCGCAGACGCGTTTCACGCGCTAATTACGCGTCGACGGGTGCGCGACGCTGCCTCGTAATTCAGCTAATTAATTTGCGGCGGACGGGGTTGCCAGTCCGATAGAGTTCAAAGTTGAGCTGGAGATTTGAACGGAGGAGTTTTCTCTGCAATCTCGGCTGCTCGAAAACACTTCCAGAAGAATATTTGTCTCGTCGGATTCGTTCCGTGTCTGCGCGGACAGTATACGAGGTGTGGCAATTAAATAACGAGACTTAACTTTTATCCCCTTCAACATACTCTCCTCCCCTATCTATGCATCGCTGCATACGTGTCTTCCATTGTACCAAACGATGCTGTAAGTCATCAGCTGTCAGCCTCTTCAACAACTACGCCGTTTTTGTTTTTACATGTTAAACAGACTGAAAATGTGTTCCCTTCAATGCACTTTCGACGTTTGGGAACAGGTAGAAGTCACACGGTGCGAGATCTACCGAATACGGAGGATGATCAAGTACAGGAATGCGCTTGTCCGCTAAAAATTGCTTCACACATTGTGGGCTGGTGCGTTGTCCTGGTGCCGAATCCTCCAGTCGTTCTTCCACAAATCCTGTCATTTCATCCTTACTCTTTCCCTCAGCTTGATTAGAACTTCTTTGTAGTATCTCTGATTAACGGTTCGACCTTCAGGCACCCAGTCAGTCATGTTAACACCCTTCATACTCGTATCGAAAAAAAAAACGATCAGCATTGCCATCAATTTCGACTTGCTCTTGCGTTTTTCAGTGCATCGATTGACGCTTTGTTGCTGGGTCGTACTGGAAAATCACAAGTTTCATCACATGCGATAATTATTATGAGCATGTCTGGTTGTTCTGTGAGTCGTCACTGTAGTGATCGCGCCACTGCAACGCGACAGTGACCTCTACAATCAACGCTAGACAAGAAATAAAAGTAGACAGGTAGACAAAACTACGAATCACTAATGACAACCTCGCCCGATTCCGTTACGTGTTGGAAAGTGCCCAGTCTCGTTATTTAATTGCCACACCTCGTAAATCCACCTTCATGTGGAAAACGCTGGAACGAATTAACCGCGTAAGTCGAGAACTTACGCAGAACTCGTATAGAAAAATGGTTTTCCTACACGGTTAACATGAGAATAATAACAATATAAGAGACAGAGAGAAGGTTAAATCCAGGATTCGATTGCTCTTCGAGGCGAATGCGTTTTCCAAGTTCCGGTGACTTGAACGGGGGTCTCGACGTTTGGGAGTCGTTGCAACGTATGCGAAGCGTTGCTGGCATAGTTGCGGCGTTACAGCATCGCGTTCGCGGACCGTGTCGGCCAGCAGAGGACCAAGAAGCGCGGAAAGCTTGCTTGCTTTGCACCGTGGAGGGGCACCAGAGTCATGCTCCTCCCCCTCGTCGCATGTGTCCCACTGTTTCGCCGATTTTTACCTGTGCATTTAGTGCGACTCGACACACTGTTCGACCCGGTGCCAGTATCTCCGATCTCTCTCGCGTCTTGTTGTTTTCTCACGGTCCGTTTTTCTCTTCTTGTTTATACCCCGTGCCTCTCGTTTCAGGAACGCGAATCGTTCCGAATCGCCCGCGGCGCTCACCGATGACGCTGGCGACCTAGAACGATCCTGCCGATCGAATTCTTGGCTCGAATTCTTGAATCCGTGGTCTTCAGTTCTGTGTGTTTTGGTCTCCGGCAATTCGTCACTCCCTTTGCGTCTTTGATGGTTCGTTCGGTCATGATCTCTGTCTCGACTACTGAACGCAATCTTGAAGATCTTCATAAATTGTTGATGTGTCGTCTATTTCTGGTTCGTATCGGATTGTGCCAGCGATCTCTCCGATTCGGTCCCAGTTTCCGTTACACGTACAGGCGTTAAAAGTGGATATCTGTGCGTATTTTTGGTCTACGTCTTTTGGGTCGCGTTCGCCTAAAATCAGCTTATCGATCGAATTGAAATATCATGACCGGGATAGAAGCGAAGGTGCAGTGAACGGAGTAGTCGTGCATTGTTGTGGGTCAATCGGGCGAGCAACGAACCCGAAAGTTTCGGGGGTGTCTACGGTGGTTTTGATCGTGGGTCGTCCTCCGTCACCTGGACGGCTGTGTATTCTGCGTGACGGGTGTCCCTAGAGCCTCCCAGGCGTCTCCATTTCAAAAAGGCATCGTCCGCGCGTTGCGGCGCGCCGTGGCGTGTCGTGGCGTGGCTTTGCGGAACGTCTCGAAACCGCGAGGACGCGCGAGCGCGAGCG
Organism: Lasioglossum oenotherae; assembly: GCA_028455765.1. Classification (NCBI taxonomy): domain Eukaryota; kingdom Metazoa; phylum Arthropoda; class Insecta; order Hymenoptera; family Halictidae; genus Lasioglossum; species Lasioglossum oenotherae. The sequence continues at coordinate 5,707,582 of CM052288.1, read as the reverse complement.
CGAGCATACAGTAGGAAAGGGATCGACAGCGGGAAAAAGTCGACGTAGGAAACGGAGGGGGAAACGTGTCGGATTATCCGTCGGTGGCCGATCGGACCTAGAAAGCGAGTTCTTCTAAGGTTTCCACTGGCGCTGGAAGAAGCCACGCCGTGGACTGCGGACCCGCCGCCAGAAAGAGACACGAAACGCTTTGTACGTACCGGTGCGCTTGCTTCCCGGCCCGCTTGGAAAAAGCGAGCAAAACGCAAGAGAAAGAGAGAAAGAGACATAGAGGGAGAGAAAGCGAGAAAGGGGTAGAGTGTGCGAGAGTGTAGGAAGGGGAAAGAAGAAGAAGACGAAGAAGAAAAGAGGAAAAGAAGTGCGAGTGGCGGGCCGTGTCCTCTCCTTTCAACCCCCCGGGGGCTGGCTAGGTGGTGGTTGTCGCGCGAGGTCTCGCAAGGATGGATCGGAACGAGAGCGCAAACGAGGGTGGCAGCTCGCCGGACACGGTGATCGGCCGGTCCTCGTCCGAGGAGGAGCGGAACAGACGTGGGCCCATCACTTCCGGCGAGTACGTGACCGTCGGTGAGAGCAGCTCCAGCCTGGACACCCTGACCAGCGGCACAGGGCCTGCGAACCCCACCGAGGACAAGAAGAGGGGCAGATTCGGTGCACTGAAGAGCAGCTTCCGCAAAGAGGGCGGCCTTTTCAAGATCAAGAAGAAGATCAAGTCCGGCGAGGACGCCGCCACACCGACGGACCCGGATGCTGAAGAGAAAGGTTCATACCGACAGCCCGCCCCGCTGCCTCATTGATCATTCTTGTCCGTGTTTCGCCTGTTTATTCGGCATTCTCGAACCAACTGGATTCGGTAGCTACTTGGGTTCGTTCCGAAGGGAAGTGTTCGACTGGTTCCACCAAACCCGTTCGCGACGAGTCGGTATCCAGAGACAGTGAACACCGTGCGAGCGGAAGCTATTTGCGACGTTCCGGCGTTCCTCCGGCCGACTCCGGATTTAATTGCCCCGTTGTTTTGAATACCGCGACACTTGACCCGTGATCGATCGATCCCTCGCGACCCAGAATCGGTGAAGAGATTCTTTGAGACTCGAGGTCGTCTTAATGGGTCCCGGCTATCTCGACAATTACCCAAGCTCGTTCATTACGATCGGATTCGTGACAGTCGACTGTACTCCGCGCAGTCCATTTAATTCGAGGCTTATTAGGCTCTCTTCTATCGAGTTCTTTGTTAGATCACCGATCAAAAAGCCTCCGGAACTTTTTCCCAATTCCTTCCAGACCTTTGACATCTCAATGCCTTTCCGAAAGCCGGTCCATCCATTTTTACGGGCTCTCGGAAACTCTCATGTACTCTCTCGGAACCTGCAGAACAGCTACTTGCCCTCCGATTTCGATGACTTTTGGATATGTCACAAATAGGCTGCCGATTCGATGCATTGACGAAATTTAAAAGAGATTTCTACAATGTATCGAAAAACCATCGAAATCGGAGGGTAGATGGCTGTTCTGCAGGTTCCACTTGATCCGAGTACCCTGATCACGGCCGAATCGGAAAATTCTCAAGCCTCTCTGACGAGAGATCATCTGCCGACACAGAGACGGGTCGCAAGAGGAGTCCGGAGGCGGAGGAGGACGAGCAGAAGGATGTCGGCACGGCCTCGACCTTGAAGAAGAAGAAGAAGAAGTCGCACTCGCTGGTGCGCAAGCTGAGCCTGAACAAGTTCCGTCTGTCGGCCGCGGAGCAGGAGCCGCGGCACACGCCCGAAGGTGGTGACAGCAGCCGGTCCCAGAGCCAATCGTCGCAGGAGTCGCCTAGCCTCTCGGACAGCCCGTCCAGGATCGCGCGGAAGGGGCACGGGATCGAGAGACTGGGTCCGCGGGAAACGATCGAGGCTGGGCCACGTGACGACGCCGCCGGCGGCGTCGCCGTCGTTCTCAACGTGGAGAAGGGGGACGCCAGGAAACCGGAGAAGCTCACGGAGAAACCGGTGACCACCGTCACCGTAGTGCACCGCAAGTCGCCGTCGCTGACCATCAAGACCATCTCGAAGACTGCGCAGCACGGTGAGCGATCCAGGAGACGCGCGGTCTCGTCTTCCAGCCTCCAGCTTCTCGCTCTTCTATCATGATCATACCCTACGATTCCGACTGCCTTCGATCCTTTGTTCCTCCGCTTCTCGCTCGAGTAGATGGCAGTAGCTAGACCCTTCGCTTTTGAGCAGCTTCGTTTCTCGGGACACTGTACACTGTCTCGAAACATGCCTCTTCTTCCGGTTCTTACTGTCGAGGTTTTCAGGTGCAAGCACCGGTGCTGCACGTTCTTTTGGAATGATATTCTCTTCATCAGTGTTCCAGTACATTGTTCACCGATCGGCGAAATCGTTTCCAAAAGAACACAGCTCACACTCGAAAGCCTCAACAATGACAAATGGAAGGAGAATCTTCCAACCCCTAATGAAGCGCTCGCAAACGCCTCTCTTCATCGTTAACCACTCTCTCATCCGCTGGTATCAGCTAGAGACTAGATTAATACTGTATCGAAGACTCGTCGATCCCCGAAACCCGCAACCTGCTGAACACCGGTGTGTTTCGCGCAGATTCTCAGGAGCAAGAGAAGGAGAGCAAGGAGGCGTCACGGTGCAGCTCGACGCTGCCGTACGCGATCTCGAAATGGCCGGAGCAGCGGCCCGGTAAATCGTGGGAGCCGAGCAGAAAGTCGCGGTTGAACGTGAAATCGGAATCGGAGTCCGGGATCCACGGGAAGTCGTCGCCGCACGAGGTCCGACGCAAGCTCTCGTTGCTCGAGGAGAAGCGCGCGATCTTCCAGCGAAGGCTGTTCGAGACGACTCGCGACTCCGACTCCGGGGAGACGGTGATCGCCGTCGATCTAGACGACGAGGAGAAACGGAAGCAGAAGGAGAAGGCGCGCCGCGACGACACCACTAAGAAGAAGGCCAGGCATATCAGCGTGAAGAAATTCGACACGTTCTCGACCTTCGAGGGCACGTTCGACGAGGAGACCGGCGTCGGCTACCTGGCGGGGATCGAGGAGGACTACACCGAGAGTTACGATCGTCGGAACGAGTACCCGCCCCAACCGGCAGCCATGGCACCCATGGCGGATGCACCGGAGAATACCAAAGTGGTCAGCCAGGACAGCACGGTGAGCCTCGTCTTGATGCCTCACCTTAGTGCTTTCTGTTCTCTCTTCCTTAACCCCCGAGCTTCTTTAACTCTTTTGTTAACCACGACCTCGGTGTCTTTTCTTCCTGTAGTTCGTTTAACGATTAATCTTTTCGGTAAACCGTCGACGTGTCCACTTCAATCGCAGAACCTTTGACAGGAACATTTAGTCGTCCACGGTATTTCCTGACTTGTCGCAGGTATTTCCGGAGTAATCAGATCCTCTTGTCCGAGATTTTTGCACACTATCTCTCCTCGTTTTGCTAGTTTGTTCGTCGAGTGTCTTTGTTTTCCGTTTTACACGGCGAACAAGGTGGGACTTAGTTGCAGTCGGAGTCCCAGAGTGGCTTCGGAATCTCATTAAAGAAACGACCTAGATAAAACAAACATTTTCAGCATGCCGTATCCTCCCGTTTCAACACTCCACCCCGTACGTCGTATTTTCCGATTTCACCTGGCCACGAGATTAAACCAAGTTCGAGGTAGAGCTTATCACGAGCTGGAGGAACACATAATGTGCATACAAATTCAGATAATGTATATTATTTTTAAACGCGGATTGCGTAACGAGCTGCGTAGCTGCTTTAGGTCTGCTAAACGGCGTTTTACTTAACAGCGAACACGTAACAGTGTTTCACCGATCACGCATAAATTACTCTATTCAAATGGGATGCGGCGTGAAAATTTATCGATACAGATTTTACAAGCGACGTAATTGCCAGTAATCCTCGCGGAGACTCGTCCATCACTGGACTGCGGATCTTCATGATCCAAATAGACATTTTATGATAGTTCTATCCATTTTTGCCATAAGTCCTTGCTTTTCTTTTTGGACCGGCCCTTAAGGGGGGTACATTTGTTTCCTGCTAATTTCTTGCAATTCTGGAAACGAGTCTACCCCCTTAAGATCTCGGCGAAAAAGAGGCGCGACGCAAAGAGAGAACTCGACACCCGACCGCCGATTTTTCACCGGATCCACTTGCTACTCGATCGCAAGTCTGGTTGCGCAACCGGGCGCGTTGGAAACCGGCGGTTTGCTAGCCGTTGGCCGGCAGAATTTCAAAACAGTCGCGGGACGGTTGTAATTCCATGACGCAGAATCGATGGACGCGTTCTGCGGTCCCGGTTTGCGGTCCCTCGCTCCTCTTTCCGCCCCCGCTTTCGTTCCGCGAAGATTTTTCGCGACGATCCGGCGCGGCGCGACAACGAGTTTCGGGTTACTGTTCGCACTTGCGTGCTCTCTATCCTCTTCGCTCGTTCGCCCGTGCTTCTCCCTTGTCCGCGAGAAGCTTAATTGGCCGACGTCTCGAGAGGAAGACGCGAGCCGAGCAACAACGCTCCCCCGCTCGGCACGGCTCGGCTCGGCTCGAGACGCGTATTGTTAGGGGACCGAAGAAGCGAGCTAAGTGCAACGTGCTCGGATCGTTACAGAGCCTAGGGGCGGCGGATCTTCGTCGAGGGAGAACGCCTCGATAAAACAATAGAGCGGCCGCTCTCGCGGATAACAAACCGCTCCGAACGGAAACACGCTTTGGTTCTCGCTCGAAACTCCGTTCTAGAGACACTGATCGCAACAAGCAGAAAAATGCTTCGACGATCAATTTTTTTCTATTTTGCGACACTCTGGTCGTACAGTTCAAAAAGAGTTTCAGTCGCCACATTTGTTCACGGAGGAATCAGCCCTGCGCACAGGCTAGAAAATTGGGATCGCAAAAATTCGTAGACGAGGATGTATTCGCGCGATCGCTTAAAAATGCCCGGTCGCTTCGAGATAATTGTAGCCTAGATCAGAAAGGCAATAAAGAATGATAGGCTGTTTACGAGCACTTAAAATCGGAGCCGTCACATTAGAGGGAGATTACATTGTACATACCTACTGATCATTAGAAGCGGACCGTTATTCGTGCGCGTCGTTGTGACCGATTGCCGCGATTCGTCGCACGCAAATCGTGCGTACGGTGTCCTAAAGCCAGCGATCGAGTTGTTTGCTCTGCTCGGTTTCCCGGTCGATCCCTCTCCGTGAGTCATTTCTGCGGTGTGCGTCACCGGGCTCGGATCCAGGGGTCGATTCACGTCGATCCTCGCATTCCGTCGGGAACCATGGAGACCGAGGGCAACTTCTGGAGGAACTTCGAGCTGAACTTCGACAAGCTGAAGGTCTACCCGAAAAAGTGGACGCGGTGCAGGGTTCGTTCGCCAGCCTCTATTTTCTCTCGAAAGTTTCCCGCAGATTTTCCAGCCCGTTGACCACGCGGACTTTGCTTTTCCATTCTCGTAGTGCGCGATTCCATCCAGGTTCTCGAATCGAAGTGGTCCTCGGCGAACTTTTCCCCGTTTTCGACAGTTTCGCGAGGATCCGGTGGTGGTAAAAATTTGGAAAAACGTGGACGTTTTTCGAGCAGAGTGAATTCGAAACCGTGTATTTGAATTGGAAATCGCGATGACGCTCGACTTCGAAATTGAATCCGATCTCTTTCGTCGTTTTCTCGCGGAAAGAGCCGCGGGATTGATTGTGCCGAGCGGGATTCAATTAACGGAAAAATCGAGCTCAAGCGAGATTACATCGTCGGCGACGCGAGAGTTCACAATTTTCCGTGATCGATTGGTTTCCCGCGACTTTTGTCAACGGTAATCGTCGTTGTTCCTCTTCGGGACGCGATAAGATAACCGTGGGGCCCGTATGAAAACGTGGGGCACTCGGCTGCACTCGCGCGGTTCAAGCTTCTCGACAAACAAACCGCGGCTGATAATTGCGGCACGGTGGTACACGTCTAGAAATTTAGAGCGCATTAATTAGATAAACCGAGTGGAAAATACATTTACACGAGACGTTGCTCCTCCGATTGGCAATCCCACGGAACTGTACGGAGCTGTCTGTAGAATCAACACGAACCGGAGATGTAAAAGCGGGAAATAAACATCTCACCTTTATCCGATTTTAGCTGCATCGATTAATCGCTAAAACTGTCATTTTAAGCCGTCAATGGTATTGATCCGTTGACCGATGAACGTTATCGATCGCGGAAGAATCAGTAAGTAACGATCTCTGTTTTTATTGCAGTCGTCACAGAACAATGCACCGAATGCCGGATTAGGCGAGAAACGCGAACACCTGTACAAGATCCTGGTGATCGGCGAGCTCGGCGCCGGGAAGACGTCCATCATCAAGAGATACGTGCACCAGTTTTTTTTCGCAACACTATCGCGCAACGATCGGCGTCGACTTCGCGCTGAAAGTCTTGAACTGGGACCCTCACACCATCATCAGGCTACAGCTGTGGGACATCGCAGGTCAGTTAAGGGGCAAGACAAAGCTGGGGTTTTTTTCAGTAGTCAGAAGCGCTAGTTAATCAATAGTCCTATTTAACGAGGTGTAATTTACATTGCAGCCTAAGCAGCCCGGAGTGATCTTTTATATCTAGCGCTTCTGATTACTGAAAAAGCCCATCTTTGCATTATCGAGAAATGAGAAGGCGCATCCCGTTTACGGTTCCAGGAAATCCGTGGACAGAGTTTAATAGTTGTCTTTCGGTGTTCCAGGTCAGGAGAGGTTCGGGAATATGACCAGAGTGTACTATAAGGAGGCAGTAGGCGCGTTCATAGTGTTCGACGTGACGCGGAGCGCGACCCTCGACGCTGTGGTCAAATGGAAACAGGATCTGGACTCGAAAGTGCAGCTACCCGACGGTTCCCCGATACCCTGCGTCCTCCTAGCTAACAAGTGCGATCAACAGAGGGAGGGTCTGGTCAACTCGCCCCAGAAGATGGAAGAGTATTGCAAGGAGAAGAACTTTGCCGGATGGTTCGAGACCTCCGCGAAGGAGAACATCAACATCGAGGAAGCGGCGAGATTCCTCGTCAGTAAAGTGAGTAGTCCTTCAGAGAAATGTCGAAGCTATATTTGCGTCGCGATTAATACCGGTCGGTCACGTTCCCGGGATTTGTCTGTGACGTCGTTTCACGGGACGGGGATCGTCTTAACGACGCAGGTTTCAGTTCGTGGTAGATATAATTCCTGACTCCGCCACCTGTGTGACGACAGCACGGACAGCGCCGATTGCCAATTCTATTTCGGAGAACGCACTTGATTCGGATTCACTCGCACGAGACAGTGAAAGGGAAAGTTGTTGAAGCGGGGAAACTGAATTGAACGTCTCATTTCAGATACTGCAGAACGATCAGCTGATGAAGGGCAACGGGTCGCAGTACCAAACCGACGGCGAGCGATTCGCGTTGAACCAGTCGCCGACGAGCACGAAAAAGTCGTGTTCCTGCTGACGAATCGGCAAGCCACCGATAGCACCAGGACCCACACGGTTCGTCATCGTCGTCCCTTCGTCGTCGTATTGCCGTCGGTGCCATGACACTCACGCTCCGTTCCGTTTGGTCCTCGCCTCGGCTACCGGATCTCGTCTCGATCGCATCCTCGGGGCAACAAGATCGGCCGCTTTGGAATCTACTCGTCGATTCGTTGGTCGCTGTCTTCCCTTCGGAGACGTTTCTCTCGGCCCTTTGTATATACTTGCTGCGCGAAAATCGTGCCACTTGGGCTCAACCTTGCACGCTGAACCTCTACCGAGCGGAAACGACGTCTGTAGCGCGCGCACGCGCGTTAGAGCAACCAGGGGCCAGTGGGAGGAGCCGACACCGTCTACCACTCTGGAAGAGTTGTCCTGGCTCTTCCCACAAAATTAAAATTTGTTCGGCGAACCAATAAGATCCAAGAAGGAGGGGCATACGAAGATTTTTTAAAATTTAGAGATTAACGCGCGGCTTTAACAACTCCGATCCTTGATTCCCCTCCTCCAGTGTCGGAGGAGACGACATTCCAATCCCTGCAACATTCTTCCTCTTCCAGAACAAAACAAGACTCTTTTGTACTTCGAGTCCCCGTCAACATCGTTCCATTACTACGTCGAGTTCAATTCCTAATCGAGATCGACCGCGCGCGAACGATTCCGTGTGCAATCCCGGAGGACTTCGACTTTTTTTCTATTGTTCGCGCAAGGAAAGTCAGATGAATAAAAGACAGAACGACGAAACGGTAGTTAACACAGATAGTCGACTATCGATCGTGTACGTTACACTAATAAATCTAGGTTATGCAACTAAGCTCGTACGAACGGAATCCGTCTTCGGCGGCAGCTGAAGAGCTGAGAGTTAGGAGGGAAACGAAGGGGAGCGTTTCGTCCTAGGCCCGCTAGAGGACTCGTCGGTAAGGCTATCTAGCGGGCCCTGCCTTAGACGCTTCCCTCCCTTAGGTATCGGAAGGCGGTTGAGGACGGTATACATACATACATGTATAGGGATCGGTGATGGATCAGGGTAGTAGCGGGAAAGGTTTTGCATATTTGTCCATCTTGTGCGACAGCGCAATCGCGACTCGTCGCGTCGGTGGCTGTGACTCAACGACAGAACCTTTTTGTACTCTACAATCCGACCAGCCGATCGCTGATCGCCGACGAACCGCATTTCCGCCCCTCGAGCGTAAAACCCGGGCACACAAGCTCGGTTACGTTTACTATCTCGCAAGTTCACGAACGTTAATACTTCGCGGTGCCACGTATCCCGTGTCTTCGAAATTGTCTATAGGTATTATACATATATATATAATGTAATTATACATAAGAAACATATTATATATATATACATATAATTTATAGTAAATTACTTGAAAGTCAATATATTATTAAACCGCAAAGCAACGGACGTTCCTTGGCCTAGCGATGATCCCGCCAGTGTCCTCGATTTTCACCGGTAACCTTGAGAAGTACCTTGGAGGCGACGTTACCAGACTGGGGTAACGGTACCAGTTACCGGATATTTAGTGACGACTTGGCAGTATTTTATTAATTGGATGACATTTCGTAATTTGTTTTGCATTATTTGCGGTAAACGATCGATTATCAACCTTTCTTCTGTATCGTCAAATGTTCCTGAACGATTTTGTTGAAAAGCAACATAAATATTAATGGAGTTTTCATCCGAAGTTTTGGTCTTATTTACCGGACACAAGAAATTTGTAATAAGAACTTAATTGATTTTCGATTTTGTGTCCGGTAACCGAGTAACCGGTAACTAGTACCTTTACCGTATGCGTATTCCCCTCTAAATGCTTCCTCCTCTACCACTAAGTTGACGTCACATTATTCCCACTACTGCTATTAATACCTTCTAGCTAATGTCACATATTCTCCTCGCGCAGAGACTCGCTAGAGGGGAATCTGGTGATGGAGAGGGAAATGCAACGACTTTCTGGCAACGAAGCTTGGAGGAGTGGTCAGAGAGCTCCCAAAGCTCCGCCCTCTCGTGCCCATGGAATTCTGTTTCACCTTCCACGCCTATTCACGCAATTTTTTCATCGCGTCCCCTTGAGTCAATGATTTCCCATGAATAATCCATCGACTAACGAGAACATTAGCGTAACGTGTCGCGTAGTTTGCGAGTAGCTGGAAGAATGGGCGGTGCTAATTTTTTCCGTATTGTCGTACTTTATTTAAATATCAAGATGATAAAAAGACGTTGCGTAAATTCACTAGTGCACGGAGAATCAGTACACAGCTTCCTTGCGACTTCGGTAGCGAATGATCAGGAAACCGGCGAAATGACTGACCGCGAATATCACCAGCAGACCAATCAGATCCGTGGTGTAGTGGCTCGGTAGGTAGCCGTACTTCTCGAGGACTCCGAGGCCGCTGGATATGCAGGGCTCTTCGGGGTCCGGTGAGCAATCTTCGAGAACACAGAATCAGTATGAAAGACTCTCTCCGGAATCCTTTCTCGTAAATGTCGACGATTAGAAACGTACTTATGCGATCGATCAGCAACCATTGAGTCAAAGAAACCGCCTCCAGACCGTAGTAGAACTGGGACAGGTACTTCAACCACGCGATACCGGGTGCCAGGTGTCTGTCGAACAATTATTCGTTGAGTGTTTTCCGATCGACGAGTAATCGAGGAAAATTTAGAACCCCTCTTACCCAAGATGCAGATAGATCCCGCAGAACATCAGACCTAGGAAGTCGAGCGGCACGGAGAACAGAGAAGCCGTGTCCACAGATTTGAACGACGCCGACAAAAACAAACCTGTTTGAACAGTCTCGTCATTTTTATAGAAAGATTAACAGCACGATAATAACAGTAAACACGTTTGATACTCTCCATGCCTCACAAGTTGTCTCCTGGTAGAAATTCGAAAGGAATGCGACAGTAAGTCGTCCGATTGGGTCATTCCACTCGCACTTTCGGTTCTAGCCGAAATATTGGCTAAAGTGTGTCGTTGTGAGGCAAGGAGAGTACGAGAAACTGCAAAGTAGTATTAGTATCGGCAAACAACGCCGCAAGGTCGTACACGAGATCAAAAGTGTTCAGAGTCCTTGCGTGAGCCTCGCCGATCATTGTTAAACAGTTTGCGAAGGAAATCTACGAAGCGTGACGGTAGTTTGCCTCACCGAGAGCGGACGCGGAAATGGCAGATATTACTACTGGCAGCGTGAAGTAGACGAGTCCTAAGAATCCCCCGTTTAGTCCAGTGATAGTGAACACTAGAATCGAGTAGAGCAGCGGCTGAAATATCGCTCCGGGTATCTAGAAACGTTAGTGCAAAACTATGTAGCGTGACGGTCGACGGTTCTCGGGTAAACTAGCCGGTAAGCTTTATACCCGCACGAACTAACAGAAATCTGGAAGAGCAGAACTTCGATTACGCAGTTAGCTCGATAGAGTTCGAAGTTACGAACGCGCCTCCGCGGTCTGGTTGCGATTAACGGAATAATCGGAACGAGGTCAGCGATGGGATTAGCTTATTAATTGGTCGAGTCTCTCACCAGAACGACCACTTTGCTGATGTAATATGGCGCCGGGCTGTAAAGTCCGCCGGCGATATCGCGCAGCAGGAGCGGTAACTCCCGCGGGAACGTGTAGAAGACGGCGTAATTAAAGGTGAACACGGTCTCGACCACCACCAGGTACAGAAGACCCTGCATGTTCTGTATTCCGCCCTGGTCCATCGCTTTCGCTGTCACGCCCACGTACGGTGAGGCAATCAGCAAGCCTATGAACTTCAACGCGCGCGTGTGTCGGTATTAGAGAGATGAACGGACTTTTTCCAAAAAGGAGAAGGACGAGTACGATGATTTTCAGAGGATGCTCTCACCATGTAGGTGACGAATCGTAGCACAAGCGTCGTGTAGCTCCTTTTGTACTCGACGTAGGTCCTCCAGGTGAGCCACTCGACCTGCGTGAGCAGCAGAGCCTTTTTGAAGTCGACGGGGCCCGGCGGGGCTTCCAAAAATATTAATGGCAGCTGCTCGACCTCCGACGTGGTCGTGCACGAATACTCGATCAGCTTCGACACCCTTTGACCATACTTCGACTTCTCGTATTGATCGCAGATCCAGTTCACCTGGGGATCAGTTCGTGCCCGCGTCAATCCCTTAGCTCCCTATTTTTCCCGTTGCGTTTGCTTCCCCTTTACCTTTTCGTAACTCTCGGACTCCTTTCCCCGAACGATCGACAACTGGGAGACGTAGAACTCCGCGCTGTTGAAGGTCGGTGGACATTTCAGGCTCAGGCTGGAAGGTGAACCGATGTTTGACAAGTTCAAGTTGAGAGCAAGGGGTGGCATGGCGTAAGACGGTTTCTGACCTGTCGAAAAATTCATTGGCGTCGGCGGACGAGCCCTGGAACGCGACTCTTCCGCCGGAAAGCAGAAGGACCTCGTGGAAAATGTCGAGCAACCCGGAAGCCGGTTGGTGGACCGAGCACATGACGATTTTTCCGCTGGCTGCGACCTGCCTGAGCGTCCTGACGACCGCTAGAGCGCCGTAGCTGTCCAACCCTGTGGTTGGTTCGTCGCAGAAGAGGATGCTGGGCTCGGTGAGCAGCTGGAAAACGAGACAAGAAAGAGGAAAGCTTTCTTCTTTTCTTCCTAGAAAAGGGACTTGATTATTTAGCGAAATCATTTTCCACGATCTCGTCGACGTTTGCTCACTTGAACGGCTAGAGTGACTCTTCTTCTCTCGCCGCCGGACAAAGCGGACAGCCTGCAATTCGCACACTTGGTCAAACTCAGCTCCGCCAGCATGGCCGTTATCCGATGCCTCCGGACACTTGCGCGAACCCTTCTGTCCATCTTCATGCAAGCCTTCGCGCGAGAAGTGATCGAAACGATGCACAAGCGGTCAGAAAAATTGCAAATGCGTGGTCGATTTGTCGATCGTTAATTGGAAAAAACGAACCATGAACTCCATGTGCTCTTGAACGGTCAGCGACTCGACCGCCAGGTCCACTTGCGGAACGAAACCCGATATCCTTATCATCTGCTCGGTGTCTATCGGCTTCCCGTTTAACAGAACCTCGCCCGTCGCGCTGCCTGTCAACCAGAAATTTCAATCGTCCGTGATCGGAATTCCCATGGGAAGAATTTGTGCGCGTTTGTCAGCGTTAGAAGACGGTTTAACGTGTCCGGGACAGATGAACATTTAGTCGGAGAATTAGAACAAAAAGGGAGGAGAGAGAGAGAGAGAGGGGGAGAAGGAATTTGATATGTCCAGAAGTAAGCTTGTTAAGGATGAGAGAGAAACATCTCCTTCATGGGAGCGTACGTTCTTGCGTTGTTAGAGCAAACACTGTTATAAGCGTATTACGATGTTCGAAGAGTATCGTGATGTCTGAGTGAGATGTATGAACCTTTGACTCGCCGGCTGATCGTCGCGAGCAACGTAGTTTTCCCAGCGCCGCTGCAAACCGAGAAGTTCGTTCAGTCGGGGAAACAATCCGTCCTGCTGGAAACAATTAACAACCCTGCGGCATACTAAACGCCCGAAATATTTTTCCGAGCGACCGATGTTATCTCCGGAAGGGACCATCATATCGAAACGGCGAGCGCGATAATCGGAAACCGAGCGGTCCGGCAGCGTAGCTACGGTAAAATTACTCTAAAATCGTTTCTCGAAAGATCGATCGCAGCCGAAGGAGTTTCGAGAGCCCCGGGGAAATTACCTTGGTCCCATGATGGCCATCAGCATCCCGGAATTAACTATACCGCCGACTAAAAGTGAAACAAATAGTCAAACGAATTTCTCAAGTTTCTCGATGGCCAGACTCTCGGGATTATCGTTCGATTGTGTACCTCCGTTCAACAGAGTGACGTATTCGGTCCGCTGCAGCCCGAACATCGCCCTCAGGCCGCCGTTACACTTTTTTCTGGACCGTGTACGAAATGTCCTTCCACGTCAGGCAGAAGTCCTTCGGCAGGCTCTGCGGCAGCGACGGATACCGCACCCTCGCGTCTTGCTGCATCTGAAACAATTCCCGCGCCTTATCTCCACCGAGAACAGAACTTCTGCTCGTTCGTTTGATCACCGCTCGCTGGTCCACCGGTAAATAATTGTTCCTCACATTGTCTCGTTACGTAAACGTCGAACAGCTCCTGAGAAAGCGCGATCTCTTCGACAACGGTCGAGCGACTCCAGAAAATCATTTACCGCGAGGCTGACCGAACGCTTTCCGGTTTCCCGTTCGCTTTTCAACTATAAATCTCCCCGGCGCGGCGCGGCGCGGTGAATGGAAGCGTTTAGCTGACAATCGCGATAAGAAATCCGATGAGAAAAATGCGAAAAGCATGGCCGAAGGACGCGTTCGTCTCCCGATCGCGTAAGGAGCGCATAATTATACAAGAATTCTAGCCGGCGTTGTTCATCGGAGCCCTTCCACCGACGACGCACCGTGTTGCCGCGGCTGTAGGTTAATCGCGGTTACATAAAGTACAGGTCCGGCTTGCTGGCCGCCATATTGGGCCGGCTAGCGTAATGATTGGTTATTTATGTAAGCCGGTGCAGCGCGGCGCGACGGATCGATCCCAGATCGGTGTGTAGTACTTTGATTGATTCGCCCCCAGAGACTCGCTCGAACGATCTCCGAGTTAGAGCCCCTGTTTCCTGTGAACAGCCGGCCGGCCGGAGATCGATGGATCAGACGGAAAAATAGAAACGGATCACGCGAGCTGGCAACCTCGAACCGCAATCTTCGAGGAGGAACAGCATGCGAGCGAAGGCTGCACGGTTCGTTTCGTTTTGCGCGCGGAGAAAATGAAATTTCGATGCTCTGTCGATCTGCCACTTACTCTAACGGTGTCGAAAAGGATCATCCCGAGGAACAGGAAGAACCCAGCTGACCGGTAACCGAGACGCATCCGCCGAGACGATCCACGGAAACATTCAACCGATCGAACCACCGATCGACGTCGAACAAAGGACGCCGATTGTTCTCCGTTTAATTGCACTGTTTCCCAACGAACCTTGAGGACCTGCCATTGATTGCTACTCGTGGGTTCATTCTGTAGGCACACGCGACTCGCCGTTACGCAACCCGTATGTGTCGCGTCGCAGGAAAGAATCCGAGCAACGGGTAACGATCCGATGGTTTCTCGATTCCGCGAATTTACTCGCGAAGCGTTTCAAGAGCCGACGAACGCTTCGCAATTTGTCGGACGCGTCGTCGTCGTCGTAGATCGGTCCGCGGCAGATCAGGTTGTTTGGTCTCGCTTCCCGGCTATGGAACGGTGACTGGGCTTATGGTAACCGGAGGCGAATGTTATTCACCACAATACGACACCATCGCGAGCGGTTTTGCGAGGGAAGAGGCGACCGTGTGTGTCTTATATGGAACGGTGGCTGCTCGTTACACAACGATACCGCGGCGCGACGAACGCGCTCGCAACTGCAAGGATTACGCTGCTGCTCCGCTCCGCGCCGAGTCGACGCTTTTATGATTTTATGCTTTTACGCATACCGACGCGGATTTTACGCTCTCCGGGGAACGCGCGAAAGCTCCCGCAAGCTATCTTCGCGAGAACAGCTCGTTCTCCCATCGTTCTTGACACGTGTACCCTCTTCGACGCCCACCGCTAATTCTGTGGTTGCAAGGCTTACACATTTTATTATTTCATGGTAAATTAGGAATGATATTAAAATAAAGTACGATCGAAGCGTGATACCGCAGTAATCGGGACAATTACTATTACTAGTGATCAAAATTTGAACTCTTTACACTCGGAGCTATATTCTAATTCGAAAAACGAATTTTTATTCCGGCCTGAAATATTTTCATTTTATATGGTTTTCTTAATTTTATCGATATAAAACCGATATAATACGCCTCGTGCAATACTTTCAGTACTTTATTAAAATATTAAATAGGTTTAGTAATTTATTGAATACAAATTTAGTAACGCAACAAATATTTTGAATAATGGTATGTTACGTCCTACGGTGGACGTTTTAAAGAGGTATGTAATTTTGTTTTAAAGTTTTAGATACAGGATAAAACGCAGTTTTTGAACCTACCTGCATTCGGGTAATATTGCTTCGAATACTGCATTCGAAGCCTACCGGCTTCGGTTCGGATAATTGGGGATTTCTCAAGTTTAATTGGCTTTGGTTGTGCGATTTATATCGTAGAAATCGAAGTCACTTCAAGTATAAAATGATAGTCCCTTTCCTCGAATGTCATATTGACCATCGTTTTAATTCCGTAATATCAACACCGCATATTGTTGGCAGACTCACTGAAGGAAGTTTATGTGCATGAACCGTGTCGTAATTTCAATTAGCGGAAAACAATACTAATGAAACGGGTGGTATCGTAAAAAGTATCGGCTCCATGGATACGCGGTTTCGCGGTTAACGAAAACAGCCCCCGCATATTTTATTTACGTATGCACGCGGACGCGGCATCGTCACAGTTTATTTATTCAGACGGGGAGGGAGTCCGGGGGGGTGAAATTATTGAATGCACGTCTAGTGAAATGCATCCGTCAGCGAATTGTGTAACTGAAACTTGCCGTGTGCAGTTTGTTTTTTGTACATCCAGTTAAAAACGTTTTCATTACGCGCGCCGAGTCGCTAACGGCCAGGCAATGTTCGAGGCACAAACCAGCCCCCGATGTTATACCACTAACGGAACGAATAGAAGAAATATAACGAATAAACGAGAACGAATAAAGAAATATTAACCGGCAAAATAATTATCGAATGAATATTCGAAACAGTTTCGCTTGAATCGTTAACCCTTGTGTCAATAACCGGCCACCCGAGTATCCATCTGAGTATGTTTCATCAACATTTTTGATGTTCTTGTTGGTATAACTCAGTTTGTATTATGCGAATATGAGAAAAAAATATTATCCCGGTTATTGACGAATGTGGTGAATTTTGGTTATTTAAGACTTCAACAACGATATTAGAGGAGAGTACAGACGGTGCTGGTCTAAATTCGGCTACTCTCCCTACAATTTTTCATCTTGATCCTAAAGGTATAAAAGTGGAGTTCGAGGAGGTGCAGGACGCGTTGCAGCTCGTGGTTCAATTTTTCAGAGGAAGAAGCAGAAATAGAGTCAATCACGAGATTAAGTCGTTCGATCAATGATCGGCCGATCAAGGAACGTCGACGGGGTTTAGAAGGATCGAAGAAAGAGGGCGAGGGAGTGGGAGTGGGAGGGTGAGGCTGAGGATGAGAGTGAGGGTGAGCGGGGGCAATAAAACGATGGAAATATTGGAATCGGCGCAATATGATTCCACGACGGATCGCGAAATGAAACGAAACAATGTTTGCGTTGCGCGGAACGCTGGTCGTCCCTCTATCTATCTATCTCTCTCTCTCTCTCTCTCTTTCTCTCTCCTGTATCCACCCTCTCCCTCTCCAATTCTCGCGCCCTTTCTCCATCCCTCTTGGCATTCGCCTTCGTCTCTCTCCGTCGCTCTTTCGACGCTTCTCTCCCCTCAGCCGCCCCTCGGAATCGAGGATTTGTTAATATCGAGCGCCTAGCTAGTACCGTGCCAAAATGGCGGACGTTTAGTCGTTCCTTAGTTCAGGTTTAGCTGTACGTCGCGGAGTACAGGTCGATGGGGCCGCGTCTCGTTCGAGTTTACGACTTTACGGTTTTCCTCGAGGCGGATCGTTCAGCCACGCACTCGCTTGTTATTCAAAAAAATGTACGCGAAGCTTCTCCTCGGAAGCTTTTAATCCAGTACTGGCCTATTTTTCCTTGCCGCCTATATCTCTCCTCTTTCGTCCGTTTAGTTCGTTAACCATCGATTCGCGGAGCGATCCCAAACTTTGTAGCGTACAGTCTTTGCACAGACCGCGCTGTACCAATTATTGTTTGTCTACATTTCGTTTTTTCTCTCCGTTCTCCTTTTTCTTCATCAACACCCTTGTACGCCGAGAACTTTTCGACACGAGCATTAACCGCTCGAGAGAAAGTTTCCGGGAGGACCGCGGAACGGAAAGTGTTGCTCCTCCGACGAAACTTCGCGGACGCGTGCAATTCAATTTTCATTTATCAATCGAGCCCGCGTTGCCGCTATCTTACATCGGAATGTAAACGGAACAGTGCGCGCGATACGTCGGCGACAATTATCCCGAACGAACGACGATGACGGGAAACAGAGACGGCCGATCATTATTGTATTTATCGGGCACGGTGTACATGAGCGCGCGTCGACGTCGGTCAAACAGTTGACTGCTTTTAAACCAGCGATTAAACAAGTAAACGTTGTCTAGTCGACGATCGGGCAAACGACGCGCGTCCCGTGATCGTTGGTAATTAAGTTTGGCTAAATCGGGCCGAGGGAGCAATTTATTGGGATCCATCGATCGGGCGAATCGGGAAAACGGGAGAACTGGTGACGTGCCGCGGGAGAGGACCGTGAACGTTGCAGAATGTCGTCGAGCGGGGCCACCATGTTGCTGAAGAAGAGGGAACGGACGCAGAACTGGATCCCGGAGGAAAAGAACGCTCTGTTCTCGTTGATCAAGGCTCACGCGAGCGCGATCGAGAACAAAAAAATCGACGCGGCCGCCTCCGCCATGAAGAACCTCGCGTGGCAGCAAATCTACACCGCTTTTCGCGGCAGATTCTCCACGGACAGAGACATCACCAGAATGAGAGAGCAATGGAGGCGGATGAAGGCCCAGGCTAGGATGGAGATGCACTCTTTTATAGAAATGGTGACTCCAACACCTGAACAAACTTCTTCGACACTCTGGAGCATCGATTTTTGCGTTTCGATAACCGAAGCCGAAAATTGTTGTTGGTCAAGGAGTTCCAACTTGTCCCCTCCGTCAACCGCAAAGTCCCCTCATTACAATCTCTTCTAACTACTACGTACAGCCGTAGAGTTAGTGAGTGGGAGGGAACGGGGACGAAGTTCGACGGTTACAATGTATTCGTGTTCTACTATGCATATAACGATGAAGTCCAAGGGTGGGGGAATAGCTCGCGAGCTACAAGTTGGAACTCCCTGTTGTTGGTTATCGAGACGCACAACTGGCGTTGGAATTACAGTAAAGACCAGATCAGGACCGGATATTATTTCTTTGTGATCGCGTCGACCGCGCCGAACGCAAGAAAGGACAGCGGAGCTCGATCCCTCACGGGGTTGTCCCCCAGTGGAAGGGGTAGGCGAACTGACTTAGTACGGTCATCTGGTTCGCGCTTAGATTGGGACTTTACTGTACTTACCTTAAAATTACCTGAAAAGATGAAGATCGGAGGACGCGATTTTCCTTCGTTAACGTCACAGTTTGCGTTGTTACCTTTCTGATAATCCTCCTCTTCGTCCTGGAACCAAGCGACGCTAACGAGGGAAGATTGTGCTCGTTTACTATGGGACAAACGCAATAGGAAGGTTGTGTGTTAGGTGAAGAACGTAGGTCCCGAGGAGGCGGCGAAATGTCGTCCGTCGAACCTTTCGATCGAGGTGTGGAGGCTGATGGAGAAAGCGAGGAAGAACGACGGGGACGGCGAACGCTCGGACGAGAACAGCCAGGAGGGCCCGGAGAACTCGGTGAACTCGGGGAACACCACGAATACGATGAACGTTCAGGCGATCCTGGACAAGCTGACGACGTCAACGCCGGAAACGCCGGTCAGCGAGATTAAGGTCGAAGCGGACAGCGACGAGTACAATACGGAGGAGGAGAACCAGACCGAGCACTTCCGGAGGAATTCGGACGTTCCGGACAGGAAGCGACCCCGGGTCGCCGAGGAGGAGGAGCCGATAGACCTTGCCGAGCAAAAGGGCCGAAACCGGGACATCACGGTTCGCCAATTCGATAATGGTACCCTTAGATTTACCCGTGAAAGTTCCCGTTGCAAGATAAACGTTCCGCGACGAATCGAATCGGTTCGGGCTCTTTAGCAGGGCAAAGTTCGAACATTTCTCTTCGATCGTTCGCGAAATGCGGGCCAGTGCTTCCTCTAGAAATCGTTCGAACCAGGGATTGAAATAAACAGTCTCGAGTCACCCTTTTTTTAAACAAATTAAATATATTCGATAGACTCTTTCGATCCTTGATTCGAAACTGTTCGCTACGGCCGAACTCATTTAAATCGAATTCCCGTTTCGTTGTCGGCTAGATCTGGCTCTATCCGCTTCGAAGGACAAGATCGATCGATCGGTGGAACAGGACGAATCGATTCAGAGGGCGGTGTGGATGTACGAAGCGACCCAAAGGGAACACGAGCTGAAGCTGAGGATGTTGAACATCGAACTGGAACGGGCGGAGCTGCAGAAGCAAACAGCCATCAACGAGATGAAGACCTCCGAGATCAAGAGGCAGTTGGTCGAGAACCAGGCAACCGAGTACTATAGGTTGTATCGTATTTATTTATGTTTAAAAGAAGCTCATACCTTTGTCTATAATAGTCATAATTATTTGTTTCTCGCTCTGACGCATGTTACATACCTAACAAATTCATGAATATTGTACTATTTATATAATACCTGATGCAACAATGTTGCAACAAACAAGGGCAGCTATCTATTGTTGCTATTTTTAATATTATGCTTTTACTGTTACCGGTGAACAATGTATTGATACGTTTATTTATCACACGTACTTGAAGAAATAGCGTGTTTTTTGTATTGCGTTTAAAATTTCAACGGGAATCAAAATTAAACGGGTACGCGAGAAAAAATGGAATTAATATTGCCGCCATTGGAGCGCCAGCACGGTCGGAACGTGAAACTTCTACTGCAGAGGGCGACACGACGATCTCTCGCATTATAAAGTGTGTGGTTTCCATATTCACCCACAGTCACAGTATTGCACAGTATCTACTTCGATCTTCAATCTACTTTGCTGCTTTGAAAATTTTCAACCGAGAACAATGCAACGCGCAATTACCACCTTTTCACGGAATATGGCTTCCCTAAGGTATAGAAGAACACTTTTCGATAAATTGTTCACGATAATATGTACATGTATATACTGTTGTTTTACTGCGCCGTTCGATTAGGCCCCGGCTTTTATCGCTGTTCACTGCACGTTGTCCGGTTGAACGTTGAAAACGTTGAATTTCGACGCCCCTCGACCGTTTTCCCATTGTAATGTGTTTAAACAATCGAAATTCGATTCTTCAGGATTCCTTTATCAGGACTTTTTCGTCCCTGCCCTCAAAATTTGTCGAACTTGGTCTATTTATGTACAGCGAAAATTATGTAATACTCATAAATTGAATTATTAGAATACACCGATATTTTCTTGCAAGTTTTGACAATTATGCGCAACAATGTTGCTATTTTGACAATTACACGCAAAATGTCGCACTAAATTGGCAATCACACTTGTCAACAATGCGTAGGCGATGACATATGTAGTCACCGTGTATTTTTAACTGTAGTAGCGGTAGGTCAGGTTTCTATTGATAGCACAATGAAATAGTACTAATTAACCTGTTCGCTTGGGTGTTACAGCCAAGTAAGAAGTATGTCGGGAGAACCTGGTTCTGGTGCTGGCCATGGTGGTGGTACCGGTGGTAGCATTCGTGATGCCGGTGGAGCCTTTGGAAAAATGGAAGCTGCTCACGAGAATCAATATTTCTATAATCTGGTTGGTTGCTATAATCCAATGTAGCGGTGACATTTTAAAATACTTTTTATAGACTAGGTTCGATTATAGAGATTGATACGTCAAACTTCTTTGTTCTAGCAAAAGAAACAGTTCCAGAAACTGAAAGAAGACCTTCATGATGAAATCTCTTTCCATGAAGAACAAATCAAACGTCATCAAGAAGCCATAAACCGTCACAAACAGAGAATCTCAGATATGCCCGAGAAATGAGCTGGTTTATATATGTATAATGAAATAATTGTTAAGCATTGCAGATAGTAATGGTGGTAGATGTCATCATAACTGTACTTTTTTTTCATTTCAGTGTTATTACAATAGAATGAACTACATATATTGATTTTATTACGTCTGAAATAAAAGGATAAAGCCGTCTATGTTGGTGTATTTGCTATAACAAAGTATACTAAATTAGTTCGTAGTGATATCGTATATCGTGCGCGAAATAGCGCCATAAATATCGATCATCTCGATTATTTTTCGCTGGCATTCGTATTCAACTGTTCTGCTGTTTCTGACAGAAAGTAACAAAATTTCTGTCAAATTTAACTGTTTAAACTGCTACCATCCGCAAATTAATGTTTTCGCATTTGACCACACAAGATGTACCGATACATTTTACGAACATTAACGTCTAGAACCGGCAGGTACGGCATACATATCTAGTAGATCGATATCGATTGCGAATAGTAACATTTATGGTTATATAAGTCAATTTATCCAATGCACTTCCTACATAAATTTCCTCTCTCGAAATAGCTCGAGATTTTTAAAAAGTAAATACAGTGATTCCAGTACCGACAAAACGCCAAACGATACAGTTGCATTCGAAGCTGAGTATTATTATAAGCAGGTAATATTTTTCAAAACTAATGGCACATTAAAAACAAGAGGAAGGTATTCATTAGCTACACTACTCAGGATAAAGAATTGCTAGAGGTACTGAAACAGAAGCTACAGGAGGAGGTAAAATGCATGCAGGACGAAGTTAGGACGATGCGGAACAAGATGGACGAATATAATCGCAACATCAACGAAAATCTTCGGTTTTTAAAAAGCCTCGAGAAGGACCTATCTGCCAGTGATAAAAAATAGAACGATGTATTTTTTATTATGTATTTATCCGTCTATTTATCTACTTTCTGTTTTTATAGTCACTGTACCAGTCTGATAAATGCATTTAATATTATATCATTCATTCAATGCGTAGAACGAAATTTATTTTCCGAGGGACAAATATATATTTATATTATTATATTTATACAGTTGAGTCGATAATTAGAAAGACGTATAATGTTATCTTGTGTAATCAAAAATTTCGTCGGTTTTATTTAGCTTGTTTATTTTTTATTATATACTAGAGAGGAGCCGTTGCTCGCGAGCTTCGCGAGTAGGATTAGTGGTACGCATTTTATTTTTGCGAAGGTAACGAAATAAATTGTAATCGAAATTAACTAACTGGCGAATGCTTATAATGTCGATAATGCAAACAGACGTCGACAATGTAAATTTCTATTGAAATATTGATTAAAAGCTACGACGTTCGTTTTTTTGGTTGTATTGAAATATGACTCTAAAAGCACTTTTAGTTTTTCCCGAATTTTCATGTTTCCGAGCAATTTTTTCAATTTTTTTAAATCTGAAAACCTGATTCGGACTACAACGAACATTAAAAAAAAGAAAATTAGCCAAATCGGTCCAGCCGTTCTCCCGTGATGTCGTGACCAACGAACAGCATTTGATTTTTATTATATAGAAGATCGGGTATAGAGGGATTAGTTCAGAAATCGCGTTCAAATTTAGCGGGGCGTCGCTGGCGAATAGTTGGAGCGTTCACCGCGGAGCGGCGCGCGCATCCGTCTCAAGATGGCGGCGGCAGCGAGCGACGAAAGCGGCCGATCGACGCGCCCTCAGTGCCTCGCGGTTCATCGATCAGTGTGGTGTGTGTCGCGTTGTTGCTCCGGTGGATTTTTTTGGTGGTTTGTTCCTGCCTTGGACGTACGCGAACATTTTTCGTTTGGTTTTCTCGAGCGGTGAGCGCGGTGTTGATCGAGGCAGGGGGCTCGTGAACGGGCCCACAGCGGCAATTCAGAGAGGACAAAATGCAAGCGAGGATATATGGGATTTTGATCAGCACGGCCGTCATTCTCGCGGGATGCAACGCCGCTACCGAGGTGAGTGCTGTTCCGTTCCTTTCATCTTTCTCTGTTCTGTTACGATCTCTCCGACACCGTTTTCGTTCCCACTTATCCGGATCGAATCCCGTGAAACGGGATCTCAGTCGCGATGCCATCGAACGCGCGCGTTTTATAAATATTTCGAACGCTTGATCGTTTGTCGTCTTCGATGCGTTTCTCCGTGCGAGACCACTCCGTATAATCGCATCGTACACACCGAGAAAAAATATTCTTGCACCCTTGCATTTTCGACGAAGGACACGACTTTTAACAGACGACTCGAACTACAAATTTACCTTTCTCTGCACTTTCTATACCGAAAGCTGTGAATTATTTTCGAATAATTTTTACCTCGGCGCAGCTTCGGAACGATTGTTGACAGCTGACAACAAATGTTACCGGCCCACGAATATTTATTCGCAATCATCTGTTCCTCGATCACTGTAATCAGGATTTATTTCCGAATTCTAAGATGCAGCTTTCTCCCGTTGTTTACACCTCGCTGCGAATTGCCCAGAATTTGTTTACTCGACGGTCAGCGGACTGATGCGGCGACGCTTGGTCGACTGAGTAGCATGGTCCCTATTAATTATCGGTTCTCGGAAGGTCCGATACCTCTCGAGGACTATTCTTACCTGCTTGTAATTGAAGTACGCGTTACGTCACGAATTGTGCGTCTTTTCGCGGTCCACGACTAAGACACGCCGTTTCGAGACTGGATTTTGTAACCATGTCTGCAAAGCTTTCGAATAAATTTTATTGTGCTCGGACATTGTTTACCAGTACCTGAAAAAATTCAATTTACAACTGGTGATTTTTTCAACAAAACTTTAAACAGACCATTGGTAATTGGACTGCGCGTTCGTATTGAAAAATAAACATTCCCAGCATCGCTTCCACAAAATAAATGTCTCGTAATTTTCTCATGTTACCAGTAATTAATAAACGTGTATCCACAGTATAATGATAACAATATTTGGGCGTTAATGATGCGGGCATTGCGAAGGTAATGAATGTATAATATAATTTGCACACATGTAATACATGGAGGTACATAAATAGTTGCATAGATTTTTCTTCCTGAAA
The DNA here is from genome assembly GCA_028455765.1 of Lasioglossum oenotherae. Taxonomy (NCBI): domain Eukaryota; kingdom Metazoa; phylum Arthropoda; class Insecta; order Hymenoptera; family Halictidae; genus Lasioglossum; species Lasioglossum oenotherae. The sequence continues at coordinate 5,683,220 of CM052288.1, read as the reverse complement.
TGCAAGCATTGTTTGTCCATCGATCGGCAGCTTTTTTTCGAGGCAATTCTTCTTGTTTCTCCTCGCGACCATAAGTTCCGGATTAGTGACTCATACCCGAGGATTTGTTTGCATTCATCGACCCTCGGGTTTTGAGGGCAGCTCCATTCGAAGCACGCTCGTGAATCTCCCCCACAACTATGGTCGTAAATAACAAGGTCAGAATTCTTGACGAGAATGCAGTTACGTACACACTCCTGGGACGCAGTTGAATTTATTCGCTTCTCGTTTTTGTTCTCCGCGTCCCAACATCCCCCGTTCGGTTCCTATTTAGAATAGTGTTTGTGTATATCGTGCAGCGGTCGATCCGCACGCGTGGCGTACCACATTTTATTCAAGACTCGAAATGGCCGCACTTAGGGCACATTGAGAAATAATGAAACGGTGCTTGTAGGTCGAGTCGAACCTTATAGGAAAACTTGGACAGTGATTAGTATAAAGTGCTGGTGAACGGGTCCTGTGTTTGCTACCAATAACAGTGCAGTACATACTATACTATACACTATAGACCATGCTCGTATACAGGGTGGCCAGCGAATAGCCATTACTCTAACGGGACGTTTTTTTTTTTTTATTAATAATATCCTAGGCCATTATTGACCCATAGATACATGTTACATGTTATAATACAAAAATATAAAATAAAGATGTACAGCTTATGTCTTAAGTTACCTAAGTCTAATTCTCTTCCTTATAAATTAATATCACATTTTTTAAAAAAAACTCATTAATTATTTTAAACGCATTAATATTAAGACTTTTAAGGAAGTTGTCAATGTTATAAGGAGGAGCCCACTTTAATACTTTAAGTTTCGTCAACATCTCCTCTCTTTCCTTGAAGTATAATGGGCAATCCCATAATAAATGATTAGCATCCTGACTCTCGGGTGTAAACATTCGCAACTTGGGTCACTGATATACCCAATTCTGCTCAAATTTTCTTTAGAATTATAATGATAACTCCTGAGTCTTGTAAATCTCTCATTATCATTTCTCTTGGTAAGTTTAACTTATAAAACCATGGTTTCTTTCTTGGTTCATAAAAGTTGTAAAAATAGGCTCTACCTTTAGATACAAAGATATTCTCTAGAATCTTATTCGTTCCTTTCCACATATCCTCTTTAAAACTTTCCTTAAAGTCCGTATAAGGTACCTTAAAATTATTATCGCTCTCCATTAGGGTAGCTTCTTTGGCTAAAATATCCACCTTCTCATTGCCTATAATACCCTTGTGCGCTGGTACCCATAAGAATACAATCTTGCTATTATTAGTTGTTTCATATTTAAATTGCCTTAATCTAGTCTTAATTTCTATTAAATAACTATTATATTTAACGCCTATACTTAAACATTTTAAGCTTTGTAACGCACTTAGAGAATCAGAACATATTACATAGGATCTCTCACAATTTATCTGAGCTAATTCTACTGCCTTCAGCAGGGCCACACACTCTGCCGTAAACACTGACATTAACTAGAAAAATGATATTTTTCACATACAAACTTATCGGATATGTTGGTCGATAGATTTATTTGCGAACATGCTTAACGCGATAAATTTTATCTATACAGTGGTCGATTGCAACGAGATAAGTGAATTACATAAATGATTTTATGCAATGATGCAACAGAATCATCCATCATTGTCGACTTACGAAAGTTAACCATCAGCACTCGAGTGGTTGCATTATTAAATATGTTGGTATCTAATCAACAGACTGCGGATGTTTATGCATTTATAGCAAAACTAAATAGATGAAATACAAAGTTGTAGGGGAGGGGGGAAAATTTTGAAAATTGAAGATGTCAATATATGATTTCTCTGCTACATTAAAATTATCAACGGAAGGAAGAATATTCTATTTGGTTTCCGGTTAATGCAATCGACACAGACAATTTTTATTTTGCATAACGATCCGCAGTCTGCTAATCAATTACTAAAAATTTAACTAAGGGAGGTGGTTGGGTTGTGAGACGGGTTTTTCCTTTTTGGGCTGAAACTTTTTGCTTGATGAAGATATCAAAGAGTTTTATATGTATACCGTTGGAAAGGTGAAGGAAATACGCAATTTTTGTACGCAAAATGTTTAGTGATCTGATCAACAAGTAAAATTTTATGGCCAATTTTCCGAGGTTATGTTTTTTTTGGCTTCCTGAAAAAAGTGGTTGGGTTGCGAGGTGCTCGAAAAAATCAACTAAAAGTGGTAAGATGTAAAGTAAAAATCATGTAACTTTAAGCAAAAATGAATTTTTTAATTTATTTTACAGACATTAAGTGGCCAAAGAAGTTGAAAAGAATGGTAAAAAATTGAAAAAAGCAAAGAATGGCGAAGGAAAGTAAAAAAAAATATAGTGAATGGAAGGATTCAATAATCATCTTCCTCTTCGTCATCCAAGTCACTGTCATAATGTTTGGATGTGAAAAACGAACGACTGCCCAAATCGGCACACTTCAAATGAACAGGGCGCTGGCATGTGTTGCATTTGACAGAGTTGGCAGCGGTCAATTTTTGCGGCAAAAACCTTAAACAAATGGTGCAAAAATCTACATCATCATCAGATACCATATTGTTTGGCAGCCTTTGTTATGCCTTTCTTATCCAGCAAATGATCTTTAACGGCATTAAAATTAATTTCTTTGTTTGCGGGCGATTTTCTTGGAGTTGACATGACTATAAATTCAAAAAATAAACCAAAACAAAAACGTTAAATGACGAATAAACACTTAATTCTAACACAAACAACGATATTTGACAGTTCTAGTTCGTTTCTAGTACAAAAAACGAGTGTCTCACAACCCAACCACTATGGTGTCTCATAACCTAACCATAATGCCATTTCGAATGTGACAGAAAAAAAACTGTGTTTGTCGTATATGCGCAAAACTCAATATTTCATCGTAAAATGTAAGGAAAACACTAAATGAAAATGCATCAGACTCACCTTTTTCAATTGATTCACTCAACAAAATAATGTTTTTAAAAAAATTATTTATTTATTATTTATTATTTATGCTAGCACAAAAACTAGCAGACGTCAAAACAAAAATTTGACAGCTGACAGATTGGAATTATCACGATTGCGCGATGGATAAAAACGACTGTCTCACAACCCAATCACCTTCCCTACTGTATGAGGTATTACATATATCAATTCCATACCCATGAAATTAAAAAAATCATTCTAGGTCTCGAACAGACGTTTAATTTTCGAGTTAAAGTAGCTCCGAGTGCAAAGGGTTAACGTCGAAATTTTATATTAGGTGAAACGGTCGATTTTTCGAACAATTTGGATTCACTTTTTCAGAAAGATAAATTTAAATATTGTACAGGCGAATTTTCCAACCGATCAAGTCACCGTGAATTCGGGTGGAAATGTGAAGCGTTCGATTTTATGAGATTCGCGAATGCGGTTGCGGTTTTCGGGTTGTTAGATTAGCGGAATTTTGTTAGATTAGCGAACGCGCTTGCGGTCGGTGTTCCCAATGTTGTTGGATCAGCGATGGCGGTTGCGGTTCCGGTTCCAGTTTTGTTTCATTCCCGGCCGCGCGGTTGCGGCTTCGGGATTGTTCTATTAGCAGAATGCAGATGCGGTTTCGATTTTGTTGTACGGGAGGGCACGTTCGCCATGTTTTCCAGTTATTAGATCCCGAGAATACGGTTGCGGCCGTGGGATTTTGTTGGATCCACGATTGCGGATGCGGCTTCAATTTCCTGCATCTGGCAACTCTTAATCGAATATCGCGAGGCATTGCGAGGCTACGATTAATTAAATCAATTGAACCAAAACTGTTGGCTTTTAACCGTTAATGTTCCTCCAAAAAAAAATCACAAAATTTCTCCGAATGTCCATTCTTTGCTCGCTAATATATTTATTTATAGAAGGTTTCATATTTTTTATTTTACAAATATTATAAAACCATACAGCTATTTCCATGGGAAATGTGTCGATGAATTTCTTTAATCCAGCACATTGTATAATCAAAATTGTACACAATTCAAATAAATACAGTTTTGTCATTCTTGTCAAGTAAAACATTTCAATCGATTTTAGAAGGCATTTTCTAAGGGATTTTCGACATTTTTCAAGGGATTAATCCAATGCCGTTTATAAATTTCTCGAGATCGAGGGTTGAAACAAGAAACAGTATACATAATAATCGATGTACACAGTGGGACAAAAGAAAGCAGCGATGGCCGGGGGTAATCCTTTTCGAAATATTTCACCGCGGGAGAAACAGCATATTATTGCGAGCCGAATCGCTCTCTTCTTCGACGCTCGAGGGGAAACAAAAAGCGCGACAGCTTTTTCGCGGCGAGTAAAAATCCTGTCGATCAATTGGCGTCAGTGGCCGAAAAGAATACCGAGCAAGGAAAACGAGAGGGCAGGCTCTCTCCTCGACGAAGTATTTATCGGTGCTCGAAAAAAACCGCCGAAAACGGGACAAGCACCGCGCGATAGGAAGTTGTTCCAGTTTCACGGCGGTGGCGGCTGTTGTTCTTCAAACGAAATTTATCGATCGGGGATAGGCGGAAGGCTCTCTTCCTCTTTTTCCCCGATTTTTTCTTTTTACTTTATTTTCTGGGCGACGTCAATGGAAAAATTGTTGGCGCGCCGCACCGCACCGCTGCTGCCTCGATTCGTCGAACGGGGAAGTACGCGTCCCGGAAATTAATTGAATTCATTTCAGTTAATTATTGCGCGCGGACACAATGGACAACTGGGCATCGTGCTTCTCTCCCTCCTCGCTCCCTTGCCGTCCATTCGGGCGCAATTCGCTGGAATTAATAACGATTTCTATTTACGTAAACTTGAGCGTATTGATGCTTGGAAACGCATTAATAATCTGTAAGCGAATAATATGTACCGAGCCGCGTGCCGGCCGCGATTTTTTGATTTTCCGTGATCCGATGGTTTTTCTGTGAATTGCATTTTCCACGGAGGGGAAAATACCTGCTTACCCGTTAACGGCTGCACGGTCGCGTTTACTCTTCATTTGTACCGCATTATATCCGCGTAAATCAGCATTATATCTGTAATTTATGCGGGAAAGATAAAGCTCGACGCGTTCGCCATACATATATGTGGGTCACGATGATTTCAATTGAAGAGCCGGTAAATCACCGGCGGAGGCGCGGGGTAACGAATATTGTGCGGATGATTCACTTGGATGCCTTTTCGAGCGTAGAAATCGCGTTGTCTCCATAAATCTCGCTCCGTTACTTAGAAGCACGTTCGTTTATGTCACGGTCGTACTCGACTACGGAGCAGGGTGCATCGGATAATTGTCAACTTTAAATCCCTTCCGCACGATAAGATTTACGATAGGGCATCGTCCGTGACCCTCCTCAGCGATTCGTATTAATTTTTCCCCGGAAGATGGACGATCCAGGATCGTATCGTATTCGCAAACTTTCTTGCCGAATTATGTACTACAGAGTTGGGCATTGATCGATTAAAATTTTAATCATGATTGATTGATGAATGCGTACTATTAAAAAAAGAAATCATCGAAAAATCGACGATTGATTCAATCGATTGATAAAGTCAATCGTCTATCGTTGATGAAAAGAAGGAATCATCGAAAAATCGACGATTGGATCAGCCGATTGATAAAGTCAATCGTCAATCGTTGATGAAAAGAAGGAATCATCGAAAAATCGACGATTGGATCAGTCGATTGATGAAGTTAATCGTCAATCGTTGATTAAACAAGAAATCATCGATTAAAAACATAAAAGCACGTAAACAGAGTTTGTATATGTATAGACCAAATGACAATACACCTAAACTCAGTTTACATTTTGTTTCAGTATTCATACAGTTTTGATTCCGTATTTCATTTCGGAATTTCAGCAGTTAATCATTAACCAATTATCCGATTGATGATTTCAATTGAAAGGAATGTAACCGCTAATCGCAATTAACGACTAAAATCGTTAACCGCAATTAACGACTAAACTAGGAGATTAATCGTTAATTGCGATTAACGATTGAAGTTGTAGAAATTTAGTCGTCAACCCTGCTGTAGTAGGGTACTGCAAAACTAAAGATTGCTGTGCGATTATTCACAATTATGTGTACATTATAAAAAAATAATGTTGGTATCCAATCAATTACTACTTGTACGAGATATTAACTTTGCTTGTAAATCAAAAACACATGTTGCTGGGATAATATTAAACATATACATATTTTTATAAATTGATTCAAATTGTTTTCTTTAAAATAATAAAACTTCGATTGTGAATCAAAAACACATGCTGCTAGTATAATATTGAACATATAGTTTTATAAGTTGGTTCAAATCGTTTTCTTTAAAATACGAGAGAACTTTGCCTACAATCTAATATATCAATTTCATATTCATAAAATAAAAAAGATCATATACGATAGAATTACTCTGGGTCGGCAGAAACGTTTAATTTCAAGATAAAATCGAACGTTTGCGCCGATCTAATATTATCGAAAAGAAGATTATCAAGGGCCTGTTGAACCCAGTGGGATCATCGAGCAACCTGTCGAAAGGCTTCCCGTCGTTGAAACGTTAAAAAGGAGGATGAAATGAACGGTTACGCGCGAGGAGACAAGTTGCTCGGAGTCGAGGAAGAACCGAGCGAAGGGTGGTTGATCGATGATCGTCCGTAATTAGAGTATTGTGGGATTCCGTTGAGGCGAGCGTGACAGCAAGAAGCCCTAAAAGCCGTTGTTTCCACGGAGCCATTGTCCTGCGCCCGTATTGTCCTGTCGCGTCGGTATTCCACGGAGGTACACGCAGAAATCGGTCGTGCCAAAAGAGGGTGGCTGTGGCCGAGGGGGACGGGGGGATCCAGGGTTGGGAGCTAGGCTCTCTCTGGCAACGTTGTCCCTAAGAATTCGTCCAAAGCCGGGACACAATGACCCCATTCCTTTCCAGCGGCTACGATCTGCGCAAATTCGCCGCGTGACTCGCGTTTCGCCGGTGAAAAACGGGTACTGCAGGTCGGCCCGACCCAACCCGGTCCGGAGCAGATCGGTGGACTGCAATCCTGCCTCGTTAACCCTTTCTCTGCGGCTTGTCTTCCACCAATATGCTCTGCGGACTCTCGAGTCGCGAATAAGACGGTATCCACACTTCACCTTTACCGAGTTTATTAGTTATTTCGCATAATTATTACGATATCGTTAAAATTGAACCGTTAGACAGTGCCTGTTATTTCCACATTATGTGGAATTCATTTAGTGTTAATATCCTTTTCCTTTAAATATCTTATGCGCACATATAACAGAATAAACGAAGCAATGTTTTTTTAGCTACGCTAAAGTTACGAATCGTTGGAAAATGCCAAGTCACATCGAAGGGGTGAAATTCCTCCGCGCGACAACGTTTGCGCCGAGTCGTCGTTTCTCATTTTCTGCCTTGGAAATTGTAGTCATTCGGTAACTCATTCAATTATTCGATCCCGCGTGCATGCATTCATGTAAATGCAACGGGCGTGTGCGGCTGAAAGCATTCGTAAAATTTTATGCGAAATTCCTTCCCGGAACAATGGAAACACTGCCGTGGATCCAAATGGTCCGCATTCGGGTCAATTTGACTCGTAAAAGGGTATTTAAACTCGCGGTCGTTCCCGGTATTGTGCTACTTTGCGACCGTGTTTCACGTGATTTTCGTGTTTCTCATTTTTCCAACTGATTTCAATGCTTTCTATTAACGCTCCTTGGTCGCGCGGCCCCGTATCGATCGGTTTCTCGATATCTGTAATAAAAATGTAGAGCCGAGAACATTGAGACGAGCGCTGCAGCATCGACGGATGCCTGAACTTTAATTTACGACTTGGTTTTATCTGCCAACGCCATTCCCTAGGCGTTAAATCATCGGAACGTCTGAAACACGATGAAAACGAACAACCCTCGTAGAATTATTATATTTTAATCTTAAACGAGATCATGGGGCGCGGTGCTCTGTTCGAGATCGCCAGGAAAAGTGGAGAAACTGTGAAATGGGGAGGAACGGTGCTCCCTCTCTCCCTGGGGAGAGGTCGTAAATCGTTTAAGGCGCGTTTACATCGAGTCACATTTTCCAATCACGCGGCCTTTAATCCGACCGGAATAACGAAAGCGGGGGAGGGAAGTTTTAAGCCCGCGACCGCGGTTCTATGAACGGGCGGGGACGATGAAATATCTGCGGTCTAATAATCGCAGCGTTGCATTCGCGCGGGACATGCATTCCTGCCGAGGCGGATGGAGGATGGCGGTCTCGCCTTAACCGGAGAAGGGACAGCTTATAAATATGCGTATCATATCGTATCGCCGCGGACACCTTACGTAACCGGTAATAAAGAAATCGCAATCATTTCGAGCCTCCTGCGAGAGAGTAGCCATTTTGTTTGGCAATCGGCTGCGCTCGACGCGAACCACGGCTCCGAGCACCGTCTCGCAGTTCATTCACGAGGTATTTTCTGGAATATACAAAATAATAATTCGATGATATTTGAAATTTTCCGTCGAGGTCGGGCGAAAACTTAAACCGATTACACATTATACATCGGGCTTCCAATTAAGGTTAAACTCTGCGCGCTCTCGCGGACTTTCCTCAGATCATCTGCCATCAACTCGAACGCGTTCATTTATTTTTTATGGAAATAATAACTCGACTCGAATAGGGTTTTCTTTGACGAGCAAAAGTGAACACACAAACGATATTTTTTACAAAAATGTATTTTCATTTAATGTTTGCATATAGAATAAAAAAAAGAACAAAATACACAGTATTTTGATCAGGTAAAATATATACACATAGTTGATCAGGTAAACTTTTTTAATAAGAAATGAAGGTCGCGTCAATTTTGAAAATATCAACATGTATTTTCTACTTCATAATATTCTAACTGGCATATCGATACGAATTCAACGACCTGTAATAATATTACATTAAACCCTGAAATAACGCTTGAATAGTTTTGACCACAAAAAGCAGGTTCCCAGCCCATAGTGCATCGCGGAGACTAAATGCATGCAGAATGCAAACCACGATTTACGAGATGGTAATTGTTTCGCGTCGGTCAGGAATTGGTTTCCGAAATAAAAAAAGGTTGGCGCTTTCTCCGATCGCTCGAACGTTAAAATGGCGAATCATCGGACAGCAGAAGTTTTCTCTGGAGCAATATAGTCGAGCGTCGGTGTAGCTCTCTCCCTTTGAACAGATTGAATGGATTATTGCTCCCGTAGCTGGAAGCTAATCAAGCCCAGAGAACGTTTCGGATTAATGGGTTCCAGCGCGAATAATAACCAACTCCTAACGTTAAATTGCCCCGGTCGTTTCGTTAATTATTTGCGCTTCCGTAATTAATTCTAGCCGGCCAGTCTTAATTCTTGAACTTTTCCGGGAATTCCAGGGCGGATGCTACCGGTGCACCGCGTCGATTATACCGTAATAATTTCGTTTCCTCTTCGGGTACGACCGTCGACGTCGTTTATCGTCGCGTTTACGTTCGTTTCGTTAATGGTTTACCGATAATAATGAAAAAAATGTCGCGAAACATGCATTCGTTGTTTCGATAGTTGTATCGAACGTTCGTATACGATGACTTATCGAAGCAATAATTACATAGCTCGGGGCGGGTTCTGTCGAAACATTTCATCCCGGAAGAACAATCCGCGCTGAAAACCATTACAACATTTTTACCTAGCGCGGCAGAACAAATAGCACGATTAATTGTACGGCAGCAGCGGTTCTCGGCAGCGATAAAAAAATTATCGAGCATCGATAACGGTTTTTTTCTTTTATCATTGAAAGACCGGTTGCGAACCTCTGCCAGGGAATTTTGCATGGGAACGCGGATTTATGAACGACGGGAAATAAATAATGAAACGTAGTGGAAAACGCGGAGAACATTCTAAATACCTATTGTGGATATACATATGTACCAACATTTATAGGCTCGGCAATTTGTTAGCGAACGGAGGAGCGGACGTTAAAATGATCACGATGCGGGAATATATTAACGGGGGAACGGTGGATCTTCGCAACACGGGCCGATAAATAATTCCGCGAAATTCCGACGTCGTGTTCGTGCCAAAATAAACGGCCGGCAGAATGTTCAGAATGGCTGGGAAGCCGCTCGTCGCCGACCCTGTTCCGTCAAAGGGAAAAGAATACGTTGCTAGTATCATCTATCGTTATTACATCCCGCACCGCGGCGTGTGGTCGATCAGAATTACTAACACTTACGTTTACCGAGAAGCATCCAATTTCTACGCACTCAAAATCCGGTCGAGAGTCGACGCCGCGCCATTTGTTCGTCATTTTCAAAGAAAAATTCATGTTCTGTAAAGTTTGCAGCGTTCGCCGCGAGAAGATATTTTTTTACCATGCTTATATTAGCTTGCCGAGTTGTCGTTGTTGTTGCACGCGTCAAATCTTGTAACCGAATTTTAAATCACTTCCCGATGAGCTAGACACTTGAAACTTTAAACGTAGCTCAGAACTGGATGACAATGCAATATTAAAAAACTAATTAAAAAACTGTGTAGTCAGGAGAAAAAGAAATTTTAATATTAACCATCGCACCGCGTCACGCGACGCTCGGTAGTACGTCATCGCGTTCAGCGATCCCCACTCCCTACACCAGCGCTCCCTACTCCCTACACCAGCGCTCCCTACTCCAGTACGCGTTCAGTATTACTATATCTTGTGTTCCATTTAAAAAATGCTAAAAAGTAGAAAATAAAAAACTATATAAAAAACGACGCTTATATTAAAATGCAGTAAAAAAGTGTAAATGCCCTTTAATAATGTCTAAAAAAATTATTTTCTCCTTTTTCGTGCATTTTAATATAAGCGTGGTTTTTAAAAAGTTTTTTTTTATATACATATTTTTTATTTCCTACTTATTAAGAAAAACTCCAGTTTGCACGGATGCGAAATTCGACGCGAATTCGAAGGAAAGAACCCGGTTGACCGTATTGGCAGTCGAAGTCCCACAGTTGTTGCCGGTGGATGCGAAAAACCGGCGGACGAAATGTCGGAATAAAGCAAAGCCAGTGGAAATGGACGAATCGTCGGGAAGAATGGAATGAAATGTTTTTTCCCGAGCAACATTTTCGGGGGAATCGAGTTTGCGTTGGATCGAAGCAGCAGCGTGCAGCTGTGCGCGAGCGGGCGGGCGATTCAAAAAAAACGAAGACTTCGTTTCGCGTTTTCGATTCTTGTTCGGGATCGCGTGAAATCACGGTGCTTCCGTTTCGACGGCCCCGCGTGTAACGCTCTCAAATGTAATTCGACGGAGGAAAATCGTGCGGCTGCGAGAGATCGCATCCGATTCGGACTGAATCGGGCCGGGTCATTTGGTTGTCGACGATTCCCTAATTACTTTCGCATGTCCGCGCGACTCTACACGAGTATCTCGCGATTATCCCGAAATAATTGCGCGCGGGCTCGCTCATGAGAAAAAGTGGCTTACAGCGGGTCCGCGGACGGGCGACGTTCGTTCCCCGCGGATATCGCAAAAATTTTCATTTCGCGCCCGAACGTGTTTGGCTTTAGTTAATTAAAATCCGCGCGGCGGACCGGCCCTATTCGCCGGCCCTGCCTCCGTCTTTGTGTATATCAATTTTCCGCTGGCGGACGATTGGACGCGCGCTTGCCGCGTATTTGCTCGTTTATTAATAATTAATTTGTGAACGGTGTACAAGCCGAATCCGGGGCTCTTTGTTTGGAAATTAGAATGCAAATCGGTGTCGAGCGAGAGAGGCCGGAGCCGTCGACGCTCGAGGACGTCGCTGTATAATCAATCTCCATCTCTTACTCTCCCTCTCTCGCTCAGTCTCTCTGCGTAAACACGGGACGACGACGACTGTTCGGAATTTTGAATGACATTACGCGTCAATGGGGGGTTACTACGTGCCACCGGTTAATGTATTCCATTCTAAATTCCGACCGGGAGATCCCGACGCTGCGTCGCGTCGCCCAGCTCCGATTCCTACACCGAAATAAACCGAGCTCTCGAGCATTGACCGAGAGGAGACTGTAAACAAACGATAGGATTTGCCAGGGCACCGCGTACGATCCCCTCTGATCGCTATTGTCTATCGTTATTGCCGCACTACACCATCGCCCGATGTACTCTGTTCGACTAGAATCAATCGGCGATGCAACTCGAGACGTTTCCAAGGAAACGCCACACAGAACGATTCTATCTCGCATCGATGCAAACGCGTGGATGTGCGTGGTGAGAATGAGAAAGAAACATAATGAGTGAGAGGCAAAATGTACGAAGCTAATTTGGTTGAACGAAATAAATATTGGTTTTGGCAATATTGTCACATTGTCAGTCGTTAATTGAACATCGCTTGTGTTACGCGTAATATGTTTTGTTAAATGTATGGCTCGTTTATGGACAAGGATAATTCTATCCACACTGCCTGAACAGCAAACTAGTTTTAGACATCGAAGCGGCTGATTGTTTGGTAATATTCGGCTTGTACAAAAATGCAGCTTCAATTAAAGCGTTTATCAAAGTATAACAAGGAATCGGGAACGAAATTTTCAACCGACGAGATATAAGATTAATGAAACGAAATTTAAATGCCCGGTTCAATTTTCGTCGAGGACCAGAAACACGAGTTTTCGGTCGTCCGAGAATCGGAACAACGGAAATAAGGCGAGCAAGGCAAGGACGGAATAGAAAATTGGGGAAGCGGGTGGACAATGGGCACGGCGCGTAATTAGAATGCAACTCGGCCGCCGAATCGATAGTTGCCCGGGATTTATCTGATTTCATTGTCGATTTAAATCAGCACCATCGGGAAGCGAAACAATCGCGGGCATTCGGCTACAAATAATCCCCGTGGCGCCGCCGCCGCTTCGAGGAGCAAAAAAAAAAAAGAAGAAAAAATAGCAGAATCGAGGAGTGGACGCAACAAGCGCGCCACAGACGCGCCCGATGCATATTTATGCGACGCGAAACCCGCTAGATCACGACGAGGCTTTCGATCTTTGTCGCTCTTGCTCTATCCGAAGACTCCTCTGTCGGGATCTTTGACTTCGATACCGGGGTTAATTTACATTTGAAATTAACCGATTGAAAAAGATCCCGTCGATTTGCACGTCATCTACCACTGATTATTAATTTCGACATGACGCCAGCGCGGCGGATCTTTTTCACATTTAGTATCGCTAATTGTATCAGTAATATGTATCAGATGATCCTCCACGTGTACACGATTTTGAGACACCCTGTAGACATATGAAATAAAATAGTTGGCGAAAATCGTTAATGTCGTTTTTTAAGAGAACGTCTGAATCGAGACCTATAGTTCCTTTGAGACTTTTGTTGTTCGCGATGAGTACTGTAGGATGCAATGAAAAACAATTCTCGCCATCGTCCATTTTTGTAACAAATGTCTACCTATCTAGAATTTACATATTTAGACTTTGAAACACCCTGTACAATAAAGAAACGTGTTCTCCGGAGTTTGATTATACACTCATTCCTCCCAATTCCGGGATCGACACGACATTACAGCCATCACAGGTTACAATGTTGATCATCCGGGTCAAAGTGGATCCAGGCGCCGCTGTCGAAGGGTTAAAAATAAATTGAGGGTCAGGTTTGAGCGCGGAGGGTGCGCAACAGCAAGAAAAGAATGTTCGCAGCGGACAAGTCCGCGGAAATCGATCCGCGTCCCCGTAAACATCGTGAAAAGGGAACTCGAAGCGAAAAGGAAAAAATATCGGGGTGCCTTTGACCAGACAGGAAGGCAGGAAGGCCCGAGGAAAATGGCGTCGGGAGTGGAAAAGACGACGAGAAAAGTTGTCGCCCGCGGGACGAACGACGCAAGATGGATGAAACTTTTTTCGAGCCTCGGGGATTCGCCGCGAAAGCTGGAAAGCTGGAAAGTAACGAGCAGCCAATTTCCAGGGGACGTTTCCGCCATTTTTCCGGCGGCCGTTTCGAACGATTTCCGATTTTCGGACCCTCAGGCCGGATAAGGGGCCCCGAGCCTGCTGCACCCACCCGTAATCGATTCCTCGACGAGAATTTAAGCCGAAGCTAAATTGCTTCGGATTTCGCTCGAGACAGCAATTCTGAGACCGTAAAATTATTGTTAAACGCTTACTCTGTAATATACATAGATTCCGATCAACATTTTCGAAGAATATTTCTAATGGTAGATCAGTCGTCGGACATTTTATCGAGTGCTATGGATTGGTTTTTGAAAGAGGTGCTCGGTTCCCGTTCGTTACACCTCCGGTGTCTACTTACCAGCCAGCGGCAATCCCTTTGTTTTTGCAAGAGTAATTACTCGTTCACCGTTTATATTCGTGTAACAAGAAATCGGAGCGACGCGCGACGGTTGTCGAACGAATTAGGTTCGCCACTCGCGGACCAGTAATTATCCGTCACGAACGGTGACTGAACTTTGCTAGACGGGATCTTGGACCGTGTTCCTGGAGATCTTTATACGTCGCGTTGAACCCCTTTTGCATTTGTGTGTTCCCTATTTATTTCGATCGTTTATTCAATCCTAACGTAAGTCGCAAGTGTGATGTTTTGTTATCTCTCTGTTAACTGTTTATTATAATATAAGATACAAGACCACGTGTCTGATTTGTAACGCGGCCCGACTGCCACTACTTGCACACACACGTGCATACACACATACGTACACTACGTCATTCAGAAAGTTCGTATAGCCTAACAATGAAATGACATGAAGTAATGAGTGAAAATAACGCGATAATTCGCAGTACGTAGCTGCGGTCTCAAAGAATGTCACTTTCATACTGAATTTCCCGGTCTGGTAGAAGGGCCAGACACTTTTTCCAATAACCATAAAACAGCCCAAACATAAGTACAACCAACCCAAGGATCCAAAACTCTCGATTTGAAAGTTCATTTTTTCGATTTTTGGGCACGTTCTCGAGCAAATCGAGGACCACTGTGCGCCGTGGTAAGCATCCGCCATCAAGGACGGATGTTTTCAACAACGATATGTTTTTGCTGCTACCAGTATCATCTATGTAGCAGGCTACGAACTTTCTGAGTGACTTGCTCTATGTGTGCCACTATTACAGCAAGTGTATAATCGATGAAACAGAGGGAGACCAATCGAAGATCGAGATCAATTGTAGCGAGAAACGATCGCAACCGAATCCGACTAGAAAGGGAAATCGCGTGTTCAACCGCACGGATCCGCGAAATTAGCTGCGCGCGGCTTATTAACCGTGCGTTTACGAGCAAATCTAATAACGATGTACAAACAGTGAACGCTCGTTTCCGGTATTCGGCGAAACGTGAAGATTTTTATCGGCGTTTTCGCCGAGGAAAGAAAAGTTACGAGTAATTAGAGAGCGTGTGCGTCGATCTTCGTTTTTCGATTAATTAGGGGCGAGGAAAGGTGCAGCTCGCAGTTCTTCTATTTCGGCGATTAAGCGGTGGATAAAAAGCAGAATTTCGCGAGCGGACAGAATCGGCGGAATTAGGAGGACGGGCGAGAAAATGTCTCGACCACCTCCGCCCGATAATATTCAGCTCTCGGTAGAAACGCGAAAAAAAGGAGGAGAAAAAAAGAATTTCAAGATGGAGTATCGTGGACGAGCGACGAGTAGAGAGGGAGAGAGAGAGATAGAAAAGGCGGGAAAATTGACGGCTAACGAGAGAGAAAAAGGGGAGAAAGAGAGCTGTCGCGCGACGGTCGCTTATTAGGGCCGTTTCGCGTGCAACGATTTCCTCGAAATTTCAATGTTCGTGGAAAAGCTCGAGTCGCGGGGGCGGGTCTGGTTCGTTCGATGACGCATCGCTCGCGGAATACTTAAATTTCATGGGGAAAATTACGCTCTGACCTCGATCCAACCGAGGCGACTCCTCCTCTCTTTCTCTATTTTCCTCGGTTCCGGGGAGCGATCGCGTGCGCCGCGATTAATCACGATACAAATCGACCCAGTTACGATCTCGAAACGCAACGCCGGGAGACTTTAATGACCGGTTTGCCCGTTCCCTCGGAACCCCGATCCCCGCAATCCCGATTTTCACGTGATTTTTTCGGCGGATTCCCCCATTGTTGCGCAATTGCAATCTCGTCGATGAATCGCGGCTATTTCCTTCATCAACGAATAAATGAAACGCGCGCCGCACTTGCTAGGCTTCGGCCGTCGATCTTTTATCCGAGCTCGTCGGTAACGAACTGCTCTGGGTTCAACGGAGCTTTCGTTTCCAAACGTAAAGCATTACAATCCTGTTCGTTTGAAATTGCCGGTGATGCATCGCTCGGAATTATTTTTACTAGTTTGCAGTTGCGTGGACTCTTTGAAGAAATTACGACGATGCTTCCATTGGGAAGAGGCTATGATAAATTCAAGCTCGTTACCTTTACGTTCTCTCCCTCTCTCGAGATAATCGAGTTGCTTCCAGAATCTCAACTTGGAATCGTGGGGAAATTAGCTAAAGATCCACGATGCAACTCGAAAGACTTTCGAAGCGAATCGGAGATTCTTGCATCCGTCGTTCCCTCGGAAACGATGCAGAGTCGCTGCCGAGTGGGCGTCAAGAAAGCTCGAGTCCTCGATTGCTCTCGTGATGGGGGTCGGCCGATTACTATGATAATGTATGCAGAGGGGGCAGAGAAGCGTGAGAAACGGAAGACCAACCCCCTCGAGCATCGCAGGATTCAAAGAAGTCGGCATAAAACAGAAGACCTCGTCGAGGGTCGAGGTCCCAAAGAATCGACGTCCGCAGGACAAAACGTGCTCCCGAGGTTTGTCCTTCGCGTTGAACACGGAGTTTTGAAGACTACGTTTGGGTCGCGGGATCCTACGGTACTCGCGAGTGGTGTCTAAAAAGGTTAGCCCCACCCAAACACGCGGGCATTGATCAAAAGTGACCCAGAAAAGGCTCGTTCGTTAATCTCATTTAATTTTCATCGTCGCCGTCCGCTCAAAGTAACCCGAAAAACCGTCAACCCGTCGCGCACGCCGCCCCGCGATCCCTCCGTTCTCCCGGCGACCCAGAAAACGCTTCCTTGACCCGGTTCCTGGCTTTTCGTTTCCCCTGGTGCTCGCCGAACATCGATAGGGAAGTGACTAACGGGGACAGTCTTAAGAAATGGATGAATCGTTCGCTGAATGCCCAGCTATTCGAACGGTGAACGGCTCACGCTCCTCCTCCTTCCCCGGCGAATATTAAATTTTATTCCGTGGAATTTGTCTTCGAGTTCTCGTCGCCCTTTCACCCTCGACCCTTTCCCCGCCTATAGAACGGAAGCTGCATTCCCCCACAAGTACCATAGTTCCAGCTGGTTTTAAAAAGCAGCGTGATATCAATCTTCAAATAAACGAGCCACGGCAACGTTTTCAGCGGGGCGCGGATTTATTCTTCTATAACTGCGCGATCAAATTCGCCAACTCAACGTTTATGTCAATTATCCTTCTAAATCCCCGCCGGTTTTACGAACCTTTTAAGGAATAATAATTTCCTTCGTTAACGGAGTCGTAATTAGACCTGCGGATCATTCCGCGTTCTCGGCATTTGCATGTTTGCGAAATACCGCGAAAGCTTTAGCGTTAACGAGCATTAACGACGCTCCCATTTTATTCGCTAGATCTCTCGAACCGGGGAAAACAAACGTTCCCTTACTCGACTTCACATAAAGTCCCGGCGTATATGGTATTAATTAACCGATTTATTCGATCGCTCGTGGATAGAATTTTGAGATTTCGAGTTTTCTGTTCTGGAACGGGGCCGTTAATCCGCGCGTCGATTCCCCGCAGCCGTTGTCAACCGATCTAAATTAATCCGACGAAGAAAGAAGAAGGATCCTTTGATCGCGCGTGTGTGCATCGTGAACCGGCTGTGTTTCATCGCGTTCCGAGGCGGACGCGAGAAAAAAAGGAAAAAGAGGAACAAGAACGAGGGAGGAGGAGGAGGAGGGAGATAGAAGGGTTTCGATGCACGACGTCGAACCGCAAAGGGCTGCGAAAGCAAGTTGCAACGCTATCGTCGGGGAACGAGGGCCGTTTAGCGTTGCAACCGGCGAGCGATAGCAAATCGTTCCGCGCATACAAACTCCCGTATTAATCGTCTACGCTGTAGGTCGGTGTAGATCCTACCGAGATACCACAAGGTTTAATAACGGCCCTGGTTATCCGCAGATTCTCCTCTCCGCCTTTTCCGCTTTTTTACCATTTCAATTTTATTTCGATTTTCCTTACTCGACTCTTGTATTTCATTGCGCTATGCACACGGTGTCCCTGGATTTAACGACCACACGTTGTTGTGGTACATCGTATAAGTCCAATTTGGGGACAAAAGTGGGTCTTTCGCGATGGCTTCGAGATAAGGGTGTGCAAATTATCGGAGCCACTTGGAAGTCGATCGAACAGCAGCAACGTGAAAAGAATTAGAAACTAAAGGGTGTCTTTCTTAGCTTAGATAGAACTTTCGATGGGGATAACTGTCAATACAAGCTGTCTTTCTGATTGCTCTTGTTGGTATTTATGTTCAGTATAGTCTGGCAAATCATCATGAATAGACTCACGCTTGAACAACGCTAGCAAATTATGCAAATTTACATTTATAGACGACTTAGTTAACCGTTAAGCTTAGTTAACGGGTTGTTTTTTAATAAGCAACACCCTTTATATGTGCATACGTTGGGTGACTCTCGAATGTATTTCTTACTACCCAGATTGATCAGCTCGGAATGATCTTTCATTCGAACCACCGGAACAAATGTTGGGAGGGCGTCGTGTCAACAGGCAATTGGCTCCGGCCCAAACTTTCTACTTTCTACCACGAAACTGGAATTAAAAGGTTACCAATCCCTCGGGCCAAAAGTGTGTAAATTGTAGCAACACAAATATAGCAAAATACTCGTGTGTCCCTCTCGTAAATTCTTCTCGCATGCAGAGTATATGTTTATTGCAGAGTTTATGTTGCACGCGTAATACGGCCAATTTTGCTGGCTGTTTCAGTTAGCAAACGAAGCTTATCAAGACATTTTCAATAATTGATTTAAAAAGTCGAGAAATTGTAGAATAATCACGAACAACGGCGCGGTTTCAAAATTCCCAGATGCTCGCAACGCGTACATAGCTTATCCGGGATCACGGATCGTTGCTCCCAGCCCATTAGCGCTACGAACCGCGTATCGACACGGTTCCGGAGCAGTTCAGCCTCGAACCTTCGACCCCGAGGACTTTTCGGGTTGCACACGGCGTGGCGTTCGACGCGGTTCGGCACGACGAGACGAATCTGGAGCGACGTCTCTCCGGGGGACGAGCAACTTCCGGGAACTTTGTTCCACGGCAGAGATTTACGGACGGTTCTCCGTCGCCAACTTTCCGGCCCCGTTACAAGATTTTCCCTGCCGCCTCGGGCCTCGAGGGGTGTACGGCACAGGCACAGGCAGAGGGAGAGGCGAATCCACAGGGAATTCGACTACGCCATTCCCCGAAGTATCTCGCCTCGCAACCGTTCAATAGTTAAATCGTCCACGGTGCAGCCGAGAGGACTCGCGACGTCGAAGCATCGGCTTCCACCGACGAATGCGAATGCGGGCGCGAGACGCGAGAGAGGCTGAACAAGCGTCGGGGAGGAGTGTTTGATCGCTGCCTTCGAATCACTTTGTAAGATTGCAACCGGGGCTAAACTATTCGCGGCGAGGCCGACGCCAAGAGAAAAGTTTCCCGGGAACGCGTTTAAGGAGCCACCGGCCTCTGAAATTTCTTCCCGCGAGCCACCCGCCGCGAATAAATCAGGATCTTCTCGAGGGCGAGTTAACTCGCATCCCTATTTTTTTCGTCGAAAATCTTGGTAAACTCGACCAACCAAGATACGCGACAAGACACGGAACGTAAAAATGAAGATAACTTTGCTATCTCTAAAAAATGACATAAAAACAAAAATTTTGTGGTGTCGTATGGGCTTCATTCTACTATTCAACTTTGTTCTCAAGACATTTAATGTATCTTTGAAAACAACAAAGATATTTGAGGTGATAACATTAGGTCACAGTCACCCTGTACATATTATGACATTTTAAAATATTGAACAAATTTTTCTTCGTCGTCTGTTAATCTTTTGTAGAGTGTCCAATATTCTCGTGCACACCAAAACGGCGACAAAATTCTTTCCTTTTCTTTACGAGTCGTCGTCTTACCTGATAAATCGGATGCAGACCATTCGACTACTACTGTCGATGTGAATCGACCTTTAATCGTATTTCAGAAATATGAGAGAAGGAGGTTTTTAGCACGAATAACTTAGCGAGCCTCGCGAGAGGAGGACTGATCCGACCGCGCGCGAATGAGGGTCGGAAGTTCTGTTTCAGATGTTCCAGACATTTTTCATATCGTAGACGTCTCAAGCTCGAAGGGCTCCCTCGGCATCTGAATTTTAAATATCTTGGAAACGTCGCGCGCCAAAGAATTCCGTGCCCTATTTTCGCATCGTCTTCGGCTCGTGTAGTCGCTCGTGACGGAATCTAGTCCCTCCGTACATGCACCAACCCCCGCGCTCGAAAAATATACTTCCGCACGATGGTGCACTGAGTATGAAGTTTCTATTGTCACGACGACGCGCGGCGTGGTGTGGCTTGTGCAACGTTATCTCGTTTTCCCATTGGTCGGTTCCTGAAAAAACATCGGTGAAATTTCACCGGAGCTCTCCGATTTCGAGATAGTTCTTGTCCCCCGCTCTCTCTCTCTCTCTCTCTTGCGCTTTCGGCGGCCGTGTTCCTTCCGAAAGCAAAACTGAAACTCGCGGGAAGTGTATCGAACGTGATAACCGGAGCCAAAATAAATAATTCGCGATGTGAAATTCCATTTTGAAGCTCGCCGGCTCCCGGAAACTTTGAACGTGTTCAAGTGACGGGAAAGTTCTTTCGCGCGAAACCCATTATGTATTCGTAACGTATGTATATTGATTTTATTAAAAAGACTTCGCTTCGTCCCTCCGGCCTTCAGCGATATAATGAAATATTTTACGATGACCGGTCTTCAGTCGAAAAATCGAATGGTGTGAACGAAGAGTATTAAATGTTGGAAATGTCTTTATGTGAGTACGTTATTCGAATAAACTACACTTTAATATTATAAACGTGTTGCTATAAATAACGACGCAGTGTTTCCGCGTATCCGTTATTCATTCTATGTGTAAATAGTAAAAGTGAAGTGCCTGGTCCTTCCGTCCTTGGGAAAACCGCCCCGTACCTTTACTTTATACCTAAGCCGCTATATTATCGTTGAATCCCAACATTAAAAAGTACAGAGAACATTTGATAAACTCATTTTCCAGTCCGACAACGAATAACATAAAATGACGCGGCATTATAAACCACGCGGAAGTGTTACCGTTTTTTGCCGAAGGAGTCAAACGTACGCCGGTTCGAGAATCGAGGGATAAAAAGCGATCGTGGAAAAATGTATCTGTACGTCGAAACGAAACGATTCATTAATTTTAATTGCGCGAAACGTAATAACGAGACACGCGCCGGCCGTCCCTGGATTTTTGATGCACTCTCGTCCGCCCTGCGCCCTTCGCTGTCCGGTAATTGTCGTTTCTAAAGGCGGAACGGTTTAATCATTTGAATCGCGTGCACGCGAACGAGGAATTAACGGCCGCTGCGCTGCGGGCCGGGTACGGGCCGAGCTGTTCTTCATCGTTTAATTCGGTGAATTGCGCGAGAGCCGACGGGGAAGAGAACTGGCTCGGAATTTTATAAACGAAAACGTTGCTCGCGTCGCTCCGCGGTCCGACCCGACTCGTTGAATAAAATAAATTTCAATTTCATCGGTGTGCAAGTTCGAGCATCTTCCTGCCGCGGGAATTCGAGAACTCCGATTCGTTCGATTGTATATTCGTACCGATCGGTGGAAACCGTTAAATATTTATTTCGTTTAACCGGCGCATTAATATTCTCTTAAATCGAGCATTTTCTCTAGTTTTTCCCGGTCACGGTCCGCGGAAAGGCTATCGCGCGGCCGAAACACGGAATTAAATAAACCGAAAATGGAATTTATTCCGTTCCACCGACGAAATTCTAGCCGCAGTCAGCGTTAAACGAACTCCAAATCGAGTAGTTTGATCTCCGCTATCTTTCTCGTTCGCCGACTGGAAAAATAGAAATTATTCGTCCGGGGGATGTATGAATCCCATCGAATCACCGGTCCCGCTATTAAAGCGGCGGGGGGCAGAGGGAGGCAGGAAAGTATCGCGTTAAATCCAAACCCGATTCGACCGTTCATAGATTAAATTGAACCGCGCCGATCGAATTTCCCGCCGCTCTCGCGCCCGTCTAATCTCGTCGAAAATTTTAAGGGGTCTCTCACCGCGGCTTCTCTGCGAAATATGTATGTACACACGCGATAGAAAAGTTTGACGGACGGCCCTCTCTCCTCTCTCTCTCTCTCTCTCTCTCTCTCTCTCTCTCTCTCGATCGCGGGTCGCTTTCCACCCGCCGCAAACTTTTTCCCCATAATCAGCGACGGCGAACTTCGAAAGTGAAACACGCTCTCCTAGCATCGATCCACTCGATGCACAGTGCCGCTCGAAATTAACGGGTCATAGTCGAACTTTGCTTGAAATCGCTCCCCATAAATCTGCACTCCATAATGTCAGAATCCACGAAATTCATATAGCCAATTATATTTTCTCGTTTGTCAAAGATCTGAGTCCTTTGCTACCAATTGAAAGCGTGCATAGACGAAATTCTGATACCAAGTGTCTTTTATATCGTGCATGAGCCACGAAGCCACGCATACTTGGCTGACAAGACACGCCCAGTCTTCTGTCAGGACTTCAATTATATTTAAAGAAGTTCAATCGGTTGTACAACCACTGCGGACAAGACGCGAGCACAAATTGCCTCCTGGGGCACAGTTCTGGCTCCTTTAAGAGTCGGGAAGGCCCGCCTACTTGGCTACAAGACACGCCCAGTCTTCTGTCAGCACTTCAATTATATTTAGAAAAGTTCAATCGGTTGTAAAACCACTGTGGACAAGACGCGAGCTCAAATTGACTCGAGGGGCACAGTCCTGGCTCCTTCAAGAGCCGGGAAGGCCCGCCTACTTGGCTACAAGACACACCCAGTCTTCTGACAGCATTTCAATTATATTTAAAGAAGTTCAATCGGTTGTACAACCACTGTGGACAAGACGCGAGCACGGATAGGCCTCGTGAGCACAGTTCTGGCTCCTTCAAGAGCCGCGAAGACCCGCCTACTTGGCAACAAGACACGCCCAGTCTTCTGCCTGTACTTCAATTATATTTAAAGAAGTTCAATCAGTTGTACAACCACTGTGGACAAGACGCGAGCACAAATTGCGTGGAGGGTCACAGTCCTTGCTCCTTGAAGAGCCGTGAAGCCCCGCCCACAACGGCATCCGATTTTTCAACTGTTCCTTAACGTTGTCGGCCACGCGACTCAAGAGAGTAACTTGTCTTCGACATAATATTTAATCCTGAATACCGTGGCTAGTAAACGCGAACCTGTATTGGCAGAACATTCGAACGAAAGGGTGGCGAGATAAATCTGCGGAACGAGGTAGACGCCGGAAATTCTGTGCCTCTGGTTCACGTTCGTGGGCTTTCGCGGTAGATTGCTGCGGGGCAGTAGCGGGGGGGTAGGAGAGGGGCATTAATAAACTTCTCATTGGCCGCGTTCGCCACCTACTCCCCGTCCCTCGTTAACTTCTGACACGGCTCGTAAGGAGCCGGATAAATCGATACACGGGGCTCGTGCGCGACAGAACGCTCCGATGAGTTTCCACGCTGGCTTCCACCGCCCTTCGATCTTCTTCTTTCCGCCTTCTTTCCTCCCGTGAATCGTCTCTGCTTCCCTTCTCGCGCGTTCATTTCGTACACGTGCGTCGACCACGGCTGCGGGCTCGGAAACGCAGCCACCTGCTGGGATCACAGAGACCTCCGATATATTATTTCACGCTCGAAGTCAGCGTCAAAAGACGACGCGCGATATACTTACGGGTCGATCGGATTGAGGATTGGTCGCGCCACGAAAATTCGTTGATCCTGAACATTTCAGCGGCTTCGAGATTCGGATCTCGAAATGTTCTCGGCGAATATTCATAATTTGATCGAGCCTGTTCCCGAGGCTCTCAGCGACAGCGGTTCAAAGAAGCGGAACGAGGAGAACGATCATCTTACGCGTTCTCCGGGCAAATCCTATTCTCCGTTTCCGGTCGGGCCTAGATCAGGCACCGTAAGTTATGACGCTCCTTCTCGAACTCCAGATTACCGTTAGCTCGGATGCTTTCTCGCTGACACAGTCTCGAATCGGCTCGATATCTTCCTCGCGGAGGAGGCTTCAAGCTGGCCATGTTTTACGTAACACCGTGGACTTTCGACGCGTGGGCGTACTCTCGAGGCGAGGTACGGCGCGGCGCGGCGCACCGTTTCGACCAAACATGGTCGCCCCGATGGCCTGGCTTCGCTTTCGAATCGCATGCTTGCTAGCTTGAGCGATACAGGCCTACCGAACATATTTCCACGGATAAAGAGTTTAGTGGACACCGTGTGGGCACAGTGGTTGTCATGCGCTCGTGCATTCCGATCTGAACATTGATATGGATGCTGACACACGCCACTGCTGTCCGGTGGATCTTTGTAGAGGTTTCTGAGATGAAGATTATAGA
This sequence comes from Lasioglossum oenotherae, assembly GCA_028455765.1. Taxonomy (NCBI): domain Eukaryota; kingdom Metazoa; phylum Arthropoda; class Insecta; order Hymenoptera; family Halictidae; genus Lasioglossum; species Lasioglossum oenotherae. The sequence continues at coordinate 5,658,547 of CM052288.1, read as the reverse complement.
CAAGTTGTAGTTGGAAAAAATTGAAGGAAAGAAGACATATTACTGCTGTCCACTAGATTGTAGATCTTTAAGGTTTTTCAGACGAAGATTATACAGAAATTGTTGTTGGAAAAGAGTTGGAGAAAAGAAGACTATACAAAATAATTCCCAGTCATTTTAGTATCTCTAGAATTGAAGGAAGAATAGCACAGAAATTGTTGCGATCAAGAGGGAAAATGCAGAAAACGACCGAACAATGGCCACATCTCGAAAGGGAAAAATGTGTGAGAGAGCAGGGGGCGGTATAGAGCGACAATGGCGGCATGAAGCTGCTTTGCATACGCATTGGCTTGTGTGTCGAGCCCACAAAACCCGCAGCCCACGCGACGCTCGCTTGTCCCGGATAGATTTCCTCGAAGCGTTCGTTTAATACCCAATTACGCGGATTCCGTTCCGCGAATGGAGCCGCGGGTAATTGATCGGTGACGAAATCACAGTTTCCATCGAGGGCGGGGGACCGGTGCTCTCTCTCTCTCCCTCTCTCTCCCTCTCTCTCTCCCTCTCTCGCTGGAGGCAGAAGGAAAATCGTGGTTGGATCTCGGTCTCGTTTCACGGCTCTCTCGCACGCAGGCCAATTCGGAGCTGTTTGAATCTGTTCGAAGCGAGAGAAACGCGACGCGAGTCTTCCTCCGCAGCGACTCTAATCTCCCATTATGCAAATACTCGCGATACTCGGCCCTGGAAACCGTCCTGGAATTAATTCGTCCCCGCGAACGACTCCGACTTTATCTTCGACAGAAACTGCTATCGAGCTCGTTCGACTCTCTCTCTCTTACTCTAGGTCTCTCGTTCGTTCTCGCGGATCTCTTTCGGCTCCCTCTCCGAATCAAGTAATAACTCGCCGGCTGCTGGAACCGAGACCTGTTTGCAGTTTAATCTAAGCGCCATTCCCCGAGTGTCTCCCGGCCGATGTAATCCGCCTGGAAACTGTTTCTTAAACGGTTCTAATAAGAGCAGAGAAGAACGTCAAATATTGACGGATCTCGTTCCGAACGGTAATGACTCGATCTTTTTTAATGGCTCGCTCGCTTGTAGGGGATCGCGGACCTTAATCGCCGGGCACACTCGCCGCCGATCAACGGGAGCGCGACGACCATTCTCTCTGTCCCCGTGCTCGCCATTTTTCTTTATCTACCGGAGCTTTGATCCGATAATTAACACGTTCCGCGAGCCGCGGCGCGGCGCGTGCACGCGTCGATTTCATGCGGGCCTGTTGGTAACTTGATTCTCGCAGTGGTTGTCAACCAGCGACAAAAATTTCAACCCTCGTCGCACAGCTATTACTTGTTGCTCGTGCTCGAGAGTTACGCCGAATTACACCGGTATCACACCGAACGCCGCACAGTGGGATATTTGACCAAAAATCCGTCAAAAAAAGTCGATTTATAAATGTTCGCGTGTCATGAAATTTTTGCTGTCGAATAAGGAGCTTCAATATTGTTTTCCTTTATTTGCACACCCGTGAAGTGGCATACTTCATCGAAAGTCAAGAGATTTAAAAATGATTATCATAAAATTAATGCCACTGAATATGAACTTATTCATGCTGAAAGTAGCTATGTGGATGATAGTGCAAGCTGGGAAATTCATTACCAAGTAATTAATAATTCATGCCGACGGCATCTATGAATGAAATAAATAGGTGATACTCGTTCGGAGCATCTCGAGGCTGTGAATGCGTCGAATCTCGCGTCAGCGAAATCCGATTTTGGAAGTAGTCTCGCGAATGTTTTTCGGGGTGTAACTCCGTTAAAGCGGCTGCAAGCGGAGATCCTCCCGGCAGCTGTGTCCTAATCAGGCTGGCATTCACTGGGGAATGGTGATCCCGCGTTCGTCTTTGCGATCTTTAAAACGGTGTAGGGGTGTTACACGGGTGGCAGGATCCGAGCGTAAAAGCGACTTTAATTGTCGAGAGAGGGAGAGAGAGAGGAAAAGTCGAGCAGAATTCGTCGGGATGGGAAGACGGAATTAGGGTAGCCGATGTCGGCGGACACGGTCTTGTGCATCGTGAATCTGCCTTAACTCGTCTCGTCTAGGCTGTTCTCGGTAGAACGGTGGAAACGGGGAGGAACCGGGACGCTTCGCGTTTCCATCGGGTGTTGTCTCTCTTTCTCCGTTTTCGTCTGGGCATCCTCTGTTCGCCAGGTTCTCCCCATAGTCTAATTCCCCGTTATGCAAATGTTGCGTCAGTGCCGGGCACTCGTCGCCGGCTGAAATTAAGGATTAAAGCCGGTAATCCTGCCGGCCCGGTGACCAACAACGTTTGCGGCGCCGCGTAATGCCGGGATCAGGCAGTGCCGGATTTAGCCGGGCACGGAATCCGCCTGAGAACGTGTATGACAGTGGCCCGCTTATTTATTCGACTGTTTGCTGCCTCCTGCCTACTACTCGGTGCTACGTCCCGTCAGCTACGTGGAAACAAGTCCCAAGCCTGCGATTTGTCCGTCCATTCTCTTCTCCGGCTTTATTTCCTTCTGCCACTCTCTCTCTCTCTCTCTCTCTCTCTCTCTCTCTCTCTCTCTCTCTCTTCGGGACTCGAGGACTGCTGTTCCAATATCGATCTTTGTTTTTGGAATTTTCGTCTATCTCACAGATCACCCTGTACGAGGTATATTAAAAAAATAACGGGAATTTTCAGTTTTCGGGAAAGATTTTTTATTCATTATCCCCACCAAAAGAGTCTCCATTAGATACTACACACTCATGCCCCATCTCTTCTTCCAATCCTCGAAACACTTGTGGAACTCGATCTTTGGGATAGCCTTTAGCTCTTTCAGCGATGCGATTTTAATCTCATCTATGCTTAAACAACGACGACCCTTTAAGGTCCTCTTCATTCTTGAGAACAAGGAGAAGTCCCAGTTTTGGCCAAAAAAATCAAAAACGAGCAATGAAGTGTGAGTGGGTGCATTATCGTATCAAAACATGTTTAATCTTCTCGAAAGCTGACAGTAGACTAAACATTGAATACGACAGTAATGAATCAACACTTTTCAGACATATTTACCAACACAACAAAGAAGTGGCGTGAATCGGACTAATACAACCCGCGAAATTTAAAAAATACGGGACTTTTTGAACACATCTCGTACTTGCATAATATAACGTGTTTGAATGGTTATTGTTTGGAACCGATTCGAGACCTGTAATCCGTTCCATCTCTCTTCCTTCTAGCGCCCTTTCTTCTATCGATCTGTCTGGCAGTTGTACGCGTTATTGCGATGCGTGCATTGTTGTTCGCACGTAGAACCACCGTCTATTCCGCCAGCAAAGATAAAGGGAATTTGTGGAAGCTGATTCGTCCGTATATCAGCTAGTATCCTCGACGATGAGATTCGGGAGATTCTGGACACGCGTGGCTTTGAATAGTAAGGGTTGCTGCGCCAGCGAACAAGAAAGCATTAGTTACGTTCAGCCTGAGAGAACCGCAACCATGGGCTACGAGGATTCACCGTTTTAGGCCTTTCTCGTATTCCGTCTTCGAAATTTCTCACCTTCAGATCCTGAGTGCTTGCAATTAGTTTCCTCAGGGTACCACCGGAAAATGTCTTATTCCCATGTCTGGAAAATAGGTTAGCCATGGAAAATCTGTCTAAGCCCTTGGAAACTGCAGATTTCCAAGGTTTAAAAATCCGTCGTCCTGGAACCTGGGGAATCCGGAGCTCGTGAAATAAATGTCCCCCCTCAATTAAAAAAAGTGTCCTAGCGTCTCCACCCCCGCGAGAACCGTTTGCCATCGGGGGGAGGGAGGGGGAGGGGCTTTTATTCCGGCGGAAGTCGACAGTCGCGCGGCAGCAAGGCGCGGCCCGACTGAAATTTCTCATTTTTTCGTGGAACGAACAAAGAAGACAGGGCCGCGAAGGATTTTAAACTGGCGCGATTTGTTTTGACGAGAGACTAACGAGACTGTCTCTCGCACGCTGCCGCTGCCACAGTCGTTGCTACAGCCGAGTCTCTCTACTATACTGCGAGCATCCGAGGGAAGACTCGCGTCTCCGCTTTTCCGTGTCGTTTCCTGCTCGTCTCCACCCCGCGCCGCGCCGCCGCCTGGAATTTCTCCCGGTTTCCCGTTTTCCTCGTCCGAGAGTTCATCCGACGTTTCCCTTCTATTTTTATTTCTCCACGGTTCCCATTTTTGCGCCCCCCTCCCTTCTCAGTCGCGCGGCTTTTGTTTTCTTTCAAATTTCTCCCCTGTTTCTCCGACCGACCGGATCGCACGCTCCCGTTCCGCTTGCTCGCGCTTGTTCTCCAGCCGAGCCGCGAGCATTCTCGCGAAGCGTCTGTTTCCCGACGGCCAGCGCACCCTGCCCCTGTATATTTTCCCCGGTCTTCATCCCCGCAACATTCGAGTTCCGCGCCACCAGAACCGTACTTTGTTCCTTGCGCTCCGCACTTTCTCCCACCCCGTTGTTCCGGCCTCACCTTTACCCCCGTTCACAATTTATCCGAAACGCGTTCGCGATCCTACCCTAAGGGTACCCCAAGGGTAGAGGGTAGCAACGAGGTGAGCATCGCGGCAAAATCAAACCAATATAATTAAACGCGACTGTGTAAAGGGTGATTCTTGGAACTGGTAAAAGTTACTGCTCTTCTTTAACCGACTTCGAAAAAGGAGGAGGTTAGGCAATTCGATCTGTATGTGCCTTTTTTTCTTTTCGCTTTTTTTTTCTATGTATGTTCACCGATTACGCCGAGATGGATGGACCGATCGGAACGAAACATTTGCATCTTGTACAGTATGTTCCCGGGATGGTTCAGTGCAAAAAAATTTTACATTTCTTTATTAATTACGATTTTATTTGCGAAAATGTAGGCTGGTGATACCGTCGTGAACTCATCTCACCAATCCGTTGCTAAAGGTTTCGTAAGGGAATAACTAAGAGTGATAAAGTTTCATCATCGCATTAGGAGAGGGAAAACTGTACAATGCCATAAGAAACACATGACTAGACTACGGATCTTTATGCAAAGATTGCAAGACACAGGAACCAAATAAAAATTTAATTCTTCTTTTGACGATCTCGTTAAGGATGTTCTGGAGGTATATAAAAACGCAACAAAATTTTTGAAAATTTGACAAGATATAATCCTTCCTAAATTAATGCAATTACCAAAGTTTGTGTTCGATTCACTGCACCATTTAAGAATTATAGGAACTTAAAGTTTGCACATTTTAACACGTCTTCTTATGGAGAATTCATAAAATTCCACTTCAAATCCTATTTAAACCTTGAAAAAACGCAACTAGAAACTCCAGTTTTTGTTTATATGTAGTAAAAATTATGTAATTAATTATGTTCAAAATTTATAAGGATTCACTAAACAGTTACAGAGCAAACAAATTATAAACT
>CM052288.1:5606952-5653057 GCA_028455765.1 Lasioglossum oenotherae | reverse complement strand
TCTCTCTCTCTCTCTCTCTCTCTCTCTCTCTCTCTCTCTCTGTCTCTCTCTCTCTCTGTCTCTCTCTCTTTCACGAAACGAGAGAGACGGGTAAAACGAAAAAATCGATCACCGGGGAAAAAGGAGAACGCATCGCCGCACGATTGCTAGGAAATTAAATACATCGGTCGGGACCGGTGCTTTCAGAAAGGAAGTCGAGGTCCCGGTGGTTACGGCCGATTCGAAGAAACTCCTAACAAAGTTTCGAAGTTCAAGGGTCAACTCGATTCGCGGCGGTCGTAACGAGATCGAACTAAGTGGCTTCCTGTTAAGCGTGGCTATAAATCGCGCGACCCAGTCGCCTTTTGTCTCTTTCTCCGCCGAAAAACTACCAAAAAAAAAAAATCTAATTTCTTCTCCTCATCCAGGCTCACTTTCGACTATAACCTCTTCGTGTTTTCAAATTACTTTCATTCACTTTAACCTTTGCGGACGAGTAGATTTCTACACTTATTTCGCATAAAGAAATGGTGGGATTAAATGAAAAATGTAAGCAACTAAGTCTGACGTTACTAGAATAATTGCGCCTGGTAATCTGAACGTATGGTGCAGGGACACTACACCGAATAATACTGTTTTCCGTCCGAACCTTCGAGCGGCCGTTCTCTGCAGCCCCAGAATTAATTCGTGCTATTCATCACGGCTGGTTTCAACCCCAGATTTTAATTTTTAGTGGAGCGGTTCTTGAGAATGAATTTTGCTGGCAGAGAAATAGTAAAAAGAAAGGAGGAGAGAGAGAGAGAAAGGAAGAGAATTTCAAAGGGAACGTGTGGCGAGCGTGGATCACGTAAGGGCAATCTTTAGCTTGGTGTAACAGGGGAGCCGGTGTTCCGGTTCGGCATCGATTCTCGTCACGCGACAACCAATCGTCGTTCAAATAGTTAATATCGGCCGGTCGGTGGCCGCGACGATCAATTCGTTCTGGAAAATTATTATTAATTCGCCGGGAGATGGTCGTCCGATGTCCCCTCTCAATCGCTAATCACGAAATTATTCGAAATAATAAAATCACCGACGATTCCTTTCTCTTTCGAACACTTTCTCGATTCAATTTCGATAAATTATACGCTTTTAATCACACTTTCGACGCTTGGTTTACAGTATCGGAGAACAGCACAGCGATAAGTAAAAACCAGGGCTTCGGAGTCGGAGTCGAAGTTTCAGAGTAATTGCTGAGCACTGGAGTCGGAGCCGGAGTAAGAAAAAGCTATATATCGACTCCCGGAGTCGGAGTCAGAGTCGAAAAAAAAATATATCGACTCCGTCTCCAACTCTGGCTCCTTTGTTTATAAATCATTAATAGTTTTATGTATACATAAATAAATTGCTAATATTCTGTCTACAGTATAGACGTATTGTATATGTGTACATATACCTCGGCACTATGTAGAGGAGAAACAGTTAAAGTTATAGTAGTATGTAGTATTTTCTAACTATTTTCTGGAAGTCAGAAAGTAACAGTTGTGTTGTGTTGTATTAGAATTATCTGTTCCATATTCTTATTAATACAATATTTCAACTATTTATTCAGTTTTATTACAACTCTTAATTATTTTGAGTACATATTTTTTCAATTTGGAGAGTCGGAGTCGGAGGTAAAAAAAAAAAGAGGAGCTGGAGTCGGAGTTGGAGTTATAAATTTTATAACTATCTATTGCAACATTCACCGAGGAGACTGTCGACGAACGAAACTGTCACTGATGTCGCACTGTCCGCGGAAGACGAGGGTTTAATTGTTTTTCCTAGTCTGTCGCGTCGCGTCGGTTTTCATTGGTTCCTAATTTTTTTGGTAGGGCAGCCGCGTATCCCCGAGTTACAGGTAGAGATTATGGTTGAGCTCTCTCCCTTGGATTGCGAGGGCCAATAAAAATAAAGATGACATTCAGAAGCAAAACAACGTTCGCATTAGACTAGATTCTATTTGAAATTTTCAGGGCGAGTCTACCTCGGCACTGTGCGGCGAGGGGCTAATCTAATTCCGCGAGCGATTGCAATATTGGAAGGCACCGATCCGATCGATGCATTCCTGCGGAAGGTCATTCTCAAGGACCGGGACCAACGAAACGGAATTCCAATAGTCCACAAACCGAAAGGATTTGCCCCGCGCGAAACACGATTAAGGTAAAAGCGCCAATAGTTGACCAGTTAGGAAAAATTCTCTGCGTGAATACTAGTAAATGTCTTTTATCATTGATTAAATAGAGAGACTCTCTGCGCGAAAGTACTCTTCGAACTTCTTACAACGTGTAACAAAGCTAGCTTTTTAAAAATGATTCTATTGTTCAAACTTTATAGACGTTTTTGGAAATTCAATAATTGTGTCGGAAGTTGACTATCCTTGAGAACGAGAAAACTACTAATTGACCATACGTTAGTCAGTAGTTGACCACTAGAAAGGGTAAATACAAGTGATAAGAAGTTAATACCATGTAAAATCTTATTTAGGAACAGAATAGGTAAATGTTTCGCGGTTTGCTTATTCTTAATTAGTACGAGAAACTATATTTATCTATCGCGTCTTTTTCGAAAGATTATTACGTCCAGAAACATTATTTATCGTCCAACATTAAACAAACATTATTTTACGTCCAGAAAAATGGTCAACCACTGATACGAGTTCAATTACTGGCGCCTTTCCCTGAATTTGAACGACGCAGAACACGTATCCGTTCGCCGAGTGAACGAGTAAATGCGCCGGCAAGCGCCAGTTACCAAAATTAGCCGAATCCCCTAATTCGATCGGTCGCTAAACAAGGGAACGCGACACGAAACGACTTGCCTATTATCGGGAGTAGGTGTGCGCGTCGAAAGCGCCGCGCCGTTCCAACCGGTCGTAATCGAAGTCACAGCGACACGCAGGGTCGAGGAAAATTTAGTTAAAGGTCCATTCTCTGCAAGTTGCAGCCATCTGGTGGACCCAGGAAAATTCGCTCCACAAAGGATTCGAGTGGCCACGAGCACCGTTGCATCCGCGTGCTAGACCACCTTTGCACCTGACTGCTGCACGCTATCGTCTTTCCACCGACTATTTTTCAGTACGAATCACGTGAGAGCTAAACGATTTTAGAAAACTCTCAACTCCTCATTTGTGGAGACGACGGTGTCAATTAACCCAGCTGATGTTCTCAGTTGAACCAAACACACGAGATTGAGTCGCACACTAACAAGAGGAAGACCCCAAGTGTTCGACTTCGATTACTTTTCAATCAATAAGGTATGAAATCTTAATTGTTTATATCTTTAAAACTATTGGGTAACTACACCTAATATTTTGCAGACATCATTAGGGATCCATATACCATCGTCTCGCAAAAACTTATCAAAATCGAAGTCGGGTATTTGGGGTCCTTCCCTTGTAGGAACAGAGGCACCTGTGCTTCAGCTAGAATTTTATTTTGCCTTGCTCAAGCACGGCAAAATAAAGATGTGCCACCTCGAGTTAAAATTAAAGCGTGTGGCTTTCGTTGGTGTCGAGGTGTCGGACAATTTCGAGATTCTGCGCCGGTGATGCGGACATTTTTGCAAAATCGAGGTCAAAGTTGGCCCGATCGGGACCCGGAAGCCTCGGAGGTGAACGGACACGGAAAAGCGGCTGCAAGAGGCGTCTCGCGGCAAACAAAGCCCGACAAACTCGTTTGCAGCATCGAGGCGAGGCGAGGCACGGAGTCGTTGGCACAATCTGGGACACGAATTCCCGGCGGATCGGCGATCCATCCATCGCGAGCCGGTCTCTCGCGATCCTAAACCGTGCGCACAGGCCTACACGTGTCACCGATGCTTGAAAACCGGTCCTGCATAGCTCTCCACAGCCCCGCTGCACCGCTTCAACCCACCACGAACCTGTCCGACCGCTGTGCATTATTCCGCTAACAAAAAGATCCTCTCGATGCGATCAAAAAATCAAACTTTCCGATTGTGAGCCGAGAATCTTTCAACTCTTACCCTTCCGGCGTACTCTCGGCGGGGAATTGGAAGAGCGGTTTTTACCTGTAACAGAAAACGCAAAACGTCAGATCGGTGTACTCGATTCGTCTCGTGGAAAAAGTTGCTCAAAGAGAGGGGCCAGCATTGGTAAAACATTTTTTATTGATTCGTCAGAGAATCGTGCCGCCGCACAGTGGTCCTTTTCATTGATTTAGCTCATTCAAGCACTCATGAAGTGCTATACTTTAACAAAAGTTGGAGATTTTCGTAGGACGTCTGTTACTGCTAAAATTCTATGAGACAGCTTTTATATGTTTCAAGTAGGTTGTACACAATCTTCCCAGTATGAAAGTTTTGCACGCAAAAGTGTGGCCTATACTTTCAACAATTTTGTATCCTTTTATTGTATATCTTTCTATGATTATTTGCACTTCAACGTTGCAATTCAACAACATATTGCTTTTTATTTAAAAACATACCAAAAATATTTGAAAAATGTTTCTGACATACGTTATTTGATGAAGTTATTTATATTATAAATAATTTTGGCCAGCTGAAGCAATGAAAAGCTATTAACACTAAACCAGATCTAATTCCAGATTTTTCATTTCACAATTATTGAAATGATAGAGATGCTTTCATGGTAAACGATTAAATAAACATATTTAATAGCGCAGATATTACAATACAAACCGCTCAAAGTTCGAATAAATTTTTCATCTTGTTATTTTTATAAGGCAACATGCACACCGGCTACTTCCGAAGTTCGAGTTAATCGAAACGTTTGACGTTGAATGAAATGAGATGAAACGATTCTCATTTTTCTGAAAGACTGGTTATCCAGACAATTGAATAGACTTTGCGAATTGCTACAAAAATTCGAGTAATCAAGAGGATAACAAACAACTATGCGCAGTCATCGAGCCTAGCCGGCAAAAACGGATCGGCGGATGTGCGAGTAATTTCTCGGACGGACGTTCAGTTTGTCCGATGAAATAGTTTTTACCGGTTGGTCGGCGAGTGGGTGGCGGCTCGGTGTATCCGAGAACGTTCAATCATCCCTTTCACGTCCGCGCAGACAATGGGGGGTGGGGGGATCCTCGTCGCGAAAGAGTCGATCGCCTTTCGCTCGTCTAAGAATGCGCGCGTTACAGCTGATCCCTTTCGGTATCGGCTTAATGTTTCGGGCACGGGATAATAGCAGCGAGAAGAGGGTTTACATTCACGATAACTTCGTACCCCGGCGTTGCAACTTGCCCGCTGGATTGTATTTCGAGAGGCTTACCCCGGCCCTCGATAAGTGCATCGAATGTCTGCACGCTATAATAGCGTGGTCGAGGGAGTTCAAAGACTCGTTGCGGAGGGTCGAACACAGACTTTCCAGACGTTGTTTGCACGTTTAATGACCCATCCATGATTAGAACAGACAAAAATTAGCTTTCGAATTCATGATTCGTGTATCGCGCAAAATCAGGGTACTCGGAGAAGGGAAACATTCTCAATTTTGCGACTTCTGTAGCGTCTGAAATAACTTATCTCGCGTTTTTCGCGCGGAGTAGGCGTGGCCAGGCTAGAGGGGCGTGGCCTCGTTGCTCTCGACGCCTCCGAGGGCAGTACAGGGCTCCACAGCGCGGATATACCGTGTAGCGTACCTCGGGCGACCTCATGAGATTAATTCAACATAAAAAGACTGTGAAATGAAAGTTCTGAAGTTTGAAATCGTACAAATATTGGAGAAATCCTGAAGAAGTTGATAGAATCCCGCGAGTGGCGATCAAAATGATTTGTTTCACTTCGCGGGACGATGCTGTGGAGCAAATTGCGTTCAGAGGAGAGAGATATTCTTAATTTAGCGTGTTTTGTAGTGTCTAAAATAATCTGTATCGCATTCTTCGCGCGAAGAAGGCGTGGCCAGGCGCGTGGGGCGTGGCCTCGTTGCTCTCGACGTCTCCGAGGACAGTACAGTGCTCCACAGCGCGGGAACACCGTGTAACGTACCTCGAGCGACCTCATGAGATCAATTCAACATTAAGAGACTGTAAAAAGAAAGTTCTAAGAATTCCAGCGTCGAGTTGAAGAGTAGCTTGCAAAATGAAGCCAATTTGCAGTCGGCACTCGAACAGAGGAGAGCCTGGAGATATATCTGGAGTTTGAAATCGTAAAAATATTGGAGAAATCCTGAAGAGGTTGATGGTACATAGATGCATGTCGGCGAGCCAGGTACCGCGCGGTAGTAGCACGATCGCTAGTCATCGGGAAGCGCTGTTTAAGGGAATAAATGAACGAGCTAGCTGGCGAGGGAAGCGAGGCAGGATGAGGCGCGTTAAGTGCTTCTTACGCCGCGAAACGGCGCAGAATCTGCTCGACGTTGCGCGACGGCCGTGGTGGAGAGATAAGGCTCGCGAGAGAGAACCGGACGCGTCCAGCTTCGAAGTCTTCTCTTAAACGTTTCATCAAAAGTGTAGCGCGTAATGGCTTCCGATCGCCATCATTCACTTTGGCCAAGCGTCGATCCTAGAAAGACCGAGCTCGGAGACTCAACCGCTGGTTGAGAGCACGGTGATTGCGACGGAGGCGGCGGAAAAATATACGGAGAAGCAGAAGGCAGTTCCTGTGCCCTAAATTCCTTCGATCGTCCCTAAATATCTTTAGAGTAGACGTTCCTTCTCCGTCTTCCTATTTCGAGAAAGAAATACATTAGACCAGCGCGAAAGTTCGCTCCCGATTCCTTGCTGTATTTTAACCCATATTTGTTAACACTGAGAACGAGAATAACACTGACAAACACTTAGAATGGAAATATAGCTGAAATAGCTCCGAGTGCAAAGGTATCGAACAATGTCGGATTCGAACTTTTTCACTGACCCGATAAATACTTGCAGAAGGTATGAACCCATTTGCATATGCGCGGAATGACCCGCGCATATGTCTGTCAATTGAGCGTCTCGGATTCAAGAAGTTGGTCGCCTATTTCGAGCGATGACGTAAACGAGGCAATAAACGATTAAGAATTACGCCACGACTCTACGTGATTTGTGAATTAGGTCCAGCTAGAGTTTCGCGGCTGCTTCCGAAAGCGATGAAGGTTAATCGTTGAACTACTCAACGAGCTCCGTGAGCTCGTTTCGCATGATCTGGACGAGCAGCGACGTATAAGGAGGTCGCCTAAACGCGATCGCACCGTTACACGGTTCGGAAAGACGGAGAAAAGTGAAAGATCGAGAGAGAGAGAGAGAGAGAGAGAGAGAGAGAGCAAGGCCCACGCGGCTTCCCACTCCGGCACACGTGTCGCACGCGGCCAAAAGTTCAACGCACGACAGGATTAATTAGAGACGACTCGGGCGTCGCGTTCCAGCTGTTATCGAGGCACGGCAAAAAGAGAAGCTCCCAGGGAAACCGACCGGAGAAAAAGAATTAAAAGGCGCTCCTGGAATAGCCCGGTTTTCTTTCGCCGGCGAAATTATTCAGTTCTTTCAGCGAACCAGCTACATTGTCCAGCCGGAAAAAGTCGAGCGGAATTACTTTATTCCGCTGTTAATCCAAACGGAACCATTCTTATCGTTAATTGGGAACCATTTACATACGTCGAATTAACCGGTGTACCGAATAGGGGTCGGGTCTGTGTTTAATCGCATTCCTTGCAACAGATATTTTTATCGTCGTTCGATCTTTTTTTTTTTCGACGAATCCGGAATCCAATAGCCATCAGGAAAATAAATTTTCCTTTTCGGGGAAATATTTTCTCGTTCGATGACACGCGAAATCTACGGCGAAAGAAATAAAAGAAGTATTGTTCCGACCGAGGAATACTCTCTCGGGGGTGGACCCTCCTCCTGGAGAGGCGGGAAAGCAAACAGAAATATTTTCTCGGAGACGAGAAGAGCAATAAAATCGTGCTCTCCTTCCGAAAAAGATTCTCCCGAGGTTTTTGCTTGTGAACGCGAACACGAATCGAAGAGAGAACGGGCGAGTAGGGTGGATCCGCGCGCGCGAGGAACAACGCCGAGAACGATGGAACAATCCCGTGGCAAACTCTCGTCTAGGAAATCGTGAATCGCGCCGAGCGTAGTTCGCTAACTAAATAATTGAATTTCCCAACGAATTCGAAATGTCTCGGCACGTATTCCATAAACGCTAAACGATCCATGCGAAATTCCCGCGGAATCCTCGACGATCAATGAGAGTCGAGAAGGCGCCGGACACGCGAGCCACCGTTTTCCGTCGCACGGTGGGGTATTTACTAAAAGAGGAATATGTAACGTTTATAAAATCAAAAGTTCGTAAAATTTCTTGACTTTCGATGAAGTTTACAGTGTTTCCGCGATTGAGGTGACTTTCGAGTAACCGGATGATGTGACTTTTTTATCCCCGCTACTAGAGGTTCCTCCTTGGGCAGCTGATCGCGCTACATACGAAGAAATTAAGGTATTAGGGTGTTTAAATTGGGGTCTTATGATACTCGATGTATCATTCTCAGGTATGGAATAGCATTAGTACAATACAACTATTTTTCGCTTAGCACCGTTGTTTACCCGGGATCGTCGTTTACACTTGGAAAAGTTATCCAAGAAATCTATGTTCGTCACACACACGTAAAAAAATGTAGTACCATTCCGTTTCCTAAGACTCGATACCTCCGAAGTTCTCACAACAATCGCGGCAACACTGTACTACTTCACGGGTGTACAAATAAATAAAAACAATATTGAAGCCTTATTCTACAGACCTTTAACTACGTCGGACAGCAAAAATTTTATGACATGATACGCAAAAATTGAGTCTAGCAGACTAAGAATGGTCCAGCGGCCCCACCCACAATTTTTATTGATATTATGTGGACAACAATGGTTTTAGGTTGAAAGATAATCCCTAAAACTTTAAGTCGCTGATCCTTCATATAAGGACGAAGAACGTAAGCTAACGATTTACCTTTCATCAACTCAGAATAATATCTTATAGCACCTTTTTGGATTTGTCTCAGTACCTGCTATTATTTTCTAAAGCAAACATATAGTGTTTCAATAAAAAAAAATTATTATTATTATGTTCCACCAATCCGAGCATCTTGAAACTTTTTTTTATATATTAGATGAGTAACAGAACATTGTTCTTGAATTTTTTGGTAGTGGTCACTCGAAGGGTTGCTTGCAATCCCCACCTTCAAAGAATTAAACGATTTTTTTCTACTCTTAGTAATTTGATCACAATTGTAAAAAAAATATATGATATGAACAAGGTAAGTTCGAGTATTTTCGTTTTTTTTAAAAAATCTGAACATCTTAATTAACAACCGAAAAAAAAAATGATTCAGTTAAGGGTATTCACCCTCATTCTTATACGAAGGGTTAGCGACTCAAAATTTTAGGGGAATCTATTTCAACGTAAAACCATTGTTTTCCACACAATATGAAAAAAATTGTGGGTGGGGCTGCTGGACCATTCTTAGTCTGATATACCCAATTTAGAAATCGACATTTTTCCGGAGTTTCGACCAAAAATATCCCACTGTACGTCGATCAAACGTCGAAAAGGAAATCGACCTTCTCTCTCTCTCTCACTCTCACTTACCGCGTCACGGTCTTTTTTTTCGTTGGCCACTCTATTTTTTTTTTTATAAACTTGTCTTTTTTCTTACGAGTTGAAAATCCTTTGTGCCGGGGCAAAGCGACGCTGGGAAAACAGTGGCGCGGAAGAGGTTACAGCCTCGACCGATTTCTCGCCGCCCTTTAAAACCGATAAACGTATTTGATCGGCAGCCGGGGGCCGACGATTGCCGTGGATACATCGGGTTACTGGATTATCGTTGCAGTTGCTCTCCGAAGTGGCCTTAAAAGCTTGTGGATATCTATTTTTTTCTCCCGTTCCGGCCGCTCGCCGGGCTAAAACGAATGACAGGAAATTTTCCACCCATCCGCGAAACGGAAGCGCGTGCGCCGTTCGAGACTCGAATCTTGTTTCCGATCAAAACAACGTGATCTCTCTCTGCGGACGGAACGGTGATTCTGCATGGTTAAACAAGTCGACAACTAGTAATAACATTATTGAACAGAAAACTTGGTTATAAATTTCTCTATATTTCTTGAATTTATTCTTCATATTATGAATAGTTGGGGCTATATCGTCATTCTATCCCCAATTTTTTAAGAAGTGCCCCGCTATGAAAACATTGCATTTGATTAAAATAATTTCAAAATGAATGGTCAAAAGAACATTTTTTTCAAATGACAACATGTTTATTAGATACTCTTATGATTCCACTATAACATCCTAAAAACTCATTTCCATCGGTTTGTGTTGGATTATCAATAAGTTACCAGCACATTGAACGCATTGTTCGTTGTCAAAAATGAATCAACCATTTCAGAATCGTATTAATAAACAGAGACTACGAAGTATCGATGAGACGATCTCAGAATCGTTTCTAAACAGAGATTTCGAAGTATCCCATTTGATACTTTCAAGATCCGGACTGTGGGGCCTAACCTAACCCGTGAAGAGCTACCACCTCCCGCGCCATAAAATAAAGAATTGTTTTATATCCAATAGTTTGTTAATTCTAGTCTTACGATTTAACGAAAGAAGGGTGACACCTTCTTTGTACACGTCTGTAAAATCAACAATTGTTAAGAAAAATCCTTCAAGATTCATTCATACGTCGCCAAAGGCTACGCATATTCAAATTTCAACAAACTCCACTCCATTACTCCAGATGGTGTCTGATTTCGCGTGGAATGATCCTTCTGTAGAAAAGCTTGTAGAAAATTGCCACTCGGTTGCTCGTGCCATGGATCCGGATACAATAACCTAACGATGCAAATGGGTTAACAATGTTACGTACGGAGGCTTTGCCTACGTGACTTTTACTCCCTTCTTGCAACCACGTGTTCGTGCAGGAGGTCCAGCTCGCATGCCCAAATAAACAGTTTTCCCCTTATGGGAAAGAGGATGCATCTGGAAAACTTATACAGTCCTCCAGATTTTCGGTTATCCCTACCACAATTTTTAGAGCAATTTGACTAGTATATAAAGGGCTCGAGCTTGGCCTCCACGGGTTTTAGTTGAAGACTGATCACGTAACAGTACGCGTATAGTGAGATCGGGTCAGATTCCCTTTCAATCAGTTTAACTCGGAAGAAGTTTAGAGACGCGTTTTCAAAGACAGTTTATTTCACTTACCCCCGCATTTCTCACTGCGTGAAAACCGAGACATCGGGAATTAGCTTCCGCGATACATTAAAAACACGCAACAAGTGTATTTCCAATTTTCTAAAGAATATATTGTGCTCTTTACATTATTAATTGAGAGTCTCTAATATTTGATCTACACCTTTTAAATTCCAGTAGTTAGCATTCCACTCACATCGATAAACCTTTACCGCTCGAGGTTTATCATCAATATAAAGTTACGAGAGCTGTATTCCCTTAGACCCTACCTCTTTCCGAAATCCTAGTGACATCCGGTGATGAAACAGGCATCGGCTAGTTCACGAATTCCTATCTAGTGGCGACCCGGTGGTGAAACAGACATCGGCTAGTCCACGACTACCCCTTTCTCCTCACCTAGTGGCGACCCGGTGATGAAACAGGCATCGGCTAGTCCACGAAAACCTATCCTGTGACACCCAGTGATGAAATAGACACCGGCTAGTTCACAACCTTCCATCCAGTGGCGACCCGGTGGTGAAACAGACATCGGCTAGTCCACGACACCTATCCTGTGACACCCGGTGAAGAAACAGGCACCGGCTAGTTCACGACAATCCTGTTCATACGAACAAAACCTCGGCCACGTCTATCCGCCAGCCCTCGGCTCGTAACAAACCATTAAAAATTAGCAGTCTACTGGTTAATCACTCCCCTTATTCGTAGACTTCATACTTCGGCATTAAAAACAACAAAGATATTTGAGGTGGTAACGTTAGATGACCCACCCTGTAAAACTGACACCACTTTCATAATAATGGGCACATGTAGCATCAACGCAGCGTTGCTAGTTATAACCCGTACTTCAACCGCAGCGTGAAAAAACGAGCCTCGTGAGAATCACGGGTGGAATAATGTAAAATTGAAGTCCTCCTGCGATCGAGTTGGCGTGTCCAGCAGATGAAATAGTTGCCGAGTAGGTTTTATCGAAGGTCCGAGGAAAAATCAGTGCAGAAGCTGCCGACCGTGATTATAAGAGAAGAGCGCGAGAGGGGGAAGGTTTGCCGATAACGAAACCGCGAGGTATCGACGGGATTAAAAATGAAAGGAGCGAAGCGCGGTGCAGGGATGAGACGAGGAAATATAAAAAGAGGGGATTGGTGGGGTTGAAAAGAATGAAGGAATAATGCATCGCGCCGTCCAACGGAATAACGCGTGGCGATAGAATTGGTCGCGGTTTCCAGGGCCGGGGCAGAAAGGGCGAAAAGAGAGGATGCACGGTTATCGATTGACTACGCGCGTGTAACACGCGTGCGATCCAACAAAAGTTGCTGCCATTGAACCGGTACGCCTAGTCTAGCCTAGCCGCATCGATTCGATCCCGAACCCCCGATCGCTATCAACGAACCAGCGCGGCGAATTGAATCTTCGATAGCGACGTCACGCCGCCGCCGGACTTTCCAATAAATTTTCCCCCGGCCTCTGTCACGGCCTCGACCCGACCCGCCTCGCTTCGCCTCGCCTATGCCTCGCTATGATTTGTCAGGAGTAGAAGGTTATCGATACCGCCGATAAATTCGGTGTCGCGTGTTTAATTGTTCAGCGAGTCGCGCGCGAGAACAGTCCGAGAGCACCGGCTAATAAACGAGAGTCGAAATTCGCTTTGCCAGCGGCAGACACCGGGGACGAGTCTGTTTGGCAGCTAGCGAGGGCTTTGAGCGGCTCGCGAACAGCTACACTGATCGAACATGTCCGATAAGTATACCGGCTTACCTGCAGCTTCACAATTTTGTGATTTAGTACAGCGAAAGAGTTTAGAGCAATGTTGGAGAGACATAGAGAGTGCAGTAAATTCAGTGAAAATAGTAATTTGATTCGGCATTCGAGTGTCAGGTTCCCTTCGGCTCGTTCGCGCGCGTATGATTTATTTTCACTGGACGTAAAGCCGTGTTAAAACGAAATATATAAATCGAGCTGGAGATATCGTCGGTTCGATCGCTGTCGAGCCTTTGAATTAGCTTCGCATTTATCACTGTATCAGAGATTGACGTTTTCATTCGCGTTCGTCTCTCTTGATTGTTTGTTAGACATCGTTTCAATTCGCGGCGTGCACGGAACGCGTTACGGCGCTCGTGGTCAGAAGCGACAATGGGAGGAGTAGTTCTCTGCGCACACCGAAATTTTTCATGCGACGCTTCGATAAAAAATCGGCTCGAAAACTCGAAGCATCGTGCCGGCAATTTGTTTACCCCGTTTTCAGTTTACCTTGCGAGTTGGCGGGGATGTTGTCGAGGGACACCCAGTACATTGGTCGAGTGGAAGATTTTTCATGGATAAATTCGCGAGACGAGTTTAAATCGACTTTTTCAAGGGTGTCGGCCGATCCTTCTGAAAAAGAGCACCAGTGTCGGGGGCGGACGAGTCCGATCAAAGAGAAGCACGGCTTCACCGGCTGGGAAGGGCTTCTTTTCGAGAAACGAACCCCCGCCCCCTCTCTCCCCCTCTCTCGCGGCCCTCGGCCCTAATTAAAACCCTCGGCGAACGAACGCGCGGGTGCCGGCTTTTCCACGGAATTTCGTGGTTGTACTAATTATTCGGGAGTCCGCGGGCTCGACAAACAGTCGAGTGCGATCCCGGATATCGATAACACCCCCGCGGCGATCCGGGAACAAGGGGAGTTTTTAATTTTCACGGTTCGCGTGATAAATTGTGGTATCGAGCACCGTTGTAGTCGAAAGGGGATAAATCGGGTGAAAGGGATCGAGGGGATGCTCTTTCGAGGGTTCCAGCTATTTCTTTTTTTACACCCCTGTTCGTTATACGGCACAATTTTTTATTGTTCAACAATTTCAACGTCGAGATGGGTCTAAACAATTTTTGAAAAAATTCCTTTCCGTTCTATTCGCGTAAAATTCGATAAAATTGAAAGCAAATATCATCGGCTGCCTTCCCGCTTGCGATTCTCCGGAAACAGAATTCGCACGAAGTCGTCGAACAGTGAAATAATTAGATGGAAACGATAAAAATTCGATCGCTTTTATATTCGGATCGTAAAGAGAAACGTAGGGTGGGGGAGGGGGGGGGGGGCTTGGAAATTTTTCGCGTCCAGGGACGGTAAAAGTTTTACGATTTTGCGCGCGCGGGAGGATTTTTATCCGGGGGAACTAAAAAGTAAATGGCCTCGATAAGCGAGTTATGCGGAGAATTTGTTTCGTCTGTCTCTCGGCGAGTGTATCGATACACACCGGCGTGTAACTTTTCCGAGGAAAATTCAGCGAAGGGTATATTGGCGCGATCAAAAATTCCGAGCGCGGGTCTCGCGATAAATTTGAACCCGTTCCAGGAGAGCTGCTGCGGCCCTGCGAAAACGAAAATCGTTCGGGATTCAATACTGGCACGGAGCTCGGATTTACATTAAGCCAGTTTGTCGAGTCGAATCGAGTCGACGTCGTGCTACTGATCAGCGGCTAATGGACCGAGGAACGTCAGGAATCACCCCCGAAAATTAGCTCCTTTTTATTCCCGTCCGTTTCGTTTTTACTTTATCGCTGGGACATTTAAGTCTTCCTAGCCGCCCTCGTTATTCCGTCAGCGCAATCAACCAGCCGTGATTTCCAACGAACGGTCGGTGCACGCGCGCGATCAATTTTCACAAATTTATCTAGTCTAGTTTTGCAATTTTCGTACCAACTTAAATATGTGGATAAGGTTATTGCGAAACTCTGCGTCATTACTAGACTGCGGATATTTGCACAAAATAAGAACTGTGGCGTTCCTTACTTCAACGCTAAGCCTATCGAGCGCTAAAACCGATTGAAGTGTTACTTATGTTACAATAAAAAAATATATAAAAAAACTTTTTAAAAACCACGCTTATATTAAAATGCACTAAAAAGAAGAAAATAATTTTTTTTAGGCATTAGGGTTTATAAATAAAAACGTGGAGCGCTAAACTATATTGACGTAATCTTCGTGGGCGCTCCACGCTTTTATTTATAGTGACTAATGTCTAAAAATATTATTTTCTCCGTTTTAGTGCATTTTAATATAAGCGTGGTTTTTAAAAGGTTTTTTTTATATATTTTTTTATTTTCTACTTTTTAGTCTTTTTCAAATGGAACGCAAGATATAGTAATACCGGTATGAAATAGTAAGATATGGAAATACGCGAGATAGAATGAGGGGATTTCTCCGAGAGACGTCTCTTGATGGAAAGAAATTGTCCGAAATTGTCCGAAATGGAACTGAATGAACAGGACACCACACTGACTGAGCTCCATCGGTGCGAAGTGGGTCAGTGGAGTGGGGATGAGTCGGAGTGGGAACGCGTAGTGGAGTAGGGAGCGCTGGCGCGCGGAGTGGGGATCGCTGAACGCGATCACGTACTACCGAACGCCGCGCGGTGAGGTGTGACGGTTAGTATAAAAAATATTTTTTCTCCTAGACGCATAGTTTTTTTAAAAATTTGTTTTTTAATGTTGCGTTGTCATCCAGTTCTGAGCTATGTTTAAAGTTTCAAGTCTCTAGCTCATCGGGAAGTGATATCGGCAAGCTAATATAAGCGTGGTAAAAATGACGAGGCATCAAACATAATGTATTTAGATTTCGTGCAATTCTTATTACAATGTATGCTTGGATATAGAAATGTCTCGAATTAATCTCCGTGTAAGCAACTTCATAATTTCAATGATCGTGAGACGAAAAATATGAAACCGGTCGTTTGACCGGCAGTAGTAGGTGTAGTGTTAATCATTTTAACCAGCTGAGAAATAGTAGATGCACTTACCCATTCTTCGCATAAATGCATACGATAATGAATGAAATTTGTTTGTGTTGACCCCACGGCGGAAATAAAAAATTGATATATCGACCGTGTGACTTCGTTTATTTAAATGACTAAATATCGACAGCAAACAGACAGAATTTTCTTTCGATTCGAAGTGGAATTGAATAGTAGGTTGGCTACCCAGGATTAAATTGATTGTCGTCGAAGAAAACGGGGACTGGTTTCGAGTGCGGAGCTTGTTGCCGCTTCGAGTAAACTGGTCGTAATTCGACTGGCGGTAGCTATTGTCTTGAATTACGGTACGACTTTAAATAAAGTTACCATGACCCATATACGAGGCGTAAGACGGCGAATGCGTTTTAAGGGTTGAAACGGCGGAGGATGACTAATAATGGACTTGTTTGCGCTTCCGAAAGGCGTTGTCGAGGCTCTGGGAGCCGGTGGTCGAGTGTCGCGTCTTTTTCAGATGCAAATTGTGTCGGTTGCACAATAATAATCGCGTGGCCTGTCGTCGACATCGCGGAAGCGTTCGCGCGCCGGCCACGAGCTGCATTTGAATTAATGGCGATGCACTCGACGAACAAGTCCACTCCCCTCTCCTCTTTGCCCTCATCCTCGGTCACCGATACGAGCGTATGTGTACGCGTCGTTGGAGTAATCCCGATTCGGGCGGGAATCTTCCGGTGGAGACTTGACGTTTCCGCCAGAATCGCCAGAGGAGGGGAATTTACTCGCATCGTGGAGAAACAGTCACCCCCTCTACGCCGGTACCGGGTCAGCAGAATTGGGCATTAATCGATTAACATTTTCATCAAGATTGATTGTTTAATGTGTAGATTAAAAAAGTAATCATTGAAAAATCGGCGATTGATTCAATCGATGTTATTAACCGTTATTCGGAATTAACGATTAATAAGTATTTAATCGCTAACCGCAATTAACGACTAAACTAGGAGATGAATTGTTAATTGGGATTAACGATTGAACTAGAAATTTATTCGTCAATCTCTGATTAAGTTTTTTAACCCTTCGTGGGTGGGGTGATCTCGCGTCCTTATTCGGGTGGGGCGGTGCACTCGGTGCGCCAGGCTGTTTTGGGTCAGTTTTACTCAGTTTTGACTTTATATCATCAGGTATTCAGACAAATCCATGTAGATACATTACTAAATATCATTCAGACATTATCAAAAGAACGATGTTTTATTGAAAATGAGCACAAAATAACTCTCGATCTTCTCGTTAAAATTCGATCGTTGGCGCACTCAGTGCAACAGCCCCACCCTCGAAGGGTTAAGAGCCAGATCGAGAAAATCGAGGGGAATACAGTTTACCCCCTCTCTGATGAGCAGATTAATACGTGACTAGTCCACGGACTTAGTGGGGGATGTTGGAGTATGCGCACCGTGCTCATGGTGCTGAAATGGGATAGTGGAAGGGGAAGGGGGGAAGGAGAGGAAAAACCCAATCAGTTTCGGTTGTTTCTGGCGACACTGGTCACGTGACGTTGTGATACTTTCGCGACAGAGACGGAACGCGTCACGTGACCGGCCTGTGGCGGAAGCGTGGGGGAATGGCGTCGTAGAATGGGAAAACTTCGTAGGAAAGTTTCGCTTTGTTGTTCTCACGAAATAGAAACGCATAGGAAACACGTTTCTCCGCGGCTTCCGTCGCGTAAAGTCCGTCTACAAAAATATGGATTCGCATGAGAGCTCGCAGTTTATTTACGACGCGAGACAACATTTGCATAATATTTACTCCGGAACCGGTTTCTCTCTATCAAATTGGTGCTGAATTACATCATTAACGGATTTTTTGAAATAATATTTACACACGCCGTATGGAAACACAGAAACCACATTCCTTTTTGTCGTTACCGTCATTATCCACGTCTCTCTCGCACAGGCAAAAGCGTACAAGTGAAATTTCTGTCGGAATAATGTGAATCACAGTCTGGCGAAAAAAGGGAAAACGTTTTTAAATGAGATACGATGTGTATTTTGCAACTCTGGTCTGTTTTCTCGATAACACTGTCCAGCAGCCAAAAAGTATTTCGATTCCCACTATGCGATTCTTATAGTTTTCCGCGCTGATTCCGAATCTGTTCTTCATTTTTTTCCTATACGTCCAGTTTTTGAGAAAATGGAGTTAAAAAAAAGACATATTTTTCAACTTTACACAAATATTGTGATGTTATTATAAAAGACATTGAATTGTTCTTTGCGGCAAAAGATTCTGTAGACTTTCCCGAATACAGTGATATCCAATATTAATACATTATGATTGTTTAAACATGTTTAAATAATTATTAAAGACGGAGAGACACCACGTCTGCACCAATTTTTGCGGATATTTTCGAATTTATCTCAAAAAATTAGGGTCCGGCGGAAAATCGAACTATACCACGCGAAAGAGTAGACTTTTATCTTGAAAAACCCCCGTTTGAAGTTTGCATGGTCGACGTTTTTTTCGAACCAGAAAGTAAAATACCTTCGCCCGACATGAGTTGTCACCAATGGCGCTCACCACCAGAACGGTCGTTCGCCGCTCCGTATCGTCGGGAGAAGATATTTTGCTTTCTGGTTCGAAAAGAACGTCGATAACGCAAACTTCAAACGGGGGTTTTTCAAGATAAAAGTCTACTCTATCGCGTGGTATATTTCGATTTTCCGCTGGACCCTAATTGTTTTAGATAAATTCGAAAATATCCGCAAAAATTGGTGCAGAAGTGGTGTCTCTCCGTCTTTAATAATTAATTCAACATGTTTAAACAATCATAATGTATTAATATTGGATATCACTGTATTCGGGAAAGTCTGCAGAATCTTTTGCTGTAAAGAACGATTCAATATCTTTTATAATAACATCACAATATTTGTTTAAAGTTGAAAAATATGTCTTTTTTTTACTCCATTTTCTCAAAAACTGGACGTATAGGAAAAAAATGAAAAACAGATTCGGAATCAGCGCGGAAAACTCTATAAGAATCGCATAGTGGGAATCGAAATACTTTTAAAATAATTGTCCGAAACGAAGGACAGCGAAGCTCGACAGGCCTCGGTCGCCGAGAAGTGTGAACATAACTAATCTAGCCACAAAACTTCTTTATTTTTCATGATTTTTTTATGGGACTTTGACCAAGATATTCGTGGCATTTTTCTAATGAAAATGATGTGAAATCCCGCGATAGTGGGGATAGTTCTGGGACAATTAAAGGCCAGACATTTGGGACATTTACCAAGAAAAGATTGTAATTCAACTGTGTGTTTCTGTTATTTGTCGTGGGAGATTTTGCGGGGAACGACCAACGCGGATCAAAATCTGAAGAAAAATTCCGATTAACCTCCGGCTGGAGAGTATTACCGATTCGCCGGGGCCGGACCATTTATTCCGCATCGTCGCAGCTTAGCGAATCGCAAATATTGAATTTGCGAACGTGCTCTGCCGACAGACGAGTCGCGATACCGGAGAGTTTCCTCGGTAATCGGTCCAAGGTACGCGGAAACTTCACCATTCCGCGTGATCCTCGCTCCTGCACCCTCCATCGCGAAATCTCGCGATACCCAAGATCATTCGAATTTACGGACGCGCTGTCATCGTCTCCGGAATATCGTTCACGGTCTCTCCTCGAGATCTTTCGGAAATATCTAATCGTGGACGCTCCGGGAATCTGCTTTTTACGGCTTCCTATCGATCACCATGTTACCGCGATTGTGGCCCCTTCCGACACCATGTTTACACGCGCCGATTTTCACCGATAAAACGCGCGAATCGATATAGTTTTTGCGCGGAATACTCTCCTGCGTGACGGACCGTTCTTTTGAGCAACGCGCAGCGGAGTATTTGCCTAGGGAAGTTGGCCAAAATATGATATTTCGAATCTTGCACCTGAGCTATTCGAATATACGGTGAGCCACGAAAGCATTTGAACGCACTTTAAAACAGTATAACTTTTCTATAATTGTACCAAACGACCGAAAAACGATGTTTTGTAAGCAATTAGTAGCATTGGTTTACTAAGTGATCTGCAAAAAAGATTTTATAAAAATTACAATTTACAAGGTTGCATGCAAAAATAAAAAAAGCATTTCCTAAAAGTTTTTTATTTGGGTCCTTAATGAAAATTTAAAATATATGTAAATATATGAATATATATAATATATATATATATATATATGAATGTATATAATTTATATAATATATTTATATTTATTTATATTTATATAATATAATTTATATATATGAATATATATGAAATATATGATCCACAAAAGTGGATCTTTGTTAGTTATGCTCATGCTGAAAATTTCATCAAAATCGATCAACATATCCAAGAGCTACAAGTGGTTAAATGTTTCTGCTTAAAATCCACAGATTCTAACATCTTTCGATGCGTGTCGTTTCTTTCTGCGTCAACCGATTTCGATGAAATTTTCAGCATGTTCACACAACTAGCATACATCTACAAAACGCATATTTTAAATTTTTATTACTGGCTCTAATAAGAAAGTTATAAATGGTGCCTCTTTTACTTTCTCGTGTAATTCTTAGCAATTGCAATTTCGTCAAAATCTTTTCTGCGTGTCATTTGGCGAATCAATTCTTCTAATTTCTCAAAAAACAGTCAGGTCGTTTGGTCCGAGCATAAAAAAGTTATACTGTTTTAACGTGCGTTCAAATACTCTCGTGGTTCACTGTATGAACAACAGTGTACCAGTTGTGTGTATTTTTTTAATCTATTTACTCGTGTTGCGTTGCAGAGTTGGGCAAACGTTTTATTTAAATAAAAATTTCGAATAAAGCGGGTTATTTCCAAGTGGGTTTTGAACCCACTTTATTCTAAATTTGTATTTGAACAAAATTTTTGCCCAACACTGTTGGGTTTAAATAAAAAATAAAGTAAAAATAATTGTGAGAGAACCTCAGGGGTATCGAGTCTCAGAAAACAAAATGGTACCACGTTTTTTTACGTGTGTGTGTGTGTGAATAGATTTCTTGGATTACTAAGCGGGAAATTGTTGCATTGTACTAATTTTATTCCATACCTGAGAATAATACATCGAGTATCATAAAACCCCAATTTAAACATCCTTATGCCTTGATCGACCGCCGAAGGGGGAACCCCTTAGTAGTGAGGATAAAAAAGTCACATCATCCGCATACCCGAAAGTCACATCAATCGCGGGAACACTGTACTCATTTTTCGCGACGTCTCCAATTTTTTCTCGGGAAACTTGAAAACTTTTGGTTATAAATCTTTTGCCATATGAAAGAGCGTAGTTTGAAGAGTCTCTCGTAATTTTTCTCGGGAATGATATTGGTAATTGCTTGGAGGAATCGCGCGAAAAGACGCTAACTGTCCAGCTCGCGGACACGAAAGTGACCTTCGCGTCAGCCGTCTCTAACAGTCCAATCACAGTAATGTCTCCGGTCGGCTGACGTCACGCCGCCTAATTCCAGCAATTTCCCAATTGCCGATCAAAGTCGACGGAATCGCAGATTGCATCTGCTGCGGTGCACACACACACACACACACACACACACACACACACACACACACACACACAAACAAAGTTAGAAGGACAGACGACCTTATGACATGCATGGAAAATTCCATGTAAAATACCGTTGGTCCTCGGGACACTTCTACAAGGGTCTCGAGAAGGCCAGCACTTTCTTATTTTTTTTTAATGAGGGTCCGAGGCTCCAATTGCACACCCTTGGACCATCGGCGTCGGGACCATCATTAAGCACAACTCCTCAAGAGTTTCGTATAAATAACTCTGTCTGCCGAGTCCTTGGAAAATCCGTTTTCAAGGAAGTATTGTTCCCGAAGTCGATGGTCGCCGTCCGCGTGAGACAAGGGGTCATAAATTAAACGCACGTGTTGGCCATTTGGGCCTTTCGTTTTATCACGCAACTCCGGGTCCGTTGCTAGTATCGTCCTTGTTGTACATTTGCTTTCCGCGATTGGCTTGAGGTGGGGATGTCCTCCCCCGCCGATAGGGATGTATAGGAATGGCTCCTCCCTCGGGTCAGTCAACGAATGGGATGTGCTTAACCCCATGAATGTACCATTTTTCCCACTCTTCAATCTCACCACCGAGGTGAGGAACGAGCTGACCCAGGGACAGCGGGCAGATACAATTTCTCTCTGCAGATAGACAGTTTTCCGCAAATATTATTACCTCTATAATTACCTCGAAACGAGATACCACTTCTAGTTAAAACAACTGTAACATATTGTAAATAAGGTGAATAAAGCCAGAGATTCGTTAAGGCAAACAAGGGTGTCGAGCTGTCGTTCATTGAAATTTACAACGCAGAACCTCTCGAACACTAAGAGAAACTGCGTACATAACAGACGACTCGCGCTGAAATTCCTCCAGAACGGTCGGAGGAGATGCTGGTGTCCAGAGTCCGGAATCAGCTTTGCAGACTTCGGATAGCTAAGAGCAACTCCTGCGGGACGAATTTCACCGAAGAATTTACGGGACGATCGCGAAGCCTCGGGAATAGAAGCTCTGCCTATCTCTCGATCCTTTTTTGATCCCGTCGGAGGCGGGTTTGTCTTCTTTTAGAGCAGGCCTGGCCAACCTAAATGGTTTCGCGGGCCACTTTGATGACGCGTAACGTTACAGCGGGCCGCACTTTAGGTAAACATGCTTTTAAAAAATGCAAATGTTCATTATTTAATATTTTTTGTATACATACAACGAGAAACAAAAGTTTTAAATAGAAATACATATAAAATCGCCCGGTGGGCCGCGTGTTGGCCAGGCCTGTCTTGGAGGCTGGGATCTCTTACAATTAGCTAATTTCTCGCCGACGGGACTTTTTGGCACGGTGCACCTCGATAGACAATAAATTTTTTCTAATTTTAGCAACCGGTACCCAACAGAATTGGCTTATCTTGAAAACAATACATCGACACTCTTCAATTTTTTCCATAAATGCATAAAATCTGTATACTAATCACACTCCGTGGTACTTCAGTATTGGCAAGAAATGTGTTTCAATTCCTCCCAGCTTCCAGTGCTTCGTGTCTGAATGATCCAAACGATGTGCAAGGTATGAAGCGATAAATACATATAGCTGAAAGATGTTTTCCAAAAATTGATCTGACGTCGTGAAAGCGCAGGTTGCTGTTCGCTGGGAGCCGAGGAATGGAAAATGAAAATCCACTCGACTCCACCGTCTCGAAATTCGCCCACAACAAGAGAACTCGCATAAACATCCGCAGTCCGGTAATCAGATTACACCTTGCCCAACTCTCCGATCGATCCCTCTCGAAAGTCTGCCCGATAAATTCGAAGCCGAAGAGGTGAAGGAGGATGAGGATGAAGAGGAGGAGGCTGCCGCGATCCGTTTCCCGTCCCGTCGTCGCGTTTCTCCCCGTTTCAGCCGTCGGATTCCCCCAATAATCTCGTCAGTCTCGTCGGGACGGGGGTTGAGGACATTTCTTCCTGCTGCTGATAGGGAAGACGTCTCTTTCCACTCGGCACGGACGTCGTTCGAACAAAATATTAAAAATAATACGATTATTCAAATGTGTCTCGAGAGAATTCGTGTCCTCCGACGCTGAGGGTTGTCGTCGCTTCATCATCGTCCACGGCGAAGGATACAAAAAGATACGTGTCCGATAGCTTTTTCAGAGCTGTTCTTCCTGTCTCTCCACCTCTCCCCTCGCGAGTCGCGCAACTTTACGATCGGAACAAGAACTCGCGTAAAATGTTTGCGAACCATTTATTCTATCGCGGGATGCAATTCTTTTTCTATCGCGGTCTTCAACCCTTTGCGCGTCGTAAATTTAACGGTCAGCTCGGATGTCCTTTCCGAGGAGGCGTGGAAAAGTTGCTTTCATGCAAAATCACAGTGTCCTGAATTTGTTAAAAATTTATTTCTCGATTTAATCATTTCAGTGGATCAAAAGTAATACGCTGATACTCCGCACTGTGAATACATGTACTACAATCTTGTGCTTTTTAACAAATTACCGATTTGAGATCAGAGAATATTTTTTAAAAAATCTATGGTTAATGGCTGAACACTTTTTAGTGGATCCTTGAACGACAACAGCGATTTTAATTGTGACAAGTCACCCTCGATAACGTTTTCTGATTAAAATATGACCAAACACGATATAATTTCGACTGTATTTAGTGGTTTAATTGACGATGAACGTTTCGGGGGCAAGAAAGGACAGCGTATGGGAAAGAAAAAGGCGCGGAGAGTCGCAGATGCCGACACAGTTCAAAGGCCCGCGCGTGCGTGGTCTGTCTTTACTAGGGGTGTGCGAGAACCCGAAATATCGAGAACCCGATGGTCGGGACGAGTCGAGAAGAGGTCGAGTCGGGTCTGGTCGGGTTCCCGAAAATTTCGAGAATATGACATAAGAGACACTCTTGAAAAGAATTCGTGATGGACAACATTCTTTCAATTTCTCATTCTTTCAAAACAAAACATCTAGAATAAAAAAATCTGAAACTATGAATGTATTCATTAAACCGAATATAAATGATTACTGGGTTCTCGAAATTTTCGGGAACCCGTCCCGATCTCGAAAAAATTTCGTGTTCCCGACCCGACCCGATATTTCGGGTTCTCGCACACCCCTAGTCTTTAAACGCGCTGTCCTTCTCTACGTTCGGCTCGGCCTTCGAACCTAAAAAAATAGCTACCCGTCTACGATAAACGCAAACGAATCCCCACGAGGCATTTGCGTTTATGGAGGATTTACTGTAATAGGCTTCCGGTTGGTGAAGTGTTATTAAACTATGCTAACTATAAACTATCGGCTAATAAAACCGGATACAAGAGTGAAACAGGTGATTTGAGTACGGTTTCCGAGTGCGAAGGGTTCAAACGAGTCTAACGAAGACGCGAAAACAATTTATTGTTCGGAATTCGAACTTTCGATCGAGGCTCCACGGGAAATTTCGCCGGGGCCGGTTTTCTAGCAACGGGATCAGTCGGAAAAGCGGATGGAAAGGGGGTTGGATACGTGGTGGAAACACGAGAGACAAACGAGGGAGTGTGCTGCAGAAGGGAAGAAAGAAGAGAGGCGAGAGGTTAGAGGATTATCGGAAGTAGGCGCAGGAGGAGAGACGCGCGCGTAAAGAAAGCTCTTCTCGCGGGAGGGAAAGCCATGTCACGGCTGAGCGACGTCGAAATCGATGAACGAGAAAAGAGACGACATGGTAGAAAACTCGACGAAGAGAGACTTTAGTCAGGGAAAGGTGGATGGGGTACGTGTCGAGGGAACAAGAAGAAGAAGAAGAACAGGAGGAGGAAGGGGAAGGACGAAGAGAGCAGGCGACAGGGGAGGAACACCGAGGAGCCATTCGCTTTTCTGCCGGCTGCCAAATTGAGAATCGATGTTTCCCGCTCTCGATCCGACGCGGCCTGGATCGTTCAGCCTCCGAGGGGGTGGCAAACCAACCCTCCGCGTGCCGTGCGCCTTTCTACATGCCCGGGCATTGTTCACAGACCGTTCGGAAGTGGAACATCGGGAGTGGACCGGGAGGAAGTCGACTCTGAAAGTATCGGAGATGGAGGAGATCGGTGGAGTACGATCGTTGTGTTCCTCTGGCCCTGCTCTCTGCTCCACTGTTGCTCCGATCGGGCGTCTTCGCCAGCCAAAGGCTCTCAGACCCTCCAGCTGCCGATAGTTGACGATTCCGCTCGCGGGAATATGGCGGAAAGTTCGAGCAGCCTGCTTCCGAACCGCTCAACAGCTAGTTCCAGGAGTTGCTCTTACAGGGACGCCAGCACAGCTTGCTACAGACCACTCTAGAACAAACGGGCCAGCCAAAGGTAGCTCGCAGAGAGTTGCCATTGTCCTTGTTCAGAGCAGAGCTCTCTCTCTCTATTTATGTTTCTGTATTTCGCTTCCTCTTGCTAGCACAAGTGTACAGCAATGTAAGAGATGTTTAAATCAATAGTATGGCAACATTTAGTGGCGCTTCAGTGTCAGTGCTTGGAATCCCGCAAATTTTGCGGATTTATCATTTTTCAGATGACGTTTCACGTGCTTCAGGCGAAAGGTTTCCCGTTGGCTATTTCTACATGAAATAAAGAACGAACGAGAAGTTTGATCCCGGGACGGAACAATACGTACACAGAGTGAAGGTTAAGCGATTCCATCTTGGCCGAATAGCCATCGATTATTAGCAAGATCCAATTTCAACGAATATCCCTAGACGCGGTCGACGTTTCCCCCGACAGGCGACGCGAGTCGCGTCTCGAGTTCAATTTTTAATCAGCAAGCCGTTGTGCCCGTTCAAAATTCAATTAAACTTCCTCGTTAGGTGACGGCTGGCCTTGAACGACGCCAACGATCCGCAATTATCGAAGTCGCGCGCGCGGCTCTCGAACTCGATAAGCGGATCGACCCCGGCCGAGGGAGACAGCCCAGCTATAATATATCGGCCAACTTGCCCGCAATGAATTCGCCGAATGATCCCGGCCAACTTGCGGAGCAACCTCCGATCCCGAACCGGTTTCCAACCGGTTTTCTCGTCGGAAAAATCGAGATGATCCAGCAACTTTTGTCCGCTTTTAGCCGCGCGATATCGATCGGCTCCGCTAACGCGCCACGGAGAAACATTCGAAGACGTCTTTGCTAATGGAAAAGTAATTTAGTCCCATTGATCCGATCGGGAACTGTCGGTCCGTGAAAACGGGGAAAAGCCTTCGCCATTGTAACCGGATCATTCACGCGGATTCGCCTCCGAATCTGTTACCTTTTTGCTTCCCCTTTATTTCTTCGTTTCCGAACCGACCCGAATCCCTGCAAAAAGTACAAGTCTTGTACCCAGGAAATATGTTAAACACCGAATTCTCGTTGGTAGATTTTCCAAGGAATACCCGAGCGCGGTAAATTGTCAACGAAACGGTCGAGCAAGTCGCGTTACAGCGAGAATCCAGTCGCGGTTTGCAAACGTGTTCCATCTGCGAAGTCCAGAGGTCCTTGACCCGAAAACAGGACTTCGTGGCACGGACTCCCGACGAATCCCAGGGATACACAGCCACGATCAATTTTCCGAACGGTTTGCGAGCAGCGAACCCCGGCTCTGGCCACGCTCTCCAAATTTTCTCGAGCAATGGTAATTTAGCGTCGCAGGAAAAAGCCACGAGGAGCTTGCCAAATCGCGGCCAGTCAACCTCGGGGCCAGTTTCCGACCAGTTTTCTACTCCGGTTCGCGTCAATCACCGCGAATATTTGCGCCACAATGAACTTTCTGTTCTCGGGCGAGCGTGGCCGCCTAAAACTGTCGTTGCCGCGTTACCGAACGCCAACTATGTACTACGACTCCGCCTTCTGGCTACGTTTTTAACTGCCCCGACAGGGGTAAATACCCTCTCTAGTTTCGACGGTAGCTTTCTGCCAGGCTATCCTCACCCGAATCTTTCAAATTATATTTTTGCGTCGTTGTTCGTACTGATCTTAAAGGTTTTGCACTCCAAATTCACCCTTTTGCAAGTCAATTTTACAAATCAAGTATTCTTAGGTAGGTTTTCGTGAAAGAAAGCAAATCAGACGTAAACGAACGGTTAAGAAATTCAAAATCTTATTTAATGCGAAATACCATATGTACATCAACTACTTATTTGAAAGTAATTATTAATTCATTAACTATGTAATGTATGAAAACTGTGTGTAGATTACGGTGGACCCCCCACCCGATATTGTTCCATTTCATGAAAAAATTATATGTCAAAAATTTTAGATCAATCGGACGTCGCGAAGACGTGTCACATTAGGGTGGACCTGGTGAAATGATTTTTTTGCGAGATATTTTTCACGAAATTGTGCCACTGGGTAAGGAAATAATTGCTGCAAAAGATGAAGCAATAATAAACAAGAAGAACGTTTAGTCATGATTAAAAGTCCCTCCTTCGAATAATCCCACTCCTATAAAATTTCATGTTTTTCGCAACTTCAACGTCAATGTGGCACGTCTTCTCCTTATCTGATCAACTTTATCTTTTTATTATTTATTTATTATTATGAACGGACCGAGGTCCATTTACGCGAATGTTTACAATAGAATAAAGACTTAACATAAATTACTAAGAAAGGACATGCATAAATTGTTTAGTTTCGCGCGGTCCATTTTTATGTAAATTTTAATTAAGACTTAGGTTAAGACTTTTTTTTTTGTTTTTTTTTGTCATGTCTTCTTTCTGTTTTTATCAGTTATACTGTAAAAACTGTATACATTTGTATAAAAGGACCTCGGTCCGTATATAATAATAATAATAATAGTAATAATAATAATAATAATAATAATAATAACTGTTGGTATAAAGGTGCTGATATTATAAGTTAATCCTGCGTAATTTTTTTTATGCACGAATTATTTTCTTACCCAGTGGATCAATCTTAGGGGAGGGGGTGCGTAAAAAATTTCACCGGGGTATAGCTAAGGTCCACCCTAGTGTAGACATGTATATTCAGTGTGTAGGCATTTTCTGATTAATAAGTTTAGAAAGTGAAAGTTTTCCCTCGCAGTAATGACACCGTTGACGTGCGTCTAAGTAAATATATAATTTAATCTAACTAGATAATTGATTAATTTTCAATATTCTTAATGGATTAAATTGATTTGAAAAAGGGTGAATTTGGAGTGCAGAACCTGTACATATTGTGCTTCGAGTCTTTCCATATTTAGGCACGCCCGTTCTTAACCTTTTGCATTGATGTTAAAAAGAATTGTTAAAGAATTGGTGCTTTTATTTTCCCTTGAGACAACGAAATGACTTTCCGAACGACCAAATGCATACAGGCTGGAAACCGGAGCACTTCGCGAACCGAGAAGGAGGATGTTAGACACCGAGTCGCGCGAAAGAGATACGACTGGTTAAAATTCGGCAGCTAAACGGTCGATTCTAATGGGAAATCAAGTGGAACGTGGTGGAATTGTAACCGGTGAAACTCGGCGAGAACTGTTGGAACAGGGGGGATGGGGGGGGCGGGTACGCGCGGCTGGTGAAACTTTGCGAGATCCGGAGAAATCTAGTTACATCGGGACCGAGTGTAACAAGTAGCTCGCGGAAATTTCAAGCGGACAGGTCGGGAGGGAGCTAGTCGCCGAAGAAGGCGCCGCGAAACAAGGGGGAATAAAACCGTCGATGCTAACTTTTAGCGACTGCCGGTGCAACTTTTTCCTCTCCTCCGTTGGCTACGATTCAGGATAAATCCCGAGCGGCCGGACCCGAGCGCTGTGGAGCCGAAGTTTATCGAAATTGCGATTCGCTTTCTTCTTTTATCGACGTCGATGTCGGGACGTGTCCCGATGAGAACTATTAGGACCTTGAATAAGTTCTCGCTGTTTCTTTTACAAAATAAAAGATTTATTTAAATTATAAGGAACAAAAACATTTCATTCAAAGTATAATATATACATATAGTATAGTATATTCGAGTAATTCCTCCAACTTTTCGTCTTGAAATTTTTTCGGTGCGCCAGAAAGTTCTTTATCCTCAAGTTCAAATTCATTATTTTTGAAGCGTCGAAACCAGTCTCTGCATGTCGTATCCGACAAAGCATTGTCACCATAAGTCTCAACAAGAATTCTATGTGCTTTAGCGACAGATTTCTTTTGAATAAAGTAGTGCAATAAAATTCCCCGCAAATACACTTTATTCGGCACAAAAGTAGACATTTTCAGAACTAAGAAAATATTACTTTGTTTACACTAAAGTGAACTACCATACACTGAAATTTAAGGTTAGATACACTACTGCCTTGCATGTGTGTTACCATTCGAAATTCCACGAACGGGGTACTACTACTATCATCTCTGAAGAAACAGCGAGAACTTCTTCAAGGTCCTAATACCAAATTCGATCGAAAATTAAGTAGTGCTAGTCAACCACAAGCCAGATTACCAAAAATTTCGGAAAATTTTTCGAAAACCTCGAGAATCGAACTTTCCATTAGCAGAATATGACGTCGAAGGAGGTGGCGCGAAATTCAGTAGTACAAGTCAATAATAAGTCAGACAGTCGAAAATTTGGTCGGAAGCCGAGTTTCGTATTAGGAGAACATGATATCGAAGGAGCTGCCACGAATTTCAGAAACTAAATTTCATTTAGTACAACTCGACAACAAGTCAGCCGACCGAAAATTTTCAAAAATCTCGTAAATTGCGTTTGACATGTTTAAAATTGAAAATAACAAACTTAGAACGCGTAGTGGGATTTAATGAACAAGCTACCATTTTCAATATATTTTCTTATTGTATACTAACAAAGCTTCTCAACGTATTGGTTGTCGATTTGTACAATAAATAACTCTATCCGAGGCGCATGATCCTCTTCTCGTCGTCTTATATTGCAAAATACGTAGGTGTACGGGAAAGAAAGAGAAAGACGCGGAGGGTCGCAGTCGCTTCGGCCTCGCGCGGTCTCTCTTTACACTCCCCGTCCTTCTCTACGTTCGGGTCGACCTTTGAAGCTAAAAAAAAATAGTGTCCGTCTACGAAAAATGCAAACAAACCTCCCCGAGGATTTTGCGTTTATAGAGGATTTACTGTACCCCCAATTCCATAATTTTGTCCTTCAAACGCTGTTTCTGCTCGGAAAATATCTAACAGACTCAACATTTCGAACTTCGAGGTTTCAAAGGGTTCTTATTCGCGAGAAAAAGGAACTTTGTTCACATTCGTAAGTCGAAAAATCGAATTTTGGCTACGGAAAGCAGGCTGCTGGACCACCGCGCGACATCCGACAAAAATTGTCGAATACTGTTCCGTGCGTTTCGAGGACACCGTCCAATTAATTTCGGAGCGAAAAATGGAATGTCGTGGGAAAGCGAGCGAGTAAACGAGGGGTTTGGAGCGAGACGGGCGAC
This sequence comes from Lasioglossum oenotherae, assembly GCA_028455765.1. NCBI lineage: Eukaryota > Metazoa > Arthropoda > Insecta > Hymenoptera > Halictidae > Lasioglossum > Lasioglossum oenotherae. The sequence continues at coordinate 5,622,307 of CM052288.1, read as the reverse complement.
GTGGAAAAAGCGAAACGATGATCTCCCGACGGCCGATGGGGATCGTGGTTGGCCAGGACAGCGTAGGCAGGCCGGGGAGGCTGGAATCTCGAGGAAAAAGCGGCAGCGGGCCACTGGTCGAGCGGTTTTCATGTATAATGGATGAGCGACAGGCGCCAGACGACCTGCGAGCGAGTCCGGAGCGTCGGACGGCGACGCGCGACGACAGCTCCGATTATTTCTCGACCGGATACTGAAACGATTGTTTTCGAGGCCGATTCCCTTCCTCGCCTCGTTCTTCGTTCGCGTTTTTTGCGTTCAATTCCTGCTCGTCCGCTCTGGGGCGAGGAACGCGAGTCCGAAGCGTCGTCCAAGGAGATTCGTTATAAACTGGTAATCGATGAATCGCGGCGGATCGTCGATCAGGCAGCTGGATGAAGAAGAAGAGGAGTCCGAAGTTCTTGTTCGAACCGGCGGCGTGGCGGCTGTCCATAAGCCAGGCTATCTCCGCTCGACGCCTCATCGATTCGCGAAACGGCTCGGTCAAGCGATAGCGGCAAAACGCCGGTTATTAGGCTACCGGTCGATCAACGCCGGCGGCAAGAAGAGGATTGATAGGCTTCTCGCAGATTAGGACGACACCGAGGAAGACGCTAGCCACCCGAAGAATGGGCTAATCTCCTCGAAGTTGCCAGATTCGGATCAGCTCGAAGAACAGGCTGATTCTAAGCCGTGAGTCAAAGGGTTTAGGCGGTAGTTGAGACTATCCAGTGACCCGAACAGTCGCGACAAGTAGATGTGCTCGGAAGCGTGGTGAAACGCAGCTAACAGGTAGCCAAGTCTGTTTATTGGAAGATACATCGCGAGAGCGCCGAGAAAGTAGCAATCTGGTAGAGTACAGTCGAGACTGTGATAAAGGCGAGTCGCTGGTCAAATTCGCTGAGAGAGAAACTTGCAAATGCAGGAGAAAGAGAGAGACATCGAGTGTAATTGCGTCTCGAGTCTCGAAGTTTCGTAATTAATGAAGCACGGCCGCGGCGATAAGTCGCGCTCAGTCAGCTCGCCGCGTTAAGACATATTTTTAATTAACGAGACGGGGAGAAGCGACGCCGCTGGATAATTTTTGGAGCGTGAGAGACCGAGCCTGGCTCGTCTCGGCTCGGCTCCGCTCGGCTTCAAAGCGAAACTTGTTTTTACATCGGCAAAGCTCCGGCTCGCAGCGCCAGTATTTTCCGGGCCGAATTTCTGGACGGGATATCGCGCCACTTCCGCCCGGCATAAATTACACGGGAAAAGTCGTACGTTAATTAAAAATTAAACGAGCATGCCTGCGCGCGGTGAGAATTACGAAATGTCTTCTCTCCTCGCACCGGAACCGCTCTCGCTCGACGACATTTCGACGCGTTATATTCGTTTCGCTTTTCTTTCGTTCGGTTAGGGTATCAAGGTCGAGTGCAAGGGTTCCAGTTACTTGCAGTTCGTTTTATTTCTCGCTGTTCGTTTCGCGAGTTAACATTGTAGCGCGCTCCAGAGGTTGTAACACAGAGCGATAAGAAAATACAGAGAGAGAGAAAGGTCGTGACAGATCTCTCCCTCCTTCCCTCTTCATTTCTTCGAGCAAGAGACGAGAACTCTACGAGTCAAGGACGCGGAAGAAGAAGACACTCTTCGGCTTCTCTCTCTCTCCTCTCTGTTTCCCCCCTGACAGCCCTGGTCCCCCGTTCCCCCCGTTCCTCTTTTATTTGCTATCCACGGCAGCGCGTCGTCCCTCATTCGCGTCGCGGATCCCGCTAACGAACCAATCAAAAGAAGAGAAGCACGGTTTCCCTTCGAACCGTCGCTGAATAAGCGAAATGAGGAAACCTGAGGAGCCACTGGAGGCTGCACGAGCAGTCGCGAAAAGCCGGTGGACTTTCAGTAATCAGACGCGGGCCGGAAGAGACGTTCGTTCTCTCTGTCTCTCTCTCTCTCTCTCTCTCTCTCTCTCTCTCTCTCTCTCTCTCTTCGCGGGAGGTCTTTGGCCCGAGACGCGCGCCTTCCCTGGCCCTGTCAGTTGTTTCCCGATAGCGGATCAAACGGGAACGAGCGAACAGAGTTGAGTAACAAACGGATATCTGCCTCGAAGTCGAAGCGGCCTTATCATTTTCGAACTCGCAGCGCCTTGTTCCACGTTTCACGTTTACTGCCTCACTGCTCACACAGCTCGTGGCTAGTAGCTCACAGCAGAGCACAGAACAGCATCGCAGCGTTGCGATATTCATTTCAATGGCGGCTGACGGTCAACCGAATGCTTTTTATCCGATTCCACTCTTCTCGATCGCCTTTGGGACCTTTGGTAAACAGCGCGCGCACGAAGCATAAAATGTTGGTCTCTCGATCCGGTCAGCTTTTAATTTGCCTAAAACCTTGAAGACACAGAGACACTCGAGATCCCAGCTACCGATCCAGCACCCTCTGCAACCCTCCGCGACCTTTCACCGATTCGCACACTCGTCCTTTATCATCGAAACGTCGTCGTAAACGTCGACGTCGTTCCGAAAGCTGCGATCTTTGAAAGCGAGATTCGGTCGAAGAGGAGCCGCCCATGGGGATATCGAAACCAGCCGATCAACGAATCCGTTTTCTCGATGGCTGCGAAGTAGGGGACGACGACGAGGAGGATGGACGTTCGTTCGAGTTTCACTAGCTATAGAATTGGCCGCGATTGTCCCGGGAAAGTGAAAAAGTTGCGCCCGCGTATTTCTGGTCTGGTTCGCGAACAGTTCAAGGCTTTCCGCCGCGCGAAGCACCCGCCCTCCTCTCTCACCCCTTCACCCCCGAGGGGTCCTTTGTCGCCGGCCGGTTTTTAATTAATCCATCCCGCGCCGTTTATAACCGATCGATCGATTGATTCCCGTTCCCGTTTACCAGGAACGCCACCGCCGCGCCGTTCGTCGTCGACGGATCCACTCCTCTCTCTATCTCTCTCAACCCTCACTACCCCTCTTACTATCGCCCCCTCTCTCTCTCTCTCTCTCTCTCTCTCTCTCTCTCTTGAACGTATCCATACACTTGTACATACACACATGCACCTAGGCGAACACACACGGTTACCATCGCCCGTTTCCGCCTGGCTGAACGACCGGCTATCTGGGGCGGATCGTTGCGGAACGGGACCTCTCGTCCAAGGATCGCGAACCCTATCCCGGAGCCTCCCCTAGAGCCATGTTACTCTCGTCACTTCGTTGTGTTACAATATTTTATCGAAAATAACATGTTGTATTGCATTTTGTATATATGTATTTTTATTGTATGTATTGTGTATACATGATGGCTCTGTACATGTTAAAAAATGCAATAAAAATGATTATTGGATGATTAAACGAGTGTTGCTTTTTATGTGTTCTACTACATAAAACTGTCCACTTCCCCCGCTACGTCCTAATTACATACTTGCGTAACTTATCCTAACGCAGACCGGAAGATTTATGGGTGTAAAGTATTAGTATAAATATTGAAGTATCAAAATGTTGGGCGAAATGTAGTTTTGAGCGATATCCTGAGCGCGCACATTCGGTTTTCGTACTTTTGAGCCAGTTTCAAAGCCTCAAAAGTTCGAAACCCCATTTTTGAACAGCTAGCAAATCCTCAGTTTTGATTTTCGTACATCTGAGCATTTCTGATGCCTCGCAAGCGAACTTTTGAGCAATTTTTGCGGCATTCAAATTAGTGTTCATACTTCTGAGCCATCTTGCTAGCCTCAAGAGTAACGATTTTCGGACAATTTTTACAAGCTCAAGTTCTTCTTTCGTACTTCTGAGCAAGTTGTTGCCCACCAAATTTGATTTTTGTACTTCTGAGCACTTTCAAAAGCGTCGCCGATAAAAGTACCAAATTTTGAGCAATTTCCGCGGCATTTAAATTTGGTCTTCATACTTCTGAGCCATCTTGCCAGCCTCAAAAGTTGAAGCACCTATTTTTTCGGACAATTTTGACAAGCTCGAGTTCTTCTTTCGTACTTCTGAGCAAATTGTTGCCCACCAAATTTGATTTTCGTACTTCTGAGCACTTTCAAAAGCGTCGCCGATGAAAGTACCAAATTTTGAGCAATTTCCGTGACATTTAAAATTGGTCTTCATACTTCTGAGCCATCTTGCCAGCCTCAAAAGTTGAAACACCTATTTTTTCGGACAATTTTGACACGTTCGAGTTCTTCTTTCGTACTTCTGAGCAAGTTGCTGCCCACCAGATTTGATTTTTGTACTTCTGAGCACTTTCAAAAGCGTCGCCGATAAAAGTACCAAATTTTGAGCAATTTCCGCGACATTTAAAATTGGTCTTCATACTTCTGAGCCATCTTGCCAGCCTCAAAAGTTGAAACACCTATTTTTTCGGACAATTTTGACAAGTTCGAGTTCTTCTTTCGTACTTCTGAGCAAGTTGCTGCCCACCAAATTTGATTTTTGTACTTCTGAGCTATTTCAAAAGTTTCACGAATAGAAATACCAACTTTTGAACAGTTATCATTAGGACTTGGATTTAGCATGCGTACTTTTGAGCGACGAGGTGCTTTTAAATTCTATTCTCGTACTCGTGAGGTAATATCTCAAAAATTGAAACGAGACGTATGTGGGAAATATGACGGAGAGCGTAAAATAAGTTTGACAGAATCCCGTGGTCCCGACGTTTTCGAGTTCTGCTCGCAGAAATAGCCTTGGTCCAGGCAATTTCGTTTCACAACAGTCACCTATCGATCACTATCGACAACAATGTGGCAAACAACAGGCTTGAACCGGCTGGCGGTAGATCTGCGCACGTGCCGGGAGCTTTCTGTCCGTGAGTAGTGCCCTTTGTCTCCTGCTCTCTCTTCCGTTAAAAAACAAAAAAACAGAGAAACCGATGGAGTAGAGACCTACCGGCAACACGTAGTACGATCGGGACCGTCATCTGGGGACCGTGGTATGCATCAAATTCACGGGAGAACTCTCGCAGGACCGATTCACCGGGAACATTAAATAAAGGCTAGTCTTTCCTCTCGGCCAAAAATCCCGAAAAATTACTCCCTTGTCCCGTATACCTACCTGGAAGCTGGGAGGGAGGTTCTATCGCAACAGAAGTACCTCTTTCAGCGTTCTAATCCACGGATTCCGATGGCCTCGCGCCATTTAGGGAATACCGCCATGGACTAGAGCCAGAGAGGGAGAGCGTACCCCGAGGAAAGTGTTCGGCAAAAAAAGGGAAAACGAAAAAAAAAATATAATCTCTATGCACCGCTATTATTAACTCGTCGAATACACCTAGCTGGAAGCAGCGAGCACTCCTATCGCAACGAAAGCACCTCCCGAACCTTCCCAACCCTTGTATCCGTCGAACCGACGCGCGACGACGGCTCCTCCAGGGGGTTGCAAAGTGAATAGCGCGAGGGAGGATCCCCTAAGAGAAGAGAAAAAATAATTTTCATGTAAATTCCCGTCGGCCGTCGAATCTCCGGGATCGATTCCCGGCTCGGAGCGTTCTCCTCCTTTCCCACCCTATTCCTAGTCTCCTCCTCTTTTTCGGCAGGAAAAAGAGGAGCGCGCCGCGTTAACGATCCGCGCTGGAAATACTCGGCGCGAGAACCACTTCGGCAAGATTGCTTCGTATCGAGGCCAGATAGGGCGCGAAAACGTCTCCGCCGGGCTCCCGCCGCTCGGCCAGCCTTTTCCCAAATGGGATCAGATAGAGGAAATAATTGTTTGTTCTCGGCGGGCCCGCGCAAGCCCTACCTCCGCTAGGGAGGGGTCGAGGGAGAACCGATAGGAACACACCGCGAGGATTTATTGAACCGATTCACCTGGGTCAAACGCTCTTCTGGATCCGTTTATGAATCATATTCCGCGACAAGCCCACCGATAGCTTCGTCGCGGAATACCAACGCCCCTGTTACGTCCTAAGGTGGACGTTTAACCTTTAACTACCCACGCTGGTGTAAAAAGTACACCATTATTTCAAAAAATGCTGTACCATCACAGTGCCACTTCCCCCACCACTGCCGCTTCATGTAACCTACGCCGAATGTATCCAGAAAGTATACACGAAGTATTGTTTTGGTGGCGGCACGTTGAACTGCTGTTTCCGTGTATTCATGCGTACAGAAGAAGGCAATGAAAAGGAGCCGCCACCTGCCAAGTAAGAAGAAAAATCGAGTAACCATTATCATCTGCGGCAGTTGCAAGAGATCAGTATGTAAACAACAAACGACCACCGTCATTACACGCGATTCGTGCAAGATCGGCGAACAGAACAGCGAACAATGCGAATGTGAAAAGAATGTCACCAGATTTTCTTTTTTATTAACAATTATTATATTCATTTGTCGATATTTTCTCAATAAATATCATAATTCATCAAGACAATGTATTTTCTTGTACCAATACAATGATACATGCACTTAATCACACATTGATACATATGGTGTACAGAATACACCGCGCGGGTAGTTAAGTGAAAATTCAGGGCGCGTGTAGTTACAGGTTAAAAAGAGGAAAGTTTAGTTTAAAGATTTGGAGAGAGAATAAAACGCAGTCTTGAACCCACCTGCGTTCACCGGCTTCTGTTCGGGTAATTGAGGATTTCTGAAGGATGTTTTGGAGGTATATAAAAACGCAACAAAATTTTTGAAAATTTGACAAGATATAATCCTTACTAAATTAATGCAATTACCAAAGTTCGGGTTCGATTCACTGCACCGTTTAAGAATTATAGCATCCGTAATCGTATGAAATGGAATTATTTTAGGTTGGAAGAAATGCTTACATTATTAAATATGTTGGTATCTAATCAGTTACTAAACATTTAAGTATTGTATGAGGTATCAATTTCATATCCCATAATCTCATAAAATGAGAAAAGTCATATAAAATTGGAATTATTTTATGCTGGAAGAAACGTTTAATTGTCGAGTTAAGGATGTTCTGGAGGTATATAAAAACGCAACAAAATTTTTGAAAATTTGACAAGATATATTTCTTACTAAATTAATGCAATTACCAAAGTTTGGGTTCGATTCACTGCACCGTTTAAGAATTACAGGAACTTAAAGTTTGCATATTTTAACACGTCTTCTTATGGAGAATTCATAAAATTCCACTTCAAATCCTATTTAAACCTTGAAAAAACGCAACTAGAAACTCCAGTTTTTTTGTATATGTAGTAAAAATTATGTAATTAATTATGTTCAAAATTTATTAGGATTCACTAAACAGTTAGAGAGCAAACAAATTATAAACTGTTACAAAACGTCAAATTTATCGTGTTGTCTCTCACTAGCATGGAAACGCGACAAGTGTAGACCACTGAATATAGCTACAGAGGGTGCAGTATTCGCAAAAGTTTAATGCAAAATATACTCATGAATTGCTTTCATTGCCATGTATTGATGCATTTCAAATTTTTTGTACTTTTGTCTCCCATTCTACCTCCAGAACATCTTTAAGCCCTCTCCACTTAATTATTTAATAAATAATTTTAATTTTAAAATTTATATACTAATTGCTGGCCTTGTTTGTGGATTTGGATAGTTGAAATCGAAGTTGGGTAACTCTTTTAAAAATCGATTGCTTGTGTGAAATTTTCAAATAAAACATTTCGTTGAACGCACGACAGCATGCAGACGAGATACATAATAAGTCCATCGTAGTGAAAGGGTTGATCGGCTCTACGGGGGTAAAAGAATCTTTTTCTCGACTCGAATTACCGCGAATTTGTAGATCGAAGCGTCCTCTTTGTAACTAAACCGGAAACTTTGGGATAGGATCTTTTGTTACCGTTTTATGGCACTTTGAATGAGATCTACCGCCACTGCAAACTCCCTAGGCGTTTGTAGAAGATTCCGGGAGAAACGGAAAGTTCTGCGGAATTTGATGCAGTTTTGTGTCGTATTTCATCGAACGGAACTACTGCTGCGGGGAATGAAATTCCAGTTCGCTTCTCTTTCTGAAAATTTGTCTATAAAAATGGGGGCTCGCATAAATATCGGTCTGGTTATTTTATCGGTCGTGTTTTACTCGTCCTGGGGGAATTTTCCACGTCCGATCGGCTCGGCGCGGCGGAGAGTACTAAAACATGCGTTCGACGGACAAAGTGGATCGAGAAGGGAGCATTTGAAGATCGTCTTCTCCGTTTTCGAGGGAGTAGACGGGAGAAAATCGTACGAAAGTTTTCGAGTATAGTGCATCGTGTGTCCGAACTTCGTGTAATTGTTGCCAACGATAATCTCGCTTCGTATCTTCTGGCGCTTTTCTCTAGCTAATTTATTTGTAGTTTGCAACGCGGAGGAAGCCAAGAGTAAAAATAATTGCCGGACCCGGCCCGTGCGAAAATGGCGGAGACAAGGGCCGATCATCGCGAAAGAAGAACGTCGCGGACGTGAAACCGGCGCTGCGTTCGAAGTTCCGATTCGATTCTCAAACGCGAGAGACGGTTGAGAGGCTGAAGTAATTAGGAGCCGCGGTCTTGTCCGCAATTTCGGGAACAGGAAATCCATTAGCAGGCCTCTCGAGATTTCTATGGGACGGCACAAAACTTATTCCGAGGCGCGGCGTTATCTCGACTACTCGAAATTCGCGAATAAGCTGCCCGGGGGATGATTACTGGCGAAGAGTCCTTTCAACCACCGGAAGCGTTTCCTCCCTGGCTGCAGACGCTGACCTTCCGCGAAATAAAGAGTAAAGTTTCCACCAAGTTCCCCGCGAGATCCTCCTTTCGAGCTTTCCTTTTCTTCCGTCGAATATAGGGGACTGCTAGCTGGCTCCCCGATCTTCCTCGCGAATTAAAACCTCTGTTGACCCGATGTTGCGTCCTGCGGCTCGCTTCGGAAAGAGGAGACTTTGATATATCGTATTTGCGATGCATACAAATTTTATAGTACTCGGGGAACTGGCTTAATCCCTTGTCGTAACATTTTCTTTACTGTTGCAGGGATTAAAACGTTTTTATACCCAAAAACGTCGTAGAAGAGAAAAGAAAATCTCTATTTTTTGTACGGCTACATTTACAGGGTGACAAGAAATAACGGAGTTAAACATTTCTTATTATAATTCTGTCAAATCGACGAATGTTGAAAAACCAAATGATATCAACCATAACATAGACCTTTAGTATTCATATATTTAAGAAGTTTCGAAGTGGCCACCCTTTGAGCCGATTCAGAGGCTCAAACGTGTTGTGAAATTTTCGGCTATGCACCGCAGCTCTTCTGACGTCATTCGGTCCCACACCCGGCGCAGAGATTTTTTCAGCGACTCGAAACTTTTATGGGGCTGAGCACAGGCCCTGGCCTCCAAAATCGATCAAACGGTGGAGTTCATAGAGTTGATATCCGGTGAGTACGGCGGCCATTCCGCAGATGTGATGAAACCTGGAAAATGGGATTTGCTACGGTTTTCGTGGATCAAGGGGTCAAAATCAACCAAGAAGTGTATCGACGGGACATTCTCGAAGCCGTCGGACTTCTGTGGGCCCAACAGCACCTCGGCGATCCGGAATGGACGTTACAGCAGGATTCCGCGCTGGCCCACAGGGCGAAAACGACTCAGGAGTGGTGCAAAGCCCATTTTCCAGGTTTCATCACATCTGTGGAATGGCCGCCGTACTCGCCGAATCTCAACCCGATGGACTACAGCGTGTAGTCGATTTTGGAGGCCAGGGCCTGTGCTCGGCCCCATAAAAATTTGGAGTCATTGAAAAAATCTCTGTACCGGGAGTGGGACCGAATGACGCTAGAAGAGCTGCGGCCCATTGCCGAAAATTTCGAGACACGTTTGAGTCTCTCTATCGGCGCAAAGGGTGGCCATTTCGAAACTTATTAAATATATGAATACTAAAGGTCCATGTTATGGTTGTTATTATTTGGTTTTTCAAAATTCGTCAATTTGACAGAATTATAATAAGAAATGATTGACTCCGTTATATTAAATGTACCCATAATTATGAAAGAGGTCTAAGTCCAAATTGTAAAAAGCATGAGTTTTTCAGCAATTTCACATTAGATTATTTTAATATTTGTCATCTTTAAGTACTTTCCACCAATGATGATAAGAATTAAAAATCGATTACTTAAATCAAGCCTAGAAAGAAAACATATATCGGTTATTACCGATAAGATGTACACTAAGTTTGTCTATAACTAAATAACTAATACAAATAGAACTTATTACTAGACAGCAGATGTTTGTGCAAAAGAAAAATTTTCTACCTGATTTTCAACAAACTGGAGTGAAATAGAAATTGATTTTCTTTCTTAATATGTTTAATAGGTTGAGAATAATATAACAGTATTTTCAAATTCTTCTAATCTTTTCACTGTTTGCAATTACGCCTACTCATTTTTGTCGTAAATGCATAAAATCCGCTGTCAACTTATTACCGATAAGAAGATGCACGAGAATACACAAAATTTTACGAGACGAGCCCAGGTCCGTCATCGTCCGATTCTTTTCGTAGGAGTTACAATAAATGGAACATTGCGAGATTCGCGCGCAACATTTAGCAATTTCATTTTAATGGTCGATGACAGAGAGAAATAATTCACGCGTTTGTGAACGCGGTCGTTGGAGCGAGTTCGGGGACATAATCTGGCTCGATCACGCCGCTTTTCATTTCCCCAATTTCCGGGCGGAGAGCGTCGCGCGTCATCGAGACGTCGCGACGCGGACAGGTCCTGACTAGGACACCGACTAGGCGTCGAGATTTAGGGGTTAGGGCATCCCTCCGCGTCGGTGAGCGTCGTCGAGAGTCGCTGCGGGCCGAACACGGGCCAGATAAGTTATCGTCGGAGCCAGGAAATGGAAAAGCGTGCTCGAGCCGCGTTTCAGCTGCAAGCGAGTCCCGACTGTTCCCGGTAACGACGTGGAAAGGACTGACGATCTCTCGAGTGGCACGAGTCAGGACGTCTCGACCCGTTCCGACCCGCTCCGGCCCGAGCCCCGCGCGTTCCGGAATTTAATTAGTCCGCCGGGACGAGAGCGCATTGTCTACGGGCCTCTCTGCATTTTCATGAAGACGCCGAGGCCCACTCGAGCCCTGCCACCGATCGAAAGGGTTTTCGAGTAATCGCTGTCCCCAACCACCTCGAGAATTCCTACTGAACCGGGCAAATTCTCCCATCTTCCAAGAAAAAACACTTCAAATTAAACATCGAGCTCCAAAATATCCAATACATCGACGACCTATCAGCACGTTCGAAAAGTAATTTCGTTTTTCGTGTAGAGGTGGCATTGCTTCCATTTGTTATTAGTAGACTGCGGATCTGTATGCGTTCATGGCTTTTGAAAATTTTCAAGAACTGCTAAAATATAAAATTCGACAGAATTTAGTACGATTTTTATTTGATTTCACTTTTTCATAATTCCTGTACGAAAATTGCACATTACAGAAACATTCGCAGTCTGGTTACATGTTACTTAACTTCATTTTAGATGGCGAAATCGTGGTTTAGTTTGCCTGAAAATTCGCAAGAGATCGTAGAACAAAATGTCATAAAACTTCATTTTCCCTTGAGAAAACGAAACGACTTACCGAACGAGTTAATATTTCATTTCGATTGTTACGTGCCGAGGCTTTGCCTATGTGACTTTTTGCTCCCTCCTTGGAACCACGTGTTCATGTAAGTAGGAGGTGCTGCTTACATGCTAGGAAAGTAAATAGATCTGGAAAACATAGAAACGTCTTCCAGGTTTTCCTATACCCACACTGCCATTTTTCTAATCTAGTTTCGACTACAGTGTTCCCGCGATTGATGTGACTTTCGGATATGCGGATGATGTGACATTTTTATCTCCACTACTAGGGAGTTCCCCCGTTGGGCGGTCGATCTCGCTACAAAGAAATTAAGGTACAGTGGTCGAAATTTCTATAAAGTCACTGTGTTTTGTGCCCGTGCGAAATCAATGCGGGCCGGTTTATGTACTTCTTTAAGGCCTGGTTCACGTTGTATTTTTGTCCAGAAGAATTTAAAAGTTGTTGCACACGTCTTGTTGTTACTGGGAGCTCTAATTCAGCTCGAAATTGTGCTGCATTTTTCCTTTCCTTAGCTGCAGACCTCATTAATATTGAATGTTGTCTCTGTGACTATTTTTTATTACTACCTTTATGATGATTTTTTTCCGTAATTTTCACGTAAATTGATATAATTATTAATCACAGTATACGACCGATTAGTTTTCTTAGCAATTGCGTGATTATAGCAGGCCATATCTTTGTAAGCATCGATTGATGCGTTTTCTTCACTTGTTAGTACTTTTCCTCTCGGCATTCTCATACACGTGAATCAAATAATAACAAACAGGATTTCTGTGAGTTCTAAAACTAATTCTTTTAGAATATTTGCAGTTTTCCGTAGTTCTCTGCTCAGAATACAGAGAAACACTAAGTGACTTTATAGAAACTTCGCACTTGTGTTCTGCACCACACAGAAAAAAATTAAGAAAAACGTAAATAGTAAACATAGCGGTGCAGAGTACGCAGTCCCTCTATCCGAGTGTCTACAAGGCACAAGACCAGATACGATAAATCAACAAAAATGGTGATATTTTTAAAATATCTATGAAAAACAAGATGACTTTATAGAAATTTCGACCACTGTATTAGGGTGTTTAAATGGGGGTTTTATAAAATATACTCGATGTATCATTCTCAGGTATGGAATAGCAGTAGTAAAATACAACAATTTCCCGCTTAGCACCGTTGTTTACCCAGGATCGTAGTTTACACTTGGTAAAGTTATCCAAGAAATGTATTTTCGGCACATACACGTAAAAAAATGTAGTACCATTCGTTTCTTGACACTCGATACCCCCGAGGTTCTCACAACAATCGTGCGAACACTGTGTACAATAAAGGGCGCGAGCTTGTCTACAGGGTGTCCCAAAATTCCTTCAACAGCCGGAAATGGGAGGTTCCTGAGATCATTTGTAGCAACATTTTCCTTTGCAAAAATATTATTCGCGGCTTTGTTTAAGAGTTATTAACAAAAAACACAGACCGATCAGAGCGCCAGTCGGCCCGGCACACCAACTGACGATTGGCTGACTGTGCCAACTCGCGTCTAGGTCGCGCTCTGATTGGTCCGTGTTTTTCGTTAATAACTCCTAAACAAAGCCGCAGATAACATTTATGCTAAGGAAAATGTCGCTTCAAATGACCTCAGGAATCTCCCATTTCCGGCTGTTGAAGGAATTTTGGGACACCCTGTACATCGGGCTTAGTTTTACACTGAAAACGAAGCTACCACGCATCTCGTGAGACAGGCCTCATTAAAAAGGGGAGACTTCACGGAATACAACCATATTTTTTTCACAATTAAAATCAATCTGGCCCATCATCGAAACAACGTAAAAAAAGAATTTGTTTAAACTTTTCGACATTATAAAGTTGATTATCGAGGTTGAAAAAATTATTTTGTAATAGCCAAATCCTTTCGGAATAAAACAAAAAAAACGTTGCTCAATCAGACAAACAGTTCCCGAGATAAGAATTCGTAAGCGAGTCCCGTTTTCGTCAAAATGGCCAAACATTGCAATTTCGAAAGCCTGTCATTTCTAAACAAAAATCGAAACCGTCAAAATGAAAACTTAAACCCTCCCTAATTTCACATGGACTACAAAACAAATTTCATTTAGAACAAAATCGACGATGGCGCCGGCGAAAAGTGATCGATTTGGCATGGAATGATCCGATTATAAACATCGGTGGCTGTATGGATCGTACATTGATCCTGATCGAGTCTCGAGATCAAGAGAAAGAGAACAGGATGAAGTGTATAAGCGTGTAACAAAATTTATCCTCGCTTTAAAAAGACCAGCTCTCCAATAGTAATTTGATAAGCTTCGCTCATAGTCTACTTAACTTCATGTCGTTTCTGGGGTTCGTTCGTCGTATACAGAATTCATGTCCCTTGGAACGACCAGTCTCGGCCCTTGAACATTTTATTTTTAGTTAACTCGGTAGCGATCCTGGCCGAACGTAAAACGCTGCCATTAGAATGAACAATAAATGGAAAGTACAGTTTTATCCGACGGTGCTGAATTATTTCATCGTGTAGATCGTTCTCGCCGGCTAAATATCGTCGAAATTCCGGGAGGAGAACGGCGTTCCGATCGATCGATCGTGCGCGAGCGGTTTGTTTCCGCGCGCGCTCTCGTTTGCGGACACGGGGGGACGTGTTTGAATTATTCAATTTATGATTTATAAATACCCTAGGCTCGTCCAGCCAGCCAGACGACGCGGATACGCTCGGATAGAGAACGATGCTCACAAATTCCGCTTCGGCGGATCTTGTGTCGAGCCCGGGGGGGATGATACGCTGACAGCCATCGGAGTCGGGAGTCGGTAGAGCATCGTAATCTGATCACGCATCGGTAATGCCGATCGAAACGCGACCGTTGCGTTGATTCGATTCGGAGTTACTTTCTGGAATTGTTGATCGCGACGCGCCGTAATTACCGCGGGATTGTCGGGCCGGCTGCGATTCACCGTTACAGAAAGTAACTCGCGTAATGGATTCAACTGTTACGATTGGATCGGCGTTGGTACAACGTAATCAGATTATACTTTGCTGGATCACGGGCAGCGGAATGCGGCCGGAAATCGGGCGAGCCGCTGGAAAATGGACACGCGCCACGATATTGGAATTTACAATAGAACGCGAGTTAGGAAAGCGATTGTATCGGCGAATTTGGTAGCGAGCTGCGCGGTCGTTTTCCTTGCTAATTTGTTACTAAAGGGTTGTTACTAATAAACTTGTTACTAGGGATGTGCGAGAACCCAATGGTCGGGACGAGTGAGAAGAGGTCGGGTCGGGTCGGGTCGGGTTCCCGAAAATTTCAAGATTCCCGAAAAATTTCGAGAATATGACATAAGACACTCTTGAAAAGTATTCGTGATGGACAACATTCTTTCAATTTCGAAAACATCTAGAATAAAAAATCGGAAACTGTGAATGTATTCATTAAACCGAACATAAATGATTACTGGATTCTCGAAATTTTCCGGAATCCCGATAATGCAAATCCACATATTATTATTATTTATTTATTTTGAACGGACCGAGGTCCATTTATACAAATGTTTACAATAGAACAAAGACTTAACATAAGTTACTAAGAAAGGACATGCATAAAAAGAAAACAGAAACTATAGGTATAAAGGCACTGATATTATACGTTAATCCTGCGTAATTTTTTTTTTTGAAAGTTTGTATCGACCCATTAAAATAGTCAATACTGTTATATAGAGTGTTGGAGTTCGCAATAATTCGATTAATAGGATTTATTAATCCATATGTGGATTTGCATTTAAGTGTTTGGAAACCTGCTCGAGATCTCAAAACACGTTCAGGTGCGTAAAAATTGATTTGCAT
>CM052288.1:5571032-5591042 GCA_028455765.1 Lasioglossum oenotherae | reverse complement strand
TTTTTTTTTGCACAGACGTTGATAACATTGATAAATAGTTCCTTTCCAGTTACAATCCGAGGGTATAGTTCCCCCTTAATCAGCTGGCTGAAGCAAACTATTCGACTGATCGATTTGGAATGTATGGTATGTTCACATCAAGGACGGATGTTTTCAACGACGATATGTTTTTACTGCTACTAATATTATCTATGTGTCAGGCTACTTTCTGAACGACCTAGTATATGTAATAATTTCACCGTTTTGTTCAATCAAGGCAGGAAGGTTTTTTGGAAAAAGGAAAAAGCTCAAAATCCAAGAATTGTTGACAGCGGATTTTACGCATTTATCATAAACATGGGAAGGTGCGATGTAAAACAGCAACAACATCAGTAGAATTTCGAAATGCTGTTATATTATTTTCAGCCTGTTCAACATCGAACAATAATGATGGATGCTCAACATCCAGTTTGTTACAATTTCGGTGGAAAATGTTTATTTTGCATAAAGATCCGCTGTCTAGTAATGTATGTACAATAGTATACCTGGTAAAGTTTATTTTGAAGTTACCTATTTCAAAGAACTCCACTCCGATCATATCCTTCAACATTTTCGAGTGAAGATCGCGGAATGAAGTCTCGTTGAATTTTGTAAAATTTCTGGATGGAACGCAGACCGCGATTCAGTTAGATTACGTTATCAGTTAGAATTACGTTTCTAATCCGGTTCTCAAATTTCACGACGGTGAAATGGTTGATTTCGCGGCTTAATATCCGCGCGACACAAAGGTCCTCGGTCGGGAATAAACGTTTCCTCAAGGTATATCCTCTCGGCGGGCTCGCAAGTGCGCACAATGTGCGCCGCGCGGCCGGCCATTGTTATTCTTTATCATTATTATCGGCCGGTGTCGTGCGAGAACCGGCGCGGCGCGGTGGTCTAGAATCGAAACGAGAGCACGTTAAGCCGGCCATTATGCGACGCGTGACGCAGAGCCGCGGGCGTCTCGGCTCCAGAAAATATTAACCAAATAATGAACGTTGCGTTCGGGAACCTGTTCTGTAACAACAGCGCATTGTTAGAAAGTTGCTCGCCTGAAAAATTCCTACTCGCGCAGAAACTTATCCAGAAAATTCTGACCGACTATTATGCAGTACGTCCGGTCGAAAAAATAGATTGATTAACGTTCAGCTTATCTGCCTCCGAGTCTACGAAAATTTCAATTTGCGCAGAGGTTTCGCATTTTAAACCACGCTAAACTGTGGCTGTCGAGAAGAACGACGCATGTCACATACTTTCACTTTCGAGATATTGCCGTTTAAAGTTCTGATGGCTGCTCTTCACTTCACCGGACTCAACATTTCTGCCATTCTCCTATAAATTATGATTTTCATGACTTTTCTTCTGGTAAAGACGTAAATCCTATACTACAAAGTCTCAATTAATGCATAAACTGAAATTTAAATAATAGTAATATTTCTCGCGGCGCTACGGTTCGATCAAATTTTTACACTGAATAGCTATGTTTGTAGGGCATAAAACGTTTCGAGTCGGATTTAACACTTGATAACGTTCTCGAGTCGGGTTTGAATCATTACAAGATGCCTAGCGCTGTTCTATTGGAGGAAAACTGTTGGGATAACGAGGTTGCGAGATCAAATATTACTTTATATATTTAGTATTTATTCAAACTCCACGACACAATGAAATAAACGTCGAACAATCGAAACATTTTATGCCCTACAAACACAGCTATTCAGTGTAAAAATTTGATCGAACCGTATAGCGACACGAGAAATATTATTTAAACATGAATTGCGATCGATCAAAACCCCTCCTTGATTATAAACTGAAATTTTTTTGAACCCGTGACATGCGGCGTTTTTTCCTGACAACCACAGAAATAATAGCCGTGTAAAATGCTGAAAGGTTTTAAGGCGAAACGAGCGGAGCGAGTAATTCGATCAGACCGGACAAGGCGAAATGAAAGCGGCGTTAAAAATTTCTTAAACAAAACCCAGCAGCCTTGTCTGGGAAAATCGAATATTCCCGGGAAGGAAAAGGGGATGGCGTCTGGAGCCGGTCGCGTCGTCCGCTCGGACACGTTACAAGCGATGTAACGTGATTACAGCTTGTCCCGCGACACCCGAATAAAATTAGTGGCCGCCGGTGAAATTAATTTCCAGCCGAAGGGCAGGAGAGAGAGAGAGGGCCGCGCCGCGCGGCGGGTTCGCGACAGAGAATCTCCGTTTCGCCCGCGCGAAATCTCAAAATTGCTAATTTGAATTACGTGGCTTGCACGGTCGCTTTTCCGCCGTAACCCAACCTTTGACGAGTCGCGCAGCCTCCGGTCCGTCACCATGTTGCCGTCTCTATCGTGCTCCGACAAGAATTTCTGACGACCCTCGGAACCTATCGAGGGGATCGTGACTTGGTTTTCTAACGAAATCGCTGGATTTTACTGAAACGCGAAATAAAATGGTTGTCCGGTTACGTTGGATACAAGACCGCAGTGGGCTAATGTATCGATCGAATCTTCTATTTCGGAAAGCCGTACCGGATTCAGCCTCCGGGATAGAATAAATATTTATGCTGGTCGTAAACGGTCGGAGTGGAGGCGGAGAGCGCAGTCAGTATTAACCTTGTTACAGCGGATGTTTATACGCTTAGAGACGCGATTGTTTAAAGTTCCCCGCCTCGAGAGTTCAACGAAGTTTAATAAGATTCTCATTTTATTCGGAGCCCGTGCATCCTGCGACGAGTTTACGTTTCGCTTCTGTTTCCGAGAAGCGAATCGGTCCGAGTTTACGTTCCAACGATCGCCAACGATTGCATTTCCGGCTGACGGAAAGGTAGACGTTGTCGAGAACGCCGGTGGAAATCTTCGAAATGAGGTTGATGCTCGAATGTACTGTACGTGTGTAGTCGCGGTCGATGGGATCGCTTTAACGGCTGTTTACAGTTTTAATTTCATAACGTGCCGGTGTTCCCGCGGGAACGTTCTGACGGGAGAACGGTAAAATTGTTTCCCGAATAATTTGGAAACGCGCAGCGTGGAGCAAAGCGGCGGAGCCACCGTGAAGTAACGATTTTACATGAAATTCCTCGGGGTCGCGTAATTTCGAGCGTGTTCCCGTGCCCGGAACAAAGAGAGACGCAGAAAAACACGCGGCCACCACCACCAAATTAATTATTTCGTAATCAATTACCGCGCTACGTTCGCCGATGGCCGTTGAACGGACCGAAGGCACCCGTCGTCGATTAAATACAATTTATTCATCGGTCGAAGCTCCGCGCCGCCGGCTACGGACGAGCCCCATCGTTTCCATTTGCCAACATCGCGGCGGATAGAACGGCCGCGATTACAAGCCCGACAGATATTGCAATCCCAAACAAGAATTATTGTGGCTGCCGAAACTTCGCTTCGATCGATCATTTATTTCGAGAGCCTGCGAAGAACCCTGTATGTACTAGCTTCAACGAGACGGCGCACAGTGGGTCAAATCGACGTTCTAGCTGTTCACGGGCTAAAAACTCAAAGTCCTCATATCGATTTTGTAACGAATGCACAATGTTTCTTAAATGTCTATATACATTCGAAAACGATAATATTAATTAAAGCTATTAAACACTCTCGTTACAATAAACGTTCAACGATCAAACTTTTTCAGATACGAAAAAGGGTCGCGAAAAACGATCACCGAAAAAATTCCTTTTCTTCATAATGATGTCCTGGAAAACCTACTGAAGATTAAGTGACCATTTTTCTTTTTTTATATGAAGAATGTATATATCTACTTGAAACAAACTTAGTAATATTTTTCGGCGCTCAGGTTCGATCAAATTCTACACTAAATATAGCTATGTTGACGAAACACACCACCTTTGTTTTCCTCCAATAGAATAGCACTTGGCATCTTAGCGTATTCAAATCCGAATCGAAAACGTTAACTGGTTCACATCCGAATCGAAGCGTTTTATGCCCTACAACATAGCTATATTTAGTGTAGAATTTAATCGGACCTGAGCGCCGAAAAATTGTTTCAAACAGAAATTGCGATCGATAAAAATCCCTCCAATGTATATCTATGTTGAGAACGCACCAGAAACTAAACATCATTGTTCATAATTTATTATAAAAACAAATATTTAGTCAACTAAGGAAAATCGTTAAAGTTTTTCACCTTTGACAAGGAATAAAGTTGTCATTCCCGTTGATTCCCGTATTCTAACATAGTGGAACATTTTCGGTAAGATCTCCTCTAAAAGATCGTGCAAAATTTAGATCCCAACTAATCCCAACTCCGAAGTTATAACAGTTTAAAGCGTCGCGTTACACGTAATTCCGCGGCGAGTCGCGTTGCACGAGTCGCATTGACGACCACTCAGCGACTCTTAATAGTGTAAAGACCTAACCCAGACCAATCTTATGAATTTGTTAGATTATACGACCATTGATAAACATTCAAACTTCTTGCTAGCTTAGTTGAATCATTTGTATTTGAGAGATCATAGTAATAGCATCGTAGTATAGCATCACAGCAGTTTTTCCATATTGAAGACCTGTATTTTACCTTTGTTAAGAGGAATTATAGTATAGATTTTTGTTTGTTCATAGATGAATACAGTTATAAGCAGAAAATCCGTATGATCAATTCAATGTAGTCAGTAACTTTGTAAAATATAATTAATATTATTAATTAATATCATTTTTGTTATTTCATTAAATGTAATAACCTTCATTCATTCAATAATTATGGATTACTCTTGATTGAATGCCTGAATAACCAGAGAGAGAGAGAGAGAGAGAGAGAGAGAGAGAGAGAGAGAGAGAGAGAGTTTTCAATTATTCTTCATTATTCACACGAGTTTTCAGACACTTCCGGTGGTGTGACAAAAAAGTGTTTCCTACAAAAAGTAATCAGTACACAGTCTATTACAAATATCCATACAAAAAATTTCAAGAAAATTTTTTTTCAATAAAACATTGTGGTCACCTTCATTATTTATTTATAACTATATATTTTTTATTCAATAATGTTATAGCTGACGCCAAGTCGAATCCAACGACCTATTTAATGTGGTCTTTATATATTGAAATAATGGTGAAATAGACGTGAACAGCTAGAACGTCGATTTGACCCACTGTGCGGCGCACAGAGTGGGCTGTTTGACCGATTTCAGCGGTCAAAATTCAAATTGTACAATTTTTGTGGCTTCAGTTGCTTGAATAACTGAGGAACAATCTCCCATCATTCGTTCTCCCATTCATGTATCCATAAAGCACTGAAATTTGTCGGAAGTTTGAAATTCTGTTAACACGCTTTCATTTCTCAACGAATTCACCTAGTAGTAATTGTTACCTTATTTACATACATTAAACAGATTTTTGTTTCATAGAAGTTTTTTTAGTTAAGTATAAGGTATACTTTTAAGAGAATTTCACTTTTGTACTATATACATTTTTGTAATTATTAATATTTGAAGATAACCGACGATTCAGTCACTTTCTTTATGATACCAAGACTTTGGTAATGATTTTGTTATACTTCCGGGTGAGTCCCGGTGTTCATTTCTGTGCCATTGTGTTCCTTGAACACATAAAGACATTACCGTATTGAGATTGTAGAGGTGTTTTCATGGGAATTGATTGAATAAATTTTTTGACTCCAGTATATATTATAGTAAAAATGGCACAAAATCTAAATAAATTTAATCTTGTTATTTTTAAAATGCCATACACATTGGTCACGTCTGATGGCTAGTAGGTTTAGTGTTAAAGTATAGGTACCGTTTTGTGCGTTTTAATTCGTGAGACGGGATATTCTAAACGAAATCGCGATTTATTCGACGTGATTAGGTTAATAGAATATGGAGGACCAATTCTAGATTACCAACTTTCCATAAAAAACATTATAATTGAATGTTAGGGTGGCGGGTGCCGCCTCCAGACCAATTTCAGAGATGGATACAACTCTGTATTATTAGGACCTTGAATAAGTTCTCGTTGTTTCTTGAAAGATGGTAGTAGTAGTACCCCGTTCGTGGAATTTCGAATGGTAACACACATGCAAGGCAGTAGTGTATCTAACCTTAAATTTCAGTGTATGGTAGTTCACTTTAGCGTAAACAAAGTAATTTTTTCTTAGTTCTGAAAATGTCTACTTTTGTGCCGAATAAAGTGTATTTGCGGGGAATTTTATTGCACTACTTTATTCAAAAGAAATCTGCAGCAGAAGCACATAGAATTCTTGTTGAGACTTATGGTAACAATGCTTTGTCGGATACGACATGCAGAGACTGGTTTCGACGCTTCAAAAATAATGAATTTGAACTTGAGGATAAAGAACGTTCTGGCGCACCGAAAAAATTTGAAGACGAAAAGTTGGAGGAATTACTCGAATATACTATACTATATATATTATACTTTGAATGAAATGTTTTTGTTCCTTATAATTTAAATAAATCTTTTATTTTGTAAAAGAAACAGCGAGAACTTATTCAAGGTCCTAATATTATCGAGACAGTGTTTAGCAAGGCGCGATATTTGTCTGGCGGAATAGAAAGAATTGAATTACGTAGGGATCGCGATCGAGGATGGGGCGTGGAGGGTTCTCGGCCATGTTGCGCGTAATTTTTCAGCGAGTTTTTCTTTAAAGGTAACAATATTAATTAATCGATAACCGAGCTCTCCGGCGTCGGTCGGTTAAACGGATTAACGGGGACAGACGCGAGAAAGAGAGAGACGCCGATAGAGGGAGAGGGGGGGGGGGAGAGAGAGAACACCGATGGCCGGGCGGCGTTATCGATCCGACGTATTGCGTCTAATTAAAGTCTAATGCGCGAGGCTTCGGTTCGATTTCCGGTGGCTCGGCGTCACGCGGAATCCCGCTAATTGCGCCGCGAGAGCACCGCGTCTAATATTCCGTTCGTTCGGCTTTCCCAACCCATCGCCAGCTTCCGTCACACCCTATCCCGATGTTCGGAAATTCCTTTTCAATGGCGGACGTGCGAACCCCCTCCTTCCCCCCCCCCCGGAAGTCCTCCGATTCTCGAATGGCGGCTGCTGCCAGACAATATGGCGCCAGTCGTCCCTACGGACCCACCAATATTTTCCTCCCGCTAACAAATTGCTTTTCTAACCCCTCCCTCTCCCCCCCCCCCGAATCCCTCCTATTCGTTTGGCGTTTCGTTTTCGAGAAAATAGTGTTCGAAAATCCATCAAGTTCTAGTCGAGCTTGGCATTTCTAAGTGTTGCGAGAAATGAATTAAACTAACAATTATTCAATCAATTGTTTACCAACTATTTTCGCACAAAACCTCGTACTCTAAATTTAATGTTTCATTTGATACTAACATTGGACTCTATTCGAATTAATTACCGATATTCAACAGCATATATTGACGGAATTGAATCGGCTTGCAAGATCTTAAGTACCGATCGCTACAGGCAGTAACGTCTAATTTCCCCGTGCAGCCGCGGCACAATAAAGACGATGTAATAATAGTAAAACGGACAAGTTGCCTGGCAGAACGTAATACAAATTCACGCCATTGTTCGATCTTATTTCGCAGCGAGGCCGAAGAATAGGGTCTTCGGAGCGATTGTGATTCCTTTTCTTCAGCATCCTCCAGCGAGTACCGAATCAATCGGGTCGCGGATAAAGATTAAAAGACCGATGGAAAAACGACTGTTGACTCTACCAGCGATCGCCATCTTCCCCCCGGAACTGCCTTCGAGAGATCGCATCGAGACTCGAGGCCCGTAATTTACTTCTATAAATTTTGAAATATCTGAATCCATCGATAATTAGCGCAGTGTTTCATCAAAAATAGGCTTCTGGTATTACAATAATTTATTCAGCTAATTCAGTAGTTGACGAACGAGCAGAAAATCCGAGTAGCATTTTTTCCTGCTAACCATTTTGAATATTTCAAAACTTTGTCGGACCGCTAGACGATGCTCGCTGCATTTTCTGCATTTAATCTACGAGTCTGATCTTTTGCAGAATCGACTGTCAACCCTTAGCATTCGAGTAGCGACTCATATTGTTTAGGTTATTAAATATCTTCGTGTCTGATCAATTAAGGTGGAGTGGGGTAAGTCCGCCATAGTTTTTGCAAAGTTGGACTTTAAACTGATGTATTTTCAGTCTCTGCCGTGTAAAAACTTAACGTTCTTGGTATCAAACTCTTGCCACAGTTATTACTGATGTATTAGTATTATGTAAGATTCTAATTTTGCTCGGAAATTATCATTTTGATAGGATACTGTACAAAGTGTTAACTAGGACGCACTTGCCTCGAAAATGGGGCAAAGTTTAAAAATGCTTTCGAACCTTGTTCCGAGTGCTACGGGGCAAGAAAAGAATTATTATTAAGCCTACTACAAAATGCTTTTTATTGCATTAAATATATTGTTTAGTTTTATAGTTACCCGTACAGTACGGACTTACCCCACCGTGATAGTACGGACTTGCCCCGTGTAGTAATATTTACGGGGCAAGATCATCTTAGTGTTTTGCTCAATAAATTTTAAAAAATACAATAAAAACCGTTTATTTAATGGAAACCTACATCAATATTTATTGCACTTACCAAAAATGACAACACAGAATATATTAATAGCTTAATAGTATACTATTGCACATTCAAAGTAACCTCGAAGTTGTACGTGTACCACGCACGTGACTGTTTGGCATTAGTTGATTTAAACGAGGAAAACACCTTTATTCTTGGGCGACATCTATGTCGAATAGTTCGTACTAACATATACTACATTAATAAATACAAGGCTAGAGAAATTTCGTTCATATTATAATAAAAATAACCAATTAACGGACTTGCCCCGTAGACGGACGTACCCCACTTCACCCTGCTAAACATTTAAGTATTTGGGGGCGGTATTCAATCAATTTCATATCCATAAAATGAAAAACACGATATTAATTAATTAATTTTCGGGTTAAAATAGCTCCGTCTGCGAAGGGTTGATTCTGTGTTACTAACATAATCCTCGAAATAGAACTGTAGAAATGTTCTGCGCCCTACGGAAGGGCTCAGCAGAAAAAGGAAACGGTCTATCGGATCAGAGAAAGATAATTCCAGTGATCGATCTCCTTCGGAGACGTAACGAGCGTAAAATTGCCGTCGAGTATGAAATCCTCGGCGGAGAACCGCTGCTTCCAGAAGAGCAGAAGAGGATCAGGATTCTTTTATGATCCTGATCTTGGCCGATCAGCAGAGAGAGATAGATAGATAGATAGATAGATAGATAGCGAGAAAGAGAGCCAGATATGGAAACAGCGCGGCGCGCAGCGGACGGGATTAAGAGGCGCAAACGGACGAGAATAAAAGCGGCCCTGGTAGACGTGTTCTTTCGCAGAATTTCCGGAAACGACGGGACGATCTCGTCGGATCGAGAGCTGCGGAAGGCTTAGAGGATGACTAGAAAGGCTGGTAATTTCGGTCGTGCAAGGAAATCCTCAGGGGTCGCGTCTCGGATCAAGCCGGCTTAGTTATGCTTAACCTTCCGGAGCCGCGACTCTACCTTTGCCCAGCTGCGGGCCGGAAGCTGAACGTCGGGGAACCCGCGCGAACATCCTGCGAGCCCTGATATCGCTCAAACAATGATATACCCTGCAGAATAGGGGATCTAGCCACCTGCGAGGAGCGGTTCGCGAACGTCCCGAGCGAAAATGTCTCGAAAATCAACAGTAATCCAGTAAAAATGAATGAAAACCCTTGCCGCGTACTGTTACTTATTAAGAACTTATTTGCACACCTAATACATGTAGAGAAAATTTGGAAATTCAGTTTACTTTTACCTACTATCTTGCGAAAAGTGAAGAGCTCTGTTAATCAACCAGAAATTACTGTAGACTGTGTGTTATGAAATAATTCCGGGACGAAGAGAATCTCGGAGATTCCTCGCAATCAGGGCCAAAGTGCTTCCGACTTGGTCTTAACGATCGCGCGGTGATTCAATCAACGTTTACGTCCGTTCATTTTGCAACTAAATTGATAAAAGCGCGGAGAAAGTTTAATTCGCGAAAAACGAAGGCGCCGAGGGAGCAACCCTCGAGGCGTTCTCTTTCAGGTGAACGTTCCGCGGGTCTTGGCAGAGTCGGTACCGAATCTGTTCGGAATGTTGGACGGGAATCGCTGCCAGAAACAGCGCGCGGCCGGGGGAAAGTAATTGCACGGTAAACTTCATTTCCCTAGGGTTAATGAAGATCAAAGAACCGAGAGACGAAGAGGCAGAAATATCGCGGGAGCGTCTGAAAATCGATAGCCGTGTAATAATAACGCGAGTGGTGCGCGAGGGCCGAGCCTTCTGGACATCGGTGGTCGGTCGTTAGAAGCGGATTAAAATTATTCGACGCGGCGAGAGCTGGGTCGCCGAAAACGTTCGACCCCACGGGTTCGTTCTTTTTTTCGCGGGCCCGTAACGAGGAGGACGCAACGTCCGTCCGGTGAAAGGACCGACAACGGGAACAGCGAGGAGAAAAAAGCGTCTCGTTACACGCGGATATCGTTGCAAAATCGCTCGACCGGGGCACAGCCAGCGATTATTTAATGGAACAAAGGACCCGAGGATCTCGCGCGTCCCGTTCCGCTAAATCCCGGCAGAAAATCAAAGCGCACCAGTGAACCAACAGGAAGAGTAATCTCTATCCCAGCTTCCATTTCCCTGGAAGTTACCAGGAAGGTGGAGGATTCACCAGACGCGGATAGAAATAGAGGAAGAGAGAGGGAGAGAGAGAGAGAGAGAGAGAGAGAGAGAGAGAGAGAGAGAGAGAGTAGCTCGGAAACGGCTGTATATTTGCCGCCGCTCCGCTGCAGGCCCGTTAATGTGTTTAAGCCGAATATGGATCGTGGAAATTGGGTTTTGTCGCTCCACCTGAATCTTGAGACGGTTTTCGAGCCCCGAAACCGGATGATGTATTCGCACGTTAGCAAATACGGGTTAGTCCCCTCTTATATCGGGCAACTCCGACGACTTAGTCGACGACTTAGCCGACGACTTTTCGCCGTAAGACGCCTACCGAAGCT
Organism: Lasioglossum oenotherae; assembly: GCA_028455765.1. Classification (NCBI taxonomy): domain Eukaryota; kingdom Metazoa; phylum Arthropoda; class Insecta; order Hymenoptera; family Halictidae; genus Lasioglossum; species Lasioglossum oenotherae. The sequence goes on along the minus strand of CM052288.1, from coordinate 5,580,011 downwards.
TTGCATCGATTTAGGAACACGATGGAAGAGGATAAATGAGATAGAAATACGACGTTCGTGATTTTATTACGCCACGGACCATTTTCCACTCGGTTCGCGCTTCTGCCTCGCTGCAATCGTCTCTATCGGGGCACGCCGTGTGCTTGCAACGAAGCAGTGCCAGTTTTGCGTCGATTTCCTCGCTACAAGCACTCCTGTTGGGACCCAGACCGAGGTCGTAACGAAGTACCGCGAATTTAAAGAACATTCCATTGCCTGGTCGACCTTCTCAAAGGCACATCCTTCGCGAGCAGATCATTTCTGTGCCGCTGCGCCAAGAGACTTCACCTTTCCAGTGAAAGACGGAACTGAAGGGCCTCGGACCGATTCTCTTTCGCTCCCAAGATAATTGATTCGCCATTTCGATTTGCCGCTCTCGTCAGAAAAAGAGAAGGGAATCTTTTATCGCGGGGGCCTATCTTTTGGTACGCGGGTTCATTGTGGACGGAATCGAAGCCGCGTCGATCGAAGATAATGGTCGAAGAGTGGGGAGGCAAGAAGAGAGAGAGAGAGAGAGAGAGAGCAAGAAAGCGGGAGAGGGAGTTCTCTTTTGTCGCAAAGGGAAGCCTCTGCGGACGACACGTCGCGGACAAAAGAAACCGAGCTCCTCTCCCGGCTCGGAAAAGGGAGAAGAAAAATGGCTGCGCTGGCTGCCGGCTCCGAGGACGCCAACCTCACCCCGAACTAGACTTCGCGGCCGATAACAATAAGGTGTTAATTAAGCGGCTGGCAAAGAGGACCGCACTCTGTTAATTCCGCGCGTTCAATGGGGAAACGCGCTCTCCCGCTCGCGCTACCCACGCGACAAGCTTTCGCTAGGACACTCGTCCTTGCCTTCCTTTTCTAACTTTTGTTCGGTCGTTCAACCTTCTCCCTTCGGTCCCTTCGTTTCGCGCAATCGTGCAGCCAATGTGGAACAACGGAATACAGTGATATCTATATTCTTTTTCTTGCGGAGAATTACGAAGGGCAGAGGCATTCTTATCGTTCTAGATGCAAAGAGATTCGTTGTTCTACAGATGCACTCAATTTATGGTTAATTCGACATTTTAACAAAGGGAAACGTCACGAACGAATTAGGTTGGAGGGAAAGTTCTGTCGTATTTTAAAGAAAACGTTTGAATCTATGTAGAAAAATGTGTGTTTCATATTATTCGATGATATAAATTCCATTATTCGCAACAACACAATTTCTGTTTCCCAATGACTCACCAGCAAAATGTGTTTTTCATTTGCTGGCAAAATTACCCGCTTGTTTAAAATGCGACAGAACTCTCCCTCCAACTTCTTCTTCTCGTTTTAACAACAAATCGAAGCTGGTCTACCCAGAATCGAGAAGAGGCGCTGTTGATAAATTAAATATTGCATGCGTGGGGGGGGGGGGGACACGAATGTCTCGAGGACGTTTTATTCTGTGCCGTTAATTCCTCGTAGCAGGGAAACAACCGGATTACGCGTAGTGCGCCCGTTGAAATCACCGAATCGGTCGATCGACGCGTTACACCGTCCGCCATTCATCCGGACGGTTTTGTTCGTGTTCCTGTTCCCGTTCCCGTTCCCGTTCCCGTTGCCGATGCTGGTGTTGGTGCCGGGGATAGCCGGTTGAAACCAACGAAAAGAGGATTAGTTTGGCTCGCGAGCTGCCTCGTTGCCCGCGGAATAGCAACGTTTGTCCGAGCGTTTTACCGACAGGCTTCGAGACAATTGATTAGCCGTGGACACACGCGCACCCCTATCGATCCGAAACCAATCGCCCTTTCTCTCTCTCTCACTCTCCCTCTCTCTCAAGCGATCCCTCTCCCCGATTTATTCCGATCGATTTCCTATTCGTTGTTTCTCGGTCGTTTCGCTGCAACTTTATCGGATCATCCCGCCCCGTAATCGATACACTGCTTTCACGATTGTTTTTCGGAGCCGACCGGCCTCCCCGCTTCCACCGCGCCATTTTCAAGCTGACTCGTTTTTCTCGATCCCTTCGAGACCGACTGCGCATCCGAGATTTCGCTATACGGCTCACTATTTATTTTATAATTAATGTTGCACGGTACCTCGTTTTTATACATAGAGTACATTGTGGAATCTGGAATCCGCGGGAAATTAATTTCACTGCTTGAAAGTTTACGTTGCCTTGTATCAATAGACTGCGGATGTTACGCATTTATGATAAAAATGAGCAGATGAAACTTAAAACAGTGCACACATCATTTTCAACTCGCGGAAATTATGAACACTTTTATTTCGCGCACAGATCCGCACTCCACTTACCAAATATACGCAGAAGTCGGAGCGAGCGCTAGTTTTTCAGAAAATTCATGAACTCTCGGTGGATGCACAAAGAGCTTATAGACGATGCTCAAAATGCAAACGAGGGACGTCGCAGAGAATGCATCGATTCGGGGAAGAGGAAACGCGAACTTGTGAAGGGCGGAGGGCCAGGGGCGTCCCTAACTGGTTCCCTAAACAGTCGATCGTTCCTGGGAGGATCTCGAGGCCGGTTTACAAGAGCCGCCACGCTGTTCCACGATCCGGGCTGCTTGAGAGTCGTCTTGGAGCGCGTTCAACCGATCAAAAGTCGCCTGAAAGCGCGATTATTCCACGTTAAGCCTCTCGAGGGGCTGGCAGTGCGATAAGCAATTCAGATTCGGTTCTTGCCGCGGCCGCTCGAGTTTCCATGGTGTTCCGAGGTGTTCTCTTTTTTCCTTTTTCTTTTCGCCATTCGCCGTTCGCCCGTAAAAGGCACGTAAAAGGGAAAGAGCGAAAGATAAAGGAGCAGCCGACCGGCGATTAACGCGCGAACCGCGATCCGCTCGACGCTTCTCTCTTCCCCGCCTTCCCCTCGGACAGGGTAAACTTTTTTAATTTCGAACATCCCCGGAAATTATCCGGTAACTTCGGGCCGGGCTTTACCGCGACCGGCGCCCGTTGTCCGCTCGCGATTTATCCGAGCCGGATACCGGGCCGCGGTATTCAAATTAACTGCGAACTTTGTGCACCGTCCATCCCCGCACCCCCAGCTGCACCATTTCCACCTGTCCACTCAATTTTTACTTATTCCCCGTTTTTTGAATTCGTTCCTCTGTTCCCGCTTTCCACCCCGTCACCTTTATGCGTTTCGTCTGACCCTCGATGAAAATCTCGCAATTTTATGATCTATGGTAAGGGTCGAATTGATTTTTTCCATTCCTCACGAAGCGCGAGCTCTTATTTTTAATTTAAGCCCTCAAACGTTAAAAAATTCCTACGGTGTGATATATTCTAAACTTGATTCAAAGAGACCGCTCAAGCGATTTTTCTGGAATTTAAAGACGCTCATCATAAAGTGCAGTCTTTTGCCTTTAATTTGAGACCTCAAACGTTAAACAATTCCTGCTCCAATATATTCCAAAACTGATCCAAAGAGACCCCTCAAAGCCGAGTCAATTTTAACCGAGCAGGCGGTCGCGGTTTCTCAATTTTTTCACTAGATTTCGACGATCTTTCTGGAAGGTAAACACGCTTATCACAAAGTGCCGTCTTTCGCCTTTAATTTGAGCCCACAAACGTTAAAAAATTCCCACGGAAATGTATTTTACAGTTGACCTAAAGAGACCTCTACGCTCGCGACCCGACGTGCCTTGTTCGGCAGAATCAATTACAATGAAGGTCTGTTTGCAACGCGTTTGTTTGCGCAACTCCGCTCCCGCAATAAACGGACTATTATTCTTATTATCCGATCCGAAACGAGAGTAGAAAGGGTTGGGGGATGGTTGAGAGGAGAGCCGCGATGCAGTTCGCGGCTGCAAAGACGTTTAACGACTGGTTTTATGGCAGCGAGACCCGCGGCGAGGATAGCAATCTAAATTTAATGGTCGTGAATTGTTTATTGTTAACGATACTCACTGTTCGCGGCGTGTAGCCGGGGTCGGTTATGAAACATCGGTCCTCCGTCAAGTCGAATCTCGTTGTTAACATTGACGAGGGTGCTCCGATCTTCGAAATAGGTCCGTTCATCCGGGTAAGAGCATCTGCAATGAATAAAGACGTCGTTAGGATTGGGGTATAAATCTCTCAAGAAATCGTTTCATCGAAAGCGAGAACTCTGGGAAACGAGATCACGTTTCGGGGCAGTTTTCTGGCCAGAGAGAACTGCGAGAATTCGATCGACGCGAGAGAGAGAGAGAGAGAGAGAGCGAGGGTTTGCGGCCATGAAACGGAAGGGGTGGCTCGAGCACGAAAAATAATCTCGATATCGCTCCGGTTTCTTTTCAAACACCTTTCATCGCCTCCGGGAAGTAGGAAAGAGTTCCGAGGGAATTCCCGGCGCCAAAATCATTCACCGAAAACAGACCGAAGTATCGAAACCCGATAAATTCGCGAACCGTCCGCTCGGACGGATCCCAGAACTGAAACCGCCCCCCCGCAGATCCGTCGCGTATTCGTTTAAAGTGTAGTTCCAGCTTGGAAAAATGCGAAGAATGAAATATCTCCACGTTTATTCAACAGCGAAGAATAATATCTATTTCCGATCGGTCGTCAGTCAATCTATTGCAAATTCACATGCAAATAAATCAATGGCACCGTGAAAATGTCTACAGAAGAAAACAGAAAATAATTCTGACGCCAGCTCCGAGAAAACAGTCCAATCACGGGATATCGATCGACTCCCGTGCATCCAATTCTTCCAGCTTATATCCGCGCGAACAACAAGCGCGCGGTATAACTGTAGAAAAAAAAGTGGCAGTAAAAATAATTTCACCGAGGTGGAACTGCAAGTTAAACTACTGTGCGCGTCTCCTGTTCCGCAGGTGGCGAGAGGGGGTTAAACGACGCGTCGATTTCCATAAATAGTTCTCGAACTGCGGGGTCGATAGGGGTTGGTTGCGGGTGCTAGGGTGGTTTCGAAGTGTGGGTGGGTTGCGAGAAGTCAAGATCCAACGGATTGCAAGCGGAAAGTTGTGGCCGGGCGGGAGAGAAAGAAAGAGAGAGAATTTCCCCGTTTCTCTCCGTTCGATTCCATTCATCGGCCGTGTTCGCCGGATCCGGGGCCCTCGTAAATTTCCGAAAGTGGTTCCTCGGGAGAATAAACATCGTATTGTTTGGTTCGCGGGGATGGCTTCAACCATCCCCGATGCACCAGTTATCTTCGCGGATCGAGAAACGCCGCGTAAATCTCGATGCAGGCTCTATCTCTGTTCACATTCTACTGTCTCATAAAACCGTACCGATGATACCGTTGGAAATACATTGTCTGTCGCAGTCATCTGACTTGTATCGTCTGGACACGTTCTACGATATGTATTAGGTTGGAGGAAAAGTTCTGCTGTAGGGTAATTTCGGAATAGATGCACCAGTTCTTATTGTGGCAATACTGGACGATTTTAGACTATTTCTCGCGTGTCATTTACATCGTTTTAACCTATGCAAATAACCTCGTTTCGAAGAACACACGTATCCCATCATTTACTAGACCATTCAGAAAGTTCGTAGCCTAACAATGAAATGACATGAACTAATGTGTCAAAATACATTTATTCTTCAGTAATGTTCTCCGGGTTCTCCCTTAAGCTCAATACATCTTTTCCCGCGATTTTCTAATTCATTTACCTCATCTCTGAAATGATTTTCCTCGAGAGCTCTAAAATCCTCATTGGCTGCTATAACTTCTTAATTGATGAAAAACGCCTGCCACGTAGAAATTCTTTGAGGTTTGGAAACAAATGGAAGTCAGAGGGGGCCACGTCTGGGAGGGGGGGGGGGGTACGCGTGCAACTAATTCGTTCAGCAATATCTCCCGCGATTTCGATCGAATGTATCCGTGATAAAACAACCCTCGCATGCTCGCCAGCTATTCGATCGCTGCAATCAATGTACGTACACAATTTCCTCGCGTGCTGCTTCCTCTTTTCCAGGGTGGTTTCTTTCGATTCGAGACGAAACTGTTCTGAATTGGGTCAAGATTAACCCCGAAAATTGATTCGTTCAGCTTCATTCTCCCCGCTATTCGATCGATCGATCAGACTATTCCCTTTATTTATTCCCATTGTGGTATCGCGCTTAGTAATCTGACCTCGTGTAATCAACTTCGAAATATTCGATGCGTCCTGTGATATCGAGTCGGAGTTGCGGTGAAAATCTCAAACGGAATCGACTGGATAGAAACGTCCTTTAATCTGAAATTCTATTTGGTTGGTGAAAATTATTTCTCGCCGTTTCTGAATAATAATTTCATCGGTATCGGAGTTAACGGCGTACTGTGTTCACGAGAGGGATGAACGCAGAGCGCTGTTATCAGCCGGTGACAATGGAGCTACAACGGGGGTCGCAGCAAGGCGCTGCAAAGGGGGTCAGAAGGAAGGATGCTCGCGTTACAGGAAGCTGCGACATTTCATAAGACAAGTTCCGTGTCTGAGCCGAAGAGCATCGCATTCCCGAGTGCACGCGAGAACCTGCATGCGCTTCCGCCGGAATTTCGAGTCGAGAGTAATGATATCAGAGCCCCTCTCCGCTCTCTTTCGCCCTCCAACTTTACGGATTTCGTCGTTCCGCCTATCTACATCCCCTGTGAACCCTCTCTCTCTCCCTCTCTCTAGAAGGAAAATCTGCTCCCGCCGTCGTCGAAGCCCTCGGGGCCGCGAAATTGACGAACAAACATATTCCTCCTCTTTGCGAAACTGAAGCTTGCGCCGCGCCGCGCCGCGCTGCCAACGCGCGGGGAATTTTTAATTGAAAGTTCATGTACCCGACCCCCTTTGACGGCTACCTGCCGCCCTGTGTCAACGCGGAAATTTGTTTCGAGCGATCGAACCGCTGCGGAACGCCAGAAGCGGCTGCGTTTTCGCTCGGCAGTCGATGGCGTTCCAAAACACGAGTGTCGAACCTTTGAGTAATATTGTGCATTTTATATTACCATGGGAGATTGGGCGCCTCTGCTTTCTTTTTTTTTCAATCATATTATTATTATTTCATGCTCGCGCACAGAAAATCTTCGCTGACCAAAGAATTCTTCGCGGTAGGACCAATAATAAAATCTAACGAAAGAAAATGCATAACGGGCAAATGGAAGGCGATAATCGACGAGCGACCCGGCCGCCAGGTTAAAAACCGATCGTTCCTCGTTCGACGGATGAAAAATGAGCGATAAAGAGTAAGAAAACAGTTACAGGAACGGGACACGCGATTCCGGGTGGTTAAACGGGTCTCGCTCCCCCCGAAAGAAACGCCGGCGAACGTTCCGAATGGCCATTCGGACGCGGAATGGCTCCTAAACGCGACAAAATGGCGCCGGTAGATGCCTGGCAACGCATTGCCGGCGCACCGAGCCGTCGGATTCGTTTCACGATGCATAACTGTCACCGGCAAACGTACGCACGGCTTTTTGGAACTGTCTTGTTTACTGCGCCCGCGAATTATGTCCCCACTGTGTTCGTTAATGGCCAACGATAAGAGACACGAACCGTGGGAGGCCGAGAGAGAACGATGGAGACACGTTCAACGATTTTTATTGCCGGCGAGCATTTTCCTTCATACGAACCGCCACGAAAGGCCTGTTTTGTTCTCTTTCAAATTCTGCTCGCAATGGACTGAGGATTTTATGCGTTACTCGCGGACACAAAGGATTAAAGCGACTCTAGACAATTCATCCTCCATCTTCCAAATTGATGCGGACTACTTTTATTTTGCATAAAAATCCAGTCCGGTCAACAGGGCCCGTTTATCGATCGGGAAAAACAGTCGGAACAATTTCTATTCGCGTGGTCCCGGTTTAATGCGAGTATCCGTCCCGACCGCCATCTTGTTTCCCTCCCCGTTGCTCAGTATGCAAAACACAACGGTCCCGACGAATTTTTTTCCCCGTTCCCGCCGCGTTTCGCCGTCGGGAACTCGATTTTTTTTCGCCTCTTCCGTCGCGCCTTCCGCCTCACTTTGAAAACTTTTTCCGCGCTGGCCGGCCGCCGCCGTCATTTCCCTCTTTTCTCTTCGCCCCTTTTCCTCCTCTTTTCCTCTTTTCCTGTGTGCGCCGCGACGCCCTTCCTCCGCGGGAAAAAATCGTTCTACTCGCGGCCGACTACCCCCTTCCCTCCGACGCTTTCAAACTGTAATTTAACCCACTTATTAATCGCGCTCTGTGTTATTCTTCGCCGTGAAATGCACAATTGCTATCGACGGAGTACCATAAATCGTAACGGGGAACAAAAAATAGGGGACTCGATAAATCGGAAATAATCCGAGGATTCTGGGATAGAGCGTTAGGGGTTGGAGAACGTCTGCAGTTTCTGCTGAAGAAACTATCGGCCGTGAGAAGCCCGTGCGACAACGCAATTACAATCGGACGGTCGTTGGTTGCTTTCACCGCGGCTTGCGTAATCAAATGGAAAGGTTAAGGCGTGAATCGGCGAGCGAAGAAGCCACGAGCAGCGACAAATACCAGTCGCGATGCTCTTTCGTGATTCGCTTTATCCTCCCGATGATGCTATTACAATAACGTTCTCCCTTCAGCGTTACTTTCCTCGCGATTATTCCAACGGAACGGTTTCAACGATGCGGAAATTGGATATCCCCCATTCGATTTTTATCCTCGAACTTTAATTCCGGTGGTAGAAGTACACTGCCGTCCATAAGTCACCGGACACTTGTTCACATTTGGATGCAGTCGATTTCTGGTTATTGAAGGATCTATATTATTATTATTATTATTATTTATTTATTTATTTTGAACGGACCGAGGTCCATTTATACAAATGTTTACAATAGAACAAAGACTTAACATAAGTTACTAAGAAAGGACATGCATAAAAAGAAAACAGAAACTATAGGTATAAAGGCACTGATATTATACGTTAATCCTGCGTAATTTTTTTTTTGAAAGTTTGTATCGACCCATTAAAATAGTCAATACTGTTATATAGAGTGTTGGAGTCCGCAATAATTCGATTTATAGGATTTATTAATCCATATGCGGAT
>CM052288.1:5422009-5570932 GCA_028455765.1 Lasioglossum oenotherae | reverse complement strand
TATTTATTTTGAACGGACCGAGGTCCATTTATACAAATGTTTACAATAGAACAAAGACTTAACATAAGTTACTAAGAAAGGACATGCATAAAAAGAAAACAGAAACTATAGGTATAAAGGCACTGATATTATACGTTAATCCTGCGTAATTTTTTTTTTGAAAGTTTGTATCGACCCATTAAAATAGTCAATACTGTTATATAGAGTGTTGGAGTTCGCAATAATTCGATTTACAGGATTTAATTATTATGAAATAAAAATGGTATTTAAGTATTTACCCATCTTTTTCTAATGTAGAAAACATGTAGTTGTCCATAATCGTCCCACAATTTCTCTATCTCTGTTTTCCAACATTTATTCAAATAGTATATGTACAGTGGGTGTAAAAAGTATTCGTATGCCCTTTAAAACAGAATAACTTTTTTATAATTTGCACCAAATGACCTGATTTTTCATAATCGATTGGAAGCATTGGTTTACAAAATGATATGCAAAAAAGATTTTCCAGAAATTATAATTACAAGGTTACATGCAAAAGTAATAAAAGGTAGTTTTTAAAACTTTTTTGTTTGGGCCCTCAATGAAAATTTAAAATATATGTTTTGTTTATCTATGTTAGTTGTACACATGCTGAAAATTTCATCGAAATCGATTAACACGCACACGAGCTACAACCGGTTAAAAATTGTGAAAATCGTAGTTTTACACGACTTTCGATCAATTGCAACAACAGAATTGCAGTGTCGTTTTCTCCTGCGCCAACCGATTTCGATGAAATGTTCAACATTCGTACAACTACCACAGATAAACAAAACATACATTTTAAATTTTCATTGAGGATCCAAATGAAAAAGTTTTAAAAAATGCCTTTCCTATTTTTGCATGTAACCTTGTAAATTATAATTTTTGGAAAATCTGTTTTGCGTATCATCCCGTAAATCAATGCTTCTAATCGATTATAAAAAATCAGGTCATTTGGTGCAATTATAAAAAAGTTATTTCGTTTTAAAGGGCGTACGAATACTTTTTACAACCACTGTATTTAATTTTCTATTCAAATATTATTGTATAAAACACAATCAAATCATGCTGGAAGCTTGTATCCTTTGATTACCATTTTGTTGAAGATAGACAAGTGTCCGGTGATTTGTGGCCGGGAGTGTATACCAAATTCCAACTGGGTCGAACGAAAAAATGCACGGTTTTCCCTCGAATGGTGTAATAAAACCGGATCAAGAAAAAACAGTATCGTGTGAAGGGCTGTCGGTGTCCTTGAAAAATGTAACCACCGGTAATCAATTTATCGGTTATCAGTTTGTCGGACGTTGGCCGGCGAGCGAAATTATCGCCGGTTAATTATGCAGCTGGCACGACTCTCCGCCGTGACGCGGATAAAACGTGATTTATTTCGCGAATTCGAAAGAAAACACGTCACAATATACCGGCGCGGCGCGACGTGGCGTCTGTTGAGCCATGGGAACGTATCCGCCGCGCATACATATCCGTCTTCCATTACGATAAGAAAAATGTATGGCCGGCACAGATATCGACAATTTATTCCGAGCGGAATAAGGCGGCACGTTTTCGGTAGGAAAAATCTCGGACGTAACTCTCCCCCGCTCTGTAAATAATAAATCGAACTACATAGCCGGTTGATCTTCGCTCACCGGTTTCACCTGATAGAACGCGAAAGGTGCGCTGCAACGATAAAACCAACGGGAAAGGTACGGCCGACGGTGCATCGCGCTTTATTCGATCGACCAACGATTGTCCGTCGTTTCACTGTGGGCGCTGGGTCCAGCCGATTGATATACGCTACTGGGAATATCTTCGATTCGACGTTAAACGCTCTATCGACTCCACTTTTAACAACACCGACACCTGAGAAGCTTGATTAACAGCAGGGACCAAAAATAACAGCTATTCTAAAATTTTCTACGATAAAAATCATTAATAAAAAGTTGATTGTTATTGAAATTTAAGGTAATCTACACCAAGTATAAAGAAAAAAATTCGAAGGACAAAATGATTAAAAAATATCGATTTTTATGCTTTTTGGTTACAAGTAACAGTTATTAGTGTCCGAAAAATTGGATCCTTCTCGATAATTGTTATCCATGAAGAAAAACTGTTTGAGAGAAGTTCATTTCGATCGCTCATAACAGTTATCAATGAGATAAATTCATTTAGACTACTCATAACTAGGCTGCGGATGTTTATGCAAAATAAAAATGTTCCGCAGTGAATGTGGGAAGCAGGAATGAAATGAAAATTGATTTTATCCCTTAAGGGGGAACTATACCCTCGGATTGTAACTGGAAAGGAACTATTTATCAATGTTATCAACGTCTGTGCAAAAAAAAATTTTGGTAACATTGATAAACAATTGATAAACACGCAACTGCCTTACGAACACGAGATGGAGTTGCTTACTATTTCCATATTCTATTCAGCTCGTCGCGAATGCCGTTATACAGGGCAGGTCGCTCTCTTATTAGTGCCACCGATTAGAATATCTACCTCGTCTGTGTCAGTTTTGCTATAATTCCACGTTGATAGCAGTGCAGCAGTGAAATGTTGCACAATATCGCAGCACTGATCGACAGTCCTCCTAATTAGGCGCCATCTCGTCTAAATGAACTGATCTAAAATTGGCTCTAGACTAGCTCTGCATCAGAGAGGACCTCTGTCTTCATGGGGAAATCTATGCTAATGTGAATGAAATCACGGGAATCGATTTTTTGTCCTTATACGAGCATATTTTGGGCTGCACAAAGATTCATTTCATAAAGAAAGGTTCATCACAGGGTGGCCATCTCATCATATCAGTCAAAAAAGTCTCTTTGAGACAGGAAAATGCATTGAAATCTGCGGTTATTTTTCTAGACTTTTTCTCTACTTTGGGCACTCATATTATTAGATATAAACATAATCTTGTTAAATCATGAGATAGGCACCCTGTATTTAACCTTCCTCTACAGAATGAGTCCTCACCCAGTCCAAAATATGCTCAAATAAGGACAAAAAATCGATTCCCACAAACCCATGTTTCCACCCAAAATCTAGTAAGATTCTAGTTCTTTTCTAGTTATTTCAGTAGGGTATAGTTCCCCCTTAATGACTTCGTTACATCAAAGACAACATTACGATGTTCTTAAATTTTTCTAATGCTTTCTGTTTTATATTTCACCCAACCAATTTCTTCATAAATACATACAGTTCCGCAGTCTACTCGCAACAGTTGTCAATGAGAGAGGTTCATTTCGATCGCTCATATCAGTTATCGATGATCGAATTCCTTTTCACTTGTTCATAAGAATTATTGACCCTGAATTATGGTCGCTGATTAACAGATTCTCCACTGAAAATTCGTGACAGAATTTCATTTATCACCAGACAGTGGAACTTCGTGCAAGATAAACATTTTTTGGTTAAATTGCAAGAAGCAAAAGACATATTGAAATTCCCTCGTTTATTTAACGATCTTAAATTGATTAATTTTAAATTGCACCGATTCGTTTCTCCCATAAATGCATAAACCGCGCAGTCTATTAATAATTCTAGAAACTCTTCAAAGTCTAGCAACTTTAGTATTCATTGAATATACGCTACTGAGAATATCTTCGATTCACTTTTACCAATACCGACACGTGAGAAGCTAGATTAACAAATTTTCCACTGAAACTTCGCGACAGAATTTAATTTGTCGCCAGATCTTCGTGTAAAATAAAATTTCTTGGTTCACTTGCAAGAAGCAGAAAACAGATTAAAATTCCCTCGTTTCTTTAACGATATTAACAAATTCAAAATAATATTTTAAATTTCACCGACTCGATTTTCCCGTAAATGCATAAACCGCGCAGTCTATTAAATAATTCTGGAAATCCCATGGAAGTGTCGCAACTTTCGCATTCAAAGTCTCAAAGACGTGTGAACTCAAACGATTCGTGCTCTGAAAAATATGAAAACTTCAAAAGTTCGAATACTGCAATGTTCTAATCCTCGGAGCTCGAAAACCAAACTGTTTTGAACTTCGATAAATGTGGAATTGGAGGTTCAGTTAAAAATTGGCCAGCTTGAAAAACGGGTTTATCGTCACGGTGAAGGCAAGAGCGTCCAAGGATTGCAATGGTTCGATGAAAAATTCAAAAAGAGAAATGAAATATAAAAGCAGAGCAATTTTCTATTGACGACTGAATTTTCGAGCGGTTCGCTAACACGATATCGTCAATGCAAGTGCTATTCGCGTTCAGGTCCTCGACGTATAAACGAATTTTAATAAACGCGGCGGATGAAACGAATTGCTAGCTATCGACACGCAGTCAGTGGGATTCGAGTAATCGCTGCGGAACATACGAGCGGGGAAGTGCATTGCACGGGCGCGGATCGCAGCGACGATTGCATTTTCATTTGCCCGATCGGTGTAACGTTACGGGAACGATCTTCGAATAATTCGTTGCTACCTGGTAGCGATAGAATCGAGCCGAATCTACACGTTGCACAACGCTGAACAAATATCGAGTTCCAAATCTTCATTACGGTAAACAGACAATCGTAAAATTAAACGGGAGGAGGAACAGTCCGGGATTAACAATATAAACTAGAAACGGACAACTTTGTTCATATCTCAAGTTTAAATATTCCGATCCAAGGAAATGAAAATTAATGTAGAATTGTACTTGTCTTTGAAAATTATACATTTCTACCGACCTCTAGAAGATTTCCAAACCTTAATATTTAAAATTTACTAAATGTGTAGTAATTGATTAGATACCGACATATTTAAAAATGTGAACAATATTTCGAATAACTGCTACAGCAATTTTTAATAGCGACTCAGAGTCACCATTCAAGTGCTAAGGGTTAGTAAACAATCTTCAAAATTTGGACTCGCCTGGCTTCTAGAATCAGTTCTCGAATTGATGTCAACTATTGACTGCGAGAGGAATAAATACAAGGAACGTTTAATGAGCGCTTGTTCCATACTCGCGAGCGGTTCAAAGCCGTCGCTATCGCTACCCAAGCCGGCAGATTACGAGCCTCGGGAGAATTTTAAAATTTCGCGAGGGAAATAACCATGCGTTAAGCGTGCCTTAATTTCCCACGGATAAATTGAATGAATTTAATAGGCGGCGCGATCGGATCGGATCGAGTCGAATCGAATCGGCTCGGTTCAGGGAGAATCGTGCGATACATACCTCTGGTTCGGAGCGTGTCGGCCGCGCGTTAAACCGACGAGTATCGTCGCGTTAATCGTTATCGAGCGTCTCGCGGGGATTTTTCGCGGGACGATGCCCTTCGTAACATCGGAAATGCAATGTAATCGCGCGCCGCGGTGCAGGGAGGGAGGAGCCGGAGGGAAAATTCAATTCTCCCTGGCGGGGAATTAAAATTCGAGGATGCTCCGCTGTTTTCGGTGCTGGGACAAGAAACACCGATTTCGGCGTAGAAAATGGAAATGTGTGGGTTTACACGCGTTGCCATTAATTATCGGATTCCGTTAAAAATTCGCTCCTCGCATCGGGAAACGAACGAATTTCTATTTTAATTTTGCTCTCTGTGCGAAGTAGGCGTGGCTTCGCGGTCGCGACTTCAATCGAGTAATGTAGTGGATCCAGAGGACAAAATTTGTCCATCTCGTTTAAGGAGTCTAAAAAGAGTTGCTCCTCGTTAAATCGACTCAAGGTCGTGATCGAAGATCAGCTCTACGTAGAGCGCTCTGAGCGGGCGTGACTTCGTGGCCCTCGTAGACAATGGAGTCAGGAAAATGCCCCAGAGGGCTACCGTATTTGTAATTGCGCTAAGACAACGCAACAAATCGTATGATTGAGAAGAAACCGCCACAAATTTTCCGAGCGAAATCAAGCGGTTGAGAAAGGAGTCTGAAGAGAGCCCGGGTAATTAGCGGGCACGGTGGCGAGCGTCTTGTCATTCGGGGGGGCGGATCAATGCGGCGAGACGGTTGACGAGTCAGAATGAAGACGACGGAGAGGAATAAGAGAAGAAGAAGAAGAAGAAGAAGAGGAGAAAGGACTTGCTCGGGCCAAGAATCCGGAGCCAAGAAGAAGAGGATGGTTTATGCGCGGGCCTGGCGCGAGCCAAGAGCCTAACTCAGGGACTGGAGCATCTCGGAGCTGTTCCAACGAAGGGCATGAATGATGTATTCGTAAATATAGTCGGCGAATCCCCTCCGGAAAAACGGCGGCTTTTATCGACGATCTTTATTTTCTTATGGGTTTAGCGGCGACGCTCGAGGCGTGTCCCAGGACACGTTTACGTTCGATTTAATGGCCGCCGGGGCCGAGCTTTTGCTCGGGATGGAAACAAACCTGAAAGGGTTCGTTATTCGGGCCGATTGTTTGGACTGGCCTCGGACCGAGCCGATGAATGCTGTTTGCCTCGGAGGAACTCCCATGTTCCTAGATATCTTGGACACAATATGGCCATTGTCAGGCTAATGGCGGGCCCGGATTAAATATTTGCCGTGCGCCCTATAGCCGAGTCGCATCCCGCAGAATCAAACAGCGATTCGTTTCGACGATTTCACAGCGCAGGAAACTAGCTTTTTCGTAATTTTCTCTACCCCCTCTCTTCGTTCATCCTACCGTTCATCCACCGCATACATTGGAAGTGAGGAATAGGCTGATCATTGTGCTCATTAAAATGTATAATAATTTATTAGTTGTTACTGCTTGAATTCGCGAAGATATCGATTACGAATTAATATTATTTCATGCAATTACAGCCCGAGCTTCCTATCCTGCTGGTATCCGATTGCGAACTCAAAGGGATGGAAATGCCCCGGGTAATTGCTGTTTGTTTTCCGAACAAATGAATTTTTCGCTAATCGACAGGAAGTCAGCGTTGAAGAACGCGAATCTTCGCGAAATTTCTCGAGAGGAAGCTCGCTGATTAAAAACGCGACAGAAGCGTAACGCTTTATTAAATTGGACAGTGAAATTTTCCTTTTTGCCCTGGATAAAAATGGTCCCGAGGCTTTGACGAGCATTGGCCCAAACAGAGGGAAAACATAAATAACGCGGCTACAAAGTGGACGAAAGCAGCGCGGTGTTCTCTGGGACAGTGTAATAACCCTGCGGAAGGGTGTAGGCAAGGGTTCCGAAGCCACCCCCGCGTTCTTTCGGGTCCTCGAGCCTTCTCTCCACAAATCCGGAGCACGCGATTCGCCTAACTCCCCCAGTCCTGACAAAGGATAAATTAATCAAACGACGCGCTTGATCTGCACAAGGATCTTGACTTGCGTTCGCGCAGCAGCGAGCATCGATCTGGCTGCAGGCTGTAAACAGACCTTGCGAGCATTGTCCTGTTTGACAAATAATAAATGACAAATTGTTGTTCTACAAAGACTTCAAAAAATGATAAAATGATCACCGGCCGGCAACGTGTTAAAATAATTCGATGTTTTCCTCGAAGTGGAGATAAAACACGGAATTTCTAGACGGGTCGTCGGGAAATTGTGTTAGGATAATTGAAGTGGAGGAAGGAATTTTTCGAAGGAGTTACCGTTGTTCCAAGTAATTCGATTAATTTCTGGCGATGGGTGGCCGAGTTCGGTAACACACGTAATTACTGCGGCAGTCGATCTCGTATCTGTTTGCGCACACAAATTAGGCCAACAGCAGCTAAAGAACTTATCAGAGGTGTCTGATGCGCTGTAATGGGTATTAACTGCCTGATGTCCTGGTTGTACGATCATTACTTCGAGCCGTGTAACACTCGTAATTAACTCCGTGGCTGGATCTACGGCTGTGGATCTACGCGATGGGAAACAAAGGCTTTCTCGTCGAGGGGGGTTTAATCCGTTGCCGGAGAGATGATTCATGGCTGCCGTTGTTTTTGCACGGATAAAACCAACCCTTAAACTCGGCGGCTGCTCCTCTCGTCGATTAAGAGCGAAAACGTACAAAAAAGAAAAACTCGACAAAAGGAACCGCGGTAACCTCGGATAAAATCGCAGGTAAAACAATGGGTCGAACGGGGATGAAATATATGTTCAACCGTTCGGTGTAAGGCGAAACTAAACAACAATTCGTGGACGTATTTCGCTCGATAAATTCGAGCGAACCGCCGATATGGAGATTTTCACCAAGTCGAATGGGGGATGGAGATATGTTTAACCATCGTCAAGAGAAGCCAAAAAGAGAGACTTCGTGTTATTTCACGATGAGGTGGATCGGTAAATAAATCGCGGCGGACTCGAGTAAACTGTGTTGCAGCGAGGACGGAAATATTTTTCGCAAATAGGTTCGTCGGGCGTAGAAATCAAGATAAAATAAACGAAGGAAGCAGAGACGAATTCGACAGACCCACTTTATCGTTGAATCGTCCTAGCATTACAAGTAATTGTGTTACCAATTTTGTGAAATAAATAAAATTGATAATTTCACCAGGGGTATGGGTTTAACAGTAAACATACATCACTGAGATTGCGGTAGGAAGAGCGTGTTTTTCGAATTTTGGAGTTTTGGGGTAGTTGTTTGGAGTACGGGGGTGGAAAGTTGCGAAGTTCGAGCAACACTGGAAGGATTTCGGAGCGTCTTGAACCCATCGCTGGCAGCAGAGTCGGTGGGGGAGGGCTGCCCTTGTATTGATTCACAACTCCAGCCCTCCTGTCCCCCTCGGAACCCACGCAACACGAGCGAGAGGGGTAAACGAGAGAGCGACAGACAGAGAATGGTGGATGCAGTGGAAAGGGAAAACGGCAGTCAGCCCCTAAACATTGGCGTGGGATGTCGAACTATCGCATAAATTAGTCCGCATTGCCTTTTGTACGAGGGAATTGCGTTTTCCCGCGTCTCTTTACCCCCGGCACAGCGTTCCCTTCCTTCCGCAAAGAAAAACCTCGATCGACGGTGTTTGCGCCGTAATCGTATTAACCGCGCAACTGGAAAAACAGCGGAGAACTGCCGGGCGAAAATCAACAGAAATTATCGCAATTACATATTATTTTTGAAAAGGGGTGCGCGTCCCTCTTTCAGCAATTTCCTCGCCGTTCGTTTTTAATCTGTGGACAGCTGCGTTATTGAAGGAAATTAAATTCGAGGCTAGATTTTCTATAGCCAGCATATAAAAATATTTTACATTTTTTAGTACTGCAAACTGATTAACCCTTTGCGCTCGGAGCTACATTAATGTTTTCCGAATATTTCCGTTCCATATGATATTTCAAACTTTATGGATACAATACCTAAATGTTTAGTATTTTATTAGATACCGACACATTTAATAATGTAAATAATATTCTGAATAATGCTACAGTAATTTTTAATGGCGACTCGGAGTCACCGTTCGAGTGCTAAGGGTTAAAAATTGTTTTCTCTCCTTTATGTCAAAACTTTGCCGAATCTATTTAGAACCATAGAGGGGAGGGGGGGGGTATAGGGCTGGCAGGGCTACGTTTTACCACGGCCGTGAGAAATTCGGAAATTCGACGGGGTTCGGCGTGAAATCACAGTCCGCCGGTCCCTCTAATTGCGTCTCGTATCGGTCACAGCAAATATGAAATATCAAACATGGATCGCTAGATCGCCGTCGGATCGACGAGAGCAAAATCGACGGGAGACCGTTCGGAATCAAAAAATAAAATGCGAACGAGGAGAAACAAAACGGGAATATGGGCTGGTAAGTATCGAGTATCGATCGAGGGTTTTTTTCGTGTGCTGACGGGTTCTCGGCGGTCCCGTGAGGGCTCGCGAGATTTTCCAGGCCAGCGGGGGCTCGGAGCCCCGATTTTCATCGGGACTTACCCCCGTGGGGTGAAATCGCGGGGGTTGAATCCAGCCTGGATAAGTAGCGTCGAGAATCGGAAAAGGATTTAAAGTCGGAGGTTCTAGGGACCGTATCCCGGAATTATTGTGCAGGTTTTCGAGGACCTGTCGCCCTCTTTCAACCCCCTCTCACGTACACACACACACACACACACCCCGTGCATATACCCGCGACCCTCTTTAACGAGGAACGCTCACCCCGCGCTAATGACGCTAATTATCGGTTCGAACTGTTTTGTCTGGAGATGTGCGCATTGTCTGGATACGCAGCCTGGAACGCGAGGGATGCTCGGTGATCACTCGGGGGTGAAAGAGTGTCGAATCAACTCCAGTCTATTTGTGACCGAAATTACTCAGATGTGCCCCTTTACTTTCCGCTTTGGAAGAACGAGTAATACATAATCCTGTTCAGTGAAAGTGTGAATGATAAATATAATCTTGTTATTTTTATAGGAGCCATTCACGGCCCGAAGCGATTAACCGTGCAGTGAACATTTTTTAACAATCCATTACCGAGCACTGGATAGACACTGAACATTTTACGTTCGAAATAGTAGGTCGTTCGGAAAGTCGTTTCGTTTTCTCAAGGAAAAATCACAGCCAACTGTTTACCTTTTCGAATAAGTTTTACGACATTCTATAAGTTCAAATAAGTTCTATGATCTATTGCGATTTTTCGGCAACTTGAAGATCCCGTGCTCGTAGAATTTCTGTTTTTTTTTTTAACAGAAGATTGAGTTATACGGCTTTCTACGACTTTAGTTGGATCGTTCGCAAAATTGAAGGCAGTCCGCGCAAATCTGGTATTGCGAAGTGAACGAAGAGACGAAGCAAACGAAGTGAACGAAGAAAAAGAAAAGGGTGGGATTTCTTCGGAAAGAGAAGGTGGTAGAGATTCGTGCAAATACGGTGATACGCGTGCAAATCATTTTTGCACCGGTCGGGTTAACCCGTTTCGTGGAATACCGTCTGCCAAGGGTGGCGCACACCCCTTCAACCTAAGACCCTTTTGCTAACGCTGTGTACACAAAAAAGAAGGAAAGGAGAGCAGTATCTCGGGAGCCGTGCTCAGACTTTGCTTACGCGATTAGTTTCAGCGTAATTACGGTTCGTTAGGCGGCGGCCCGTCGATAATGAAATCCGGGTCTCGACGCGATGCTCGGGAATCGACCTCGAAAACAACCAAATTCCGCTCGCGTGCACCTTTTTTCGGAGTGACTTCCATATCGATCGAAATTCGACCTCGAGGAAATTGAACCTCACTTTTTTATACATTTTATATGATTATATTAGGTCAGTGCAAAAGCTCGTGTCGCAGTCTAAATTAGATCGTGTTTAGTGTCCTTTTAACCCTCCGTTACTCGCGGCTTCTGCCCGACAAGTATAGTCGCTCTGTATCTCTCAGATACACATATGTTTAATCAGAAAAAACAAAACCAAGGGGCTAGCAGGCTAAGATTGGTCCAGCGGCCCCACTTTTATTGATATTGTGCGGAAAACAATGGTTTTAGGTTGAAAGATAACCCCCTAAAATTTTAAGTCGCTAACCCTTCGTATAAGAATGATATGTATGAGGGTAAATACCCTTAACTGTATCATTTTTTTTCTCGGTTGTTAATTAAGATATTCGGATAAAAAAGAAACGAAAATACTCGAACTTACCTCCTGCATATCATACATTTTTTTCACCATCGTGGTCAAATTATTAAGGGTAGAAAAGAATCATTTAATTTTTTAGGGGTGGGAATTGCAAGCAATCCTTCGAGTGACCACTTCCAAAAAATTCAAGAACAATGTTCTGTTGCTTATCTAACGTATAAAAAAGTATCAAGATGGTCGGATTGGTGGAACATAGTTAAATATTGAAAAACAAATAAAATTACGTCATTATAATGGTATAATGTACAGTGCAGTGTTTCTTATCAGGATATTAAGTCCTTCCTTGATCAATTATTTCTTTTTAAACGCGACGGATAACATTACATAAGTAGTATATGTACAGTTTTATATGCGGTTATATTATACATATACAGGGTGTCTCAGACCACCCCTACCACCCATTTATAATCTAGAAAATAGGTCATTTTCAAAAATTCAAAGTGTTTCTTTTATAAATCAGATGCGCTGTATCAAATGGTGATATTTTAAACTGTCGGTTTCGGCCGGAAATAGGTGATTGAGACCGGAAGTTACATTCTTCAAATGGAACATGATATTTTTTATTACGGATTCGGATTCTATGCGAAACCTATTTCCGGCCGAAACCGGAAGTTAAAAATATCACAATTTGATACAGCGGATCTGATTTATATATAAAAGAAACACTTTGAATTTTCTAGATTATAAATGGGTGGTCTGAGACACCCTGTATATTTATAATCACTGATATGTATAATAACTGTATATGTACAATAACTGACGGCTCGAAAGTGAGTCCAGCTCAACGAGAGGGTTCCTTATATGGATTCTCTATGAGGACCTTTGGTCTACACTCAAATGTGTCACCGGACATGTAACTCAGCCGTTCTTAGTCCAGCCAAACATTTGAGTCAGCTTTCGGCAAAAGGGCGAAGATAATGTTAGTTTGGAATTGAATTGTTTATTTAAAAAAGAAATCATCGATAAATCGTTGACTGATTCAAACGATTGAGTATATTAATCAATCGTTATTCTAGGAGATTTATTGTTAATTGCGATTAACGATTGAAGTAGAAATTTATTCGTCAATCGTTGATTAAATGTTTGCCCAACTCTGAACGAACTTACATACTTCTGCAAGAAAGGGTACGATCAAAAGCGAATCGGAGAGTTGAAGGAAAGAATTGTTGTGGAAAATGTACAAGGTCGTTAAATAAGGAGCAAGACAGCTTACGGCTCGAGATCCTCGAGGATTTCCCCTGCCAGATAAATAATGGACTTTCGAATGCACCTGTATCCCGAGGTCTCGGCTTCCGAACGGAGGAAGAGGGTCCCTGGATATTGCGATTTCCGGGCCAGGGAGCGACGTGTTTCCCGATGTTACAATTTCGATTATTATTCGGAGAGTCGGTTCCAAAAGAATGGGGACAGCGGTGGCGATAGAAGTCGGTCGCAGGTTTTATTGGCCGGAACACAGGGAACACACGGGTAGAAAGAACCGTGTCGAAGGAAACGGGATGGAGAGCAAGTTGTGCTGCCCCCGCAACTTGGATTCGAGACTCTCGAAGGCTTATTAAGGCCAAGCGTCATCCGGGACAAGTTCTTCCTTCCCCCCCCCCGTTTTCTCTCCGCCCACATATCCCGACCGAAACCCTCCACGAATTCGGTAATTTTCTTGGCGTGCTCCGTTGAATTTTTCATCGGCCATCTTGGTCCTCCTGTTCTCCTTTCATACCGCCCACCGAACGCCATTGTTTCTCGTCGGGTTCCCCCGTCGATACTCTACCTATCAATTTCCGGCCGCCACCGGAACCATAAATGTGCTTCAAATTTTACGCTCGATTTTTCGATTTGCCAGATCGGTGTACCCTGTTTGAAATATTGGCGATTCGAAAAATGTTGACAAAGACTAATTGCAACATGTGCCCATAATTATAAAAGTGATCTAAGATATTAGTAAGTGGATAGTGACACTAAATGAATTCCAGATAATGTTGAAATTAGAAGCACTATCGAAAGGTTAATTTTTGAAAATACCGTAAAAATTACATTGAATTAATGTAGTTTAAAGGGAGAAAAAAAGATTGAAAGTAGCAGTTTATGAAGTGCCAATGTTTGCCAATGAAAAATTATGAGAGGAAAGAATTATAGGAGGAAGACCGGTTGTGGAAAATACGCGGAGACAAAATGAGTTGATAATTCGCCGTTGAAAAGAAGATCAAGGATAGGATTGAGTTTGAGAGAGTAAAAAACTGCCAGTGTACCATTGGAAAATAATAAGAAAAACAGAATTGAAGGAGGAGGACTGGGTGTACGAAATACGAATGGATAATGGAGGAAAAGGATTAAACAAGGTGTGCTGGGTGTACAAAATACTGGGTGGAGGAAATGAGCGAAAAAGTTGATAATTTATCGGAGAACAATATAAGAGGAGAAAATGGAGGTTGCCGAGTTTGCCGTGTACACAGTGCGAAATAGAGAGTTGATAATTTGCCAAGGGGGAACCAGCGACGTAAAAAGAAAGAAAAATAGGAGGATCGAGTTTAGGAAACGCACGGTGGAAAAACGAGGGAAAGAAACGCGGTGAAAACGAAGGCCGGCCGTTGAAACACAATTGTGGTAGGTTTCTCGCGCGAAATAATCCGTAAGAATTCACCGTTCCTACGGGAAATAGAGAGAAAGAGAGGAAAGCAATAGAGCCATGACTGTTTGATTGAGCGTTAAATGGACGTTCAATCGAGCAAACCGAACACCACGCCGCGCCGGTTGGACCTTTTCACGCTCGAGGCTCGTCGAGCCAGAAAACAAAAAAGAAAGCGAGCCTTTAATGCGTTCCTGGACTCGCGAGTAGCATCGCGTTCCCGCGAAATCGAAAGCTCGCTCCTAACAAATCCTTCGCCTCCAAACAGTACATTTTCCATGCATAGAAAGTGGTCGAAGACGAAGCTTGAAAATCAATTTCCAGGAGAATTCTTATGAAGGCGCTTCTTGTACGCATACTAGTCTTTCGATTGTTCCTAATGCAGCTGTTGATCCGATTTAATCGCCAGAAATTGAATAATTAATCGACAATTTTGATACTCTCGGTCAAAATGGGATTCAGTTGAATCAATCAACTAGAGGAGGACTGATTGAATATTCACTGCCAATCGTGGCCATAATCGCGACGCTAATTATACGAACAAACGTTGCAAAACTTACAGAAATTAATCCATCATTTCGAACTGTGTCTATACGAGAAAATTATACGAACTATTTTACCGGGTGAGTCATTTAAAGTGAAACAGACGTAGGGTGAAGTGCTCAAATATGAACCAGTTTTTCTTGGTCATTTTTTGATTATTTTAGAATTCCCTTTTCAATCAATCCTTGCCACATTTTATCATCACCTACGGAAACAACTTTGCAAATCGTGTTAATTTTTATCATTGGATTCGTCGACAAACACGCACACAAAACAGGTGCAAATCCGACCATGCAACCTTCACGCGGTACACCTTGAGTAATGCTAATGCAGGCGGCATTGTCACTTTCAAGCCTTATAACTTGAAAAATATCCACGATCAAATCAATATGACACCATTTTATATCCCCCCCCCTTGAAACCGTACAACTTTTGTCTGAAACATATTTTTCTTCAAAATGCTTCATTTTCGAGATATACGTCTGTTTCACTTTAAATGACTCATCCGGTATATTGAGGCAATTAGAATTGATAGGACATTGCATGAAATAAAAAAGTTATTTGTTTCCACCGATACAGCTATTGGAAATTTAAATTAGTGGCAGACGCTAGACAGCAGAGGTAATTTTCGTAGTTGCCTGTTCGTTCGATCAATTTTTGGGGATCCTCTATCGGACGACAGTTTGTCGACTACATACTTCTATCAACGACGAGGCTCTATTGAATTTACTAATGAGCCATGTAGCACGCAACGATTCATTTAATTACTGTCCTTTGGATACCGAATATCAATATTTTGCGTAGATGCAATTACTAAATGTTCACAATATTAATGAGCGACACTATTAATAATACCGACAGTATTATTAAACTGGTTCCGTGAAACGGTTAATTACTAGCCGCGCTAAACTCCGTTGTCCGCGATTCCGATTCTAATTTCGTCCATTTTGCCCCGTTTAACCCTCGCCGCGCTTCGATTCGTGACCTGTAGCCTGCGGAAATGGCTTTCACGCGTGATGACGGATATAAAACCATTATGAACGCGCTTAATCAGAATATTTCCTGCTGTGAACAGGTGGAAATAGACACCGGACGAAATTCTACCCAGTTTTGCATTTTATACGTTTCAATCGTTCAAGTTGGCTATCTCCAAACCGCACATTTACATGTAATGTACATTTACATTTTATTTACCGTGCATTTGAACTAAATTCTAAACGAACCTTGAGATATGGCATTTTTTGTGCATACGGTTAGCGGACGCTGAAAATTACGGGGCAACTTGGGGTGTGCGGCAAAGTTGTGCAGAATTACAATTGAATTAATCCAGGAATTATAATTACAAAGTAATTGAATTATATTGTAATTCAGTCATAATGTAATTTATAATTCAGATCTTCATTCAATTAAATTACAATGTAATTCGTAATTGCAATTGGGGTACAATTATAAAATACATTGTAATTGAATTACAAGGTGATTGGTAAATGCAATTGCAATGTAAATAAAATACATTGTAATTAAAACTACAATGTAATTGGTAAACGCAATTGCAATGTAAATAAAATACATTGTAATTACATTACAATGTATTGGGTTGGCAAATAAGTTCGTTCGGTTTCTTAAAGAGGAATAAATCACAAAAACCGAACGAACTTATTTGCCAACCAAATAATTCGTAATTGCAATTGGAGTACAATTATAAAATACTTTGTAATTAAATTACATTAATTACGAATTACAATGTAATTAAATTAAAAATTATAAAAAATAATAAAGTAACAATCAGAACCCGAAATTTCGGGTACTCGCGCACACCCCTAGGGGCTACATTTGCATCCTCCGAAGCTAATCTCTCTGAAAGAAATTATTTCGCAGGTTTGCTGTACATTTTCTTATTTTTACAAATGTAAAATTAGGGGAGGTGGCTACATTTGCATCGTCCTTGGCAGTTGGGTTGCGGCGATGGGTTCGGTCTCGGAGCGGCGTGTTGTCCGTGAAAGGAACAAAGCTTGTTTCCAGGTGGGCGTGAATTCTGAAGCGAGCAGGAGCGGATCATCTTGACGCGGGGCGTCGAGTGTCCATCACGGACCGAGAATAAGGGAATAAGGGGAATAAATGAATACGAAAAAAGGGCGGCGTTGAAAGGGCGCGGCGCGCCGCCGGACAAATTGCCAGTCGGCAACGAAACGGAAAAGAGCGTCCTCGTCCTCGTCTTCGAGGAAAACGGTAAAGTCCTCTCTCGTCTGCCGATGAAAGGACAAGGAATATCGTCGAGATTCCGCTCTTTTCGTCTTTTCGCTCGACGGAACTAATCAATTCTGTCCTTGGAGTGGCCACGAGATTCGTCAGGACGAATTTCCTCTCGCGTTTAATCCGCGAGCATCGAGTAGAGGGGACGACTAAGAAAGCCAGAATATCTCGAATAAAGGGGGGAAGGGGAAGAACGAAGAAATAGGGAAAAAGAGAGCAAAGTTAAAAGGAGAAGAGAGCGAAGTCGAGGAAGAAAAGTTCGTACCAGGCCAGAGTTTAATGAGATTCGTGGACAATTTAATTGAAAGCAATACGGGCGGGGGGCAAATAAACGACCAACCAGTTTCCTTTTCTTCTGTGCCCGGCCCCCCAACGAAGAAACGGATTGAAAGAACCGGCCCCGGCAGCATCCCATGTTTTCCGTTAATTAAAGTACATAATAACCGGGGGATGGGGGACAAAGAGGATTCCGTTTGCGGAAGATGGAACCCTCTCCGCCGCGTTAAGTCCGGAAATAATCGCTTCGGGACGATAGTATTTTTCCTGAGACGCTTCCTCTTCTCGCGACGACGCGGCAAACCTAGAGGTAACTCAACGATGATGCGAGATCGAAATTACCCGCAGAAATAATCGAAATAAAAGAAGCGTGTGTGAACATTCTTGTTACGTGAAGAACAAAATTTTTCGATCCCTCGATCTACATTTTTCCTCTAGCCCGACGTGAAAAAGATCGACGAGCCTTTTTCTGGTCGTTCGAACGTTGTTAATCGATGTTACAATTTCAGAAGAAGTGGAGCCACGTCGTGAAGGCGCTGCCGATTCAGCGACATCGATCACCGTTCCAATCTTGTTAGATTTAATAACTTGATAAATTACAACCGACCCATCCGGCCCCCGTTCACGCGAGAACTGATTGAAAACGTGCACACCGGTCATTAATTATTCATCAGAGGCGGAACAAAAAAGAACCCACACACACACACAGAGAGAGAGAGAGAGACTATACTCTTTATTCTAGCTCGCCACTGAATATTTCGCGCGGCTGTTTTCGAGATAAACTCGGGTAAACAATAAACACCGGTGCCCGCGAATACGGTGCCCATGAATAATTCGTAAAAATATTTGAACGGGTGAACCTTGTTGATAAATATACATGAGTCGCCAGATCTTCGTCCTATTTCATCGAAACTGCGCCTCCGAATCATTTAAATAATGCCCTAGATGCGCGTAGAAATAAATATTCTTGATCGTGTTTCTTGATTGAATATTCAATTACCGCGGGGAAAAAATCTAGCGTTGCGAAACAGTAGCAAAAATTGGTTGCACGGCTCGAGAAAAATGACAAAAATTTCTGTATCCCGTTCCTCGATGCTGGAAGCCCCGCCCAGACTGATTCCGAAAAGAAAATGGCGACGGATGGTTATTGCGGCTGCCGTCTTCCGAGGGATTGAATTTTTATCAAAAGATTCCCATTACCCTCGCACGCATCCTCTAAGAAACCGTGAAGTTTATGATATTCCAGGAATATTTCCACCGTGAGGTGGTCGTACACCCCCTGGCTCTTCTGAATCAACCGTAGCATACGGCGTACGGTGCGCCAGAATTGCGAGAAGCTGGACAAAATTCGTATCTCTGGTAATTATACATTATTAATTACCAGGAGGGGACAGTTTTAGGGTCCGTGGAATTATTTGCTGGAACGAGAAACTACTCTTACTGGGGATGTTGCTCCCTGAGAAATTGAAACTTTGCTGTTAACGGTGCTTTTTTTCATAAACGTCCTCTCGCGTAGAAGAATACTTGAATAGCTGACATCAATAAAATCACAAATCTCTACCGAGCTTGAAACGAATATCAAGCGAATGGAGCATGTTAAAATTGCGAGGCACGTGATTTGGTACTGAAATTATTATTAATCGGAATAATATCCTCCTTTTCCGACTCGTTAAGGAATACATTAATATATTACGCATACGCTACGCGGGTTTATAAATTTTTCCCAGCGCCATTGATTTATTCGTCCGTAAATTCACAATAAATTGACAGATGGTAATCCCGGAATAAATTATATTCGGAGTATCTTTGGCAGGAGATTAACATGTGTTTGCGAGTGCTTAATTTCAGTATTTCTGTCGAGGCGGAGTCGCATTTTAAAGCAATGCGCGGCCAGTCTTGAGATTTACCGCGAGATCCGGGTCGCCGCGGCGGCCGTACGTGTAATTAAGTAGCAAAAAGACGAACGTGCTGGCAAAAAGGGGGTAAAGGGGTGGCGAGGGGTGAGAAGGGATTGGGTCCGTGGGTGGAGCAGGGCCGACGACTCTTTTTTCCAAGCGAGGGTCGTCGATCCACGCCAGCGAAAGGCAAATGGATTCTTTTTTACGCGTGGCCGCGAGCTACGCGCGGTAATATTTGCCTAATTCGCCGCTTAGCATGCGGGGAACCAACCCTCCAACCCCCGAGGCACCTCCACACTCTTTCTTTCTTCGGACGAGCCACAACTCACTCTTTCTCTCTCCCTTTCTCTCTCGCCTCGCAAACCGTTTCGTCCTTTTTCTCGCGAGGACGCTCTTCACCCTACTCGCAGCTGAAACCGCCCCCGTAAGTCTCGTGTGGGAGGAACAGGGGGCGGAGACGAATTAATTCCGTGATTTCTTTGCTGGCCCTCTAACCCCCTTTGACTTTGGGTTAAAGCGGAACGGTCTCCGTTCTTTCTACCTTTTCCCCATGCAATTTATTCCCCCTACGATCCTTCGCTACACGGACCCTTTTTCTAGCTCTTCGACCCTATCGTGAATTATACGTTGTGTGTATTTCATTTCAATCGTACGCCCCCGGCCCTATTTTTACTGACGGCGACAGTTTTATTCTTCAGGTGTTCAAATGTTTCTACAAATTCGTCCAGTAAATGTGGATCTGTCCTTCTAGTCCTGAACCAGCACGCGACGATGCCGGAGACCCTGGTTTATAAATCCCGTGAGAATAAAAAGCCGGGGGTGTGCCCCGAAGAATTTAATCAGTTCAAAGTTTATAGAGAGTCTCGCATAAGAACGACTGGTTTCGCGGGAGAGCTAAACGACCGGATAAAAATATAGGAAAATACCGGGAAAAAAAGTTGAGCGCCGTTCGAGAATCTTCCGTCGACTTTCATTGGGCCGTTCTCCCCGTCTCGGACTGCATCCGAAATCAAGGGCCTCGCGCGCCTGAACACTTCGCGGATAATGCAACAAGACGCACGGACTTTCGCCGGCTTCATTAGCATAATTCCCCTTAACGCTCGGCTTGGATATTCATTAGCGTAATTCCCCGTAATGTTTAGCGGAGCAAATGTCCCTCGGCCGTCGCGGAAAGCCCACGGGTTCCCGACGTACGATTTTTAAGGGGGCTTTAGGGGATGCATCCTAATGGGCGAACTTTCGAGGAACCTCTCCGAGACGACTCACGGCCCGCCCAAGAAAATCATCCCCGTTTTACCGGAGACTTTGCCTAACAACGAGATTACATTTTTACTCCGTTCATTGCTCCCTTAAATAACAAACCAATGGGGGAAACGAACCAACAGAGAGAGAGAGAGAGAGAGAGAAAGGGGGGGGAGAGAGAGAAACAGCGATCTGCGGGCAGTGCAGTTTCAGGAAGCCCGAGAGGCAAAACTAATTTCGCAGTGCATTCATCGCATTTCTATTGTTTCTGCTTTTAGTTTATGTGAATACGTCGATTATATTTATTAGCCTGTCCCGAAAGTTCATTTCGGTTAATGTGCGCAATGGAAATTCGTAATTTCTTTGGCAGACAACTGGCGTGGTTAAATAAAAGAAATCTGAACGGAACAGACGATGGTGTTAACTAACAATATTAAACGTGTACATTGCGAAAGAAACTCTTGGGATAATCACTGGATTATCGAAAGATTCAAGCGTTCCAATGGTACCATTCTTGCAAAAGGGTTGCAGCGAGATGTAAACCGGGTCGATACTATAGACCGTGGTTTTGAACGTGTATAAACGTGTATTTGTTACACGTGAAATAGGGATCTCTACTGGATACCGAAAGTTGCAAACGGTGGACAGCGAGAGGATAAAAGTTTCTCTTTGTAATCACGCTTCAAGGCCCGGCGCGAGGAGCTCGCGGAAAGAAAAGGACGCTCGCGAGAGTGGCTTTCAATTACATCTGAGATTCGTTTCACGTTAACGTTTAACAAACGCGCGACCGGGGTCGTAACCGCGGCCAGTCGCGACGTTGTGACCGCTGCATAATTATCGTCGCGATAATTGCGCGTGGTCGGTGTGCTTTATGTGCGTCGACGCATCTCTCGGGCCAGGAGGCAGCCAGCTCGTTAGCGAAATGGAACGCGATTGCGATCCTAGTCGCGCGACGCGCTCGCCGCGGTCTGTTTGTTTCTTTCGCCTTTTTCGTTCTTTTCCCTTTCCTCGTGGTTCCCTTGTGGCTCCCTCGTGTGGCGGCCGTTTACGCCCGTCCCTTTTGCCCGTCTCGTCGCCTTGTCCCTTTTGGTTTCTCCGGTTTCCCTTTCACGGCGACGATGCGTCCCTCCACCACCACGGCCCCCCCGGAAACTCGGTCCTCTCTGTGTCGATTGTCCTCTCGCACGCCTCCAGCGTTCTTGTACACAGTTAGCACCCTAACTTTCCGCAAGTTGTAATCCTCTTCCTCCCACTCTCTCTCTCTCTCTCCATACCCGAAGAATCGGGAAGTTCAATCGCTAACTACACTGTTCGCCCTTTACGGTCACAATTTATTAATTTAGTTGATCCTGGTCAACAAATGTATTTCTCAAGCTGCAGCTTTTCTTGCGCCATCCTTGCGATGTGAACTAACTACCCAAGAAGTTTAGGAAACCTCCCGACAATTTCAATCTCAATTTATTACTTTTTATCAATGAATCCTGCCACTTGACTGCTCTAAATTGAACGCCCTAAGAAAAGTCATTGCTCGCTCGTCAACAAACGAGTGTTTCAAGCTGCAACTTTCTGTACACGTTCCTTGAACATCTACCTAAATGTAGGAGACGTTCAGCGAAATTGCATGCAGCCGTTCGACTACTAAAATTGTTCGTACGTGCTGAAATATCGTCGATTTTGTTGATTTACCAAACATCCTACTCTCGGCGTGTACGTGTTCGAATTGGACGCGCGCGAACGCGGAATATCTCTGAATATCTCGTCTTACGTCCGATTCAGAGGCTAACACGAAGTCCATGAAATACGAAATGATCGCGCGCGCGCACAGAAGAGAGCCATTCGCGTCCGGTTTAATCGTTGACGATAATTGCAGCGGTTTTTTTGGGATGTCATTGACGCGACACGCGCCGGAAAAAACCAGTATTCGACCGGTGAAAAATCGCGTGAATCCTTTATCGCTGCGTCGAAAGTGACAGCGAGCAGTTCGATAATCGAGAAAGTATTTCGATTTAGCTACACTTTTGTGTGCGCTTTTCGGGAAACTTCACGTTTCTCGAGCGAGTCGAGAGTCTCCGGTGGCCGAGGGGGATCAGAACGACGGTGAAGCTGACACAGAAACCGTAGCTTCGCTACGGAACGAGGGAAATCGATGGGAGGGTGGTGGAGTCGGATGTCAAGATAGATCAAAATTCTCAGGGAACGGGCTCCGAGAAAAAAGAACCGGAAAAGACGTCACGGGACTGCGAAAAGTAACGTGACGGCGAGAGAGAAAGGAAAAAGGAAGCTGCTGGGAGATACCCGTGAAAGCAAACTGGCGCGAGGGAAGTCGGGGGACACCGAATTCCCCCGGGTGGAACGGGAAAATCAGGGAAAAATGGGGGATGCGGGGACAGAGGGCGTTACGAAAACTTGGGACGCTGAACGGAGACCGAGAATCGTGAAAGAGATGCTCGAAATCGAACCAACCTGGGAGACTGTCTACAAAAATCATAAACTGGGGAACTACGATGCCATGGCGACATCGGAGGTACGGGAAAATTATTTTCCTTTTCGGTTTTCGATACAGAGACACCGTAAGCCGGTTCGACGTGTCCGTGCTCCGACATAGATCGCGTAGGGCTACTATTTTTTGGTGACCTCACCGACCGCGCCGAAGGACAGCGTGTTATAATTAAACCAGGCCTGGGCAACTCGTGCTGCGAGAGTCGAGGACGTAGAATCGGTGGAAACAGGTCCGGAGAGCTCATCGCTTCTCGGCCGGCCAGCACAAGTCGCCATTTACCGTCTTTATAAAGTTGCCTATGCACGACTCGGCCTAATAAGGACAACTTAAGCCCTTGCTTAAAACGTCTTTGTCCCGAAAAATGTCGCGGAACATTTATTTTCGCCTAAATAGTAACATTCATGTTTGTCGGTCTTTGTTAAAATCTCCATGACGAGTCTGACTCATGAAAATACGGCAAGGGGTAAACGTATCGATGAAAATGATAAAGACACGTTTAAAAATGTACAGAAATAATTGTCGTTGTCGTTGCATCGACGCAAATAATACAGCGAGAAAGAAATGTGGAGTTGCTACAGGGACTCGGTAATTAGGAGCAATTTAGCGTATCGACCGTCGAATATATTTCATTTATGTCGTCAACGGCTATTGCGGTTATTAACACGCTCACCCGGCGGCTCCGTTGTCATCATTATAATAAATCCATTATTAGCAGAACGTATTTGTAGAGGCGAAAGTAATTTTACCAAGTTGCTCGCTGCAAACTCACCCCCTTCTGTCTTTCTCTCTGGCTCTCGCTCGGTCGCTGTTAAACGCTGTGGCTTCGGCACAAAGCGGCACGAAATTAACCGACACGAAATTGTATTTCACGCTGAACAGACTAATTCCACGGAATGGAGATGATGGCGTCTTTATCCCGGGTTACAGCCAATGGGGACGCGCGTCGCTGTTCGTTGTGCATTTGACACCTTGCTCGAGCGATTATCTATGCGGCCCGTTTTATTCGACCGGAAGCCGAGCGCGCGCGAGAGAACCGGCAAACCAAATCCAAAAAACGGCCGACAACCATTGTACGCGAGCCACCCCGGATTTCAACGTCCAGGGAAAACGTCGGAAAACCGGAATGCGAACGTATGACCTGAACGATTCTTCCAGAGACACATTAATTCCACCGAGATTCAACCTGTTGGTCGAGCGAGACGAATTAACGCTTCGTTTTTATCGACTGATTCGCCTTTCTTGGCTCGCCGGAAAATTGCACGCTGCAACTCCACAACTGCATTTTCATCCAACCTAAAAATGGGAGACGATCTCTGCTGATATTTCTATTTCTCATATTTCACCTACGAGACCATTCTGGTTAACCCTTTGCAGTCGGAGCTATTTTCACTCGAACATTAAACAATTCTTCCTGGCTAGAATAATTACAGTATTGTCACCATAAACGCATAAGCTTCGGGGATCTGTATGCGTTTATCTGAGACGGGAGACTGCTATTTTTTTGAGCTTCAAGGGCCGAGCCGAACTTATAATTAGAGAAGGATAGCACGTGTAAAGAGAGGCCACGTGCGGGCTTTTCAACTGTGCCGACGACTGCGACTCTCCGCGTCTTTCTTTCCCATACGCTGTCCTTCCTTGCGCCCGAAACGTTAAATTAAATTAAACCGCTAAATACAGTTGAAATTATATCGTGTTTGGTCTTTCTTTTTAATCAGAAAAATGCCACGGATATATTGATGAAAGTTTCATAAAAAAATAAGTAATAATAAAAAAGATTAAATATTGGTGTTACATTGTGAGGACGCACGGGCCTTTGAACACTGTGCCGACGACTGCGACTCTCCGCGTCGCATTAGAGGTTCACACCGATATACCCGAGCCGAGATAAGATTACTAAAGTGGAGGGGATATTTTTTCTGCGTTTATCTGCTACAGCTTTCGTGCGTTTATAGAGGATTTACTGTACATATGATTTTCTTCATTTGATAGGTATGAAATTGACATAATACCTCATACAATACTGAAATGTTTAGTGATTGGTCAGATACCAACATACTTAATAATGGAAACAATATTTTGAATAATGGTACAGCAATTTCTAGCGGTGCCCCAGTTAATCAAATCAAACTACGTACTCTCAAACAGCAGTGAGTGTCAGACTGATACACGGATGCACAAGACAACATATACAATTTACAGGTGTAACAAACAAGAACGTCATCTGCGAAGACCATTCGGTCGTCGAAATCAATTTTCCTCCGGTGTTCGCGAAGAACATCTAGACGAACACCGATACAATCTGAAATAAATGAAAGAAAGAAATGGTTACCAGAGAGGTGACTTACCGGGAGTGGTTCCGTTAACTGTATTTACTCCGTCGGTGATCCCTGGGGCGTGAAACGAAATTCAAAAGCAAACGGCTGGTTCTCGTCCCTCTGTTATCCTTTTGTCGGTCGCGCACACGTTCGCGAACGCTCTCTCGCGCGATTGCTCATGTTCGCATGAACATATCTCCGTTCGATGCTTCGTCTGGATTTGCCCTGTTACGCGGTTAATGAACCATTTTCCTACGGGCTCCGGAGCCACGGGCGCGATGTGTGTAAGAGACACACCCGGTGGTTCTACACCATGGAATCGATGGGGTCCCGTAATTCGCCAGGACGACATCTAATCGGTTGAAATTTCGTCGAGGAAGTTCGGCTCGCGAAGCACAAGCCGGACACTTGTTCGCCTGCACGAGCCTCGAGTAAACTCGCCTGATCGATTCAACCCTTCTGCACACACTCAAACTTGTCCGCGATGTTCGGTAACAATCTTCATTGTGTTGGCACATATAAACATTTCTTCCGCCGCGCACCGAGTATTGACACGAGGGTTAGTTGCTTCGTCCCGCGTCGAACAATCCGCGGTTGTCACGCAACACATCGAAACTAGAAAAATGGCCAAGTTTGGCGACACACCCGAGTCAACAGGAAAGGTAGAGCGACATTTTCTTTCGTTTACTTTGACGGCCGCGGTGATACTAATTGTAAGGCTCGGCGGTCAAGTATCCTTCGTTATTGTTTGTTTACCCGCTAAGTCTATTTTCCGGGTGCCGGGCTATCGCGAGCAGGTATCGGCCCCTCCCTCGACGCAGTGTCTGTTTACTACTCGACCTATTACGCGTGTTACCTACCTACTTTCGCAGCTAGAGTCCGTTCCTTGCGGTGGAATTACGTTCTTTACAAATCTACAGTACATGCATACAAAAGAAATGACTTTTACACTCTAATAAAGAATTAATGCCCTAAGTGTCGTCTATAAAAAGGCTTCCAAAACCTCTCGTCCATTAAAATAAACAGATGATAAAAAAATCCCGACTAACAACAATAAATCGTCAACTCGATACATCGACGGATCGGACAATTTTCAAAATGTATAGAAACGTAACTTGATACTCCCGCTTTTTCGCAAAATAATTTTAAGCGAAACTGAAGCACGACTGGCTATAAGAAAAATAATAGAAGTTTGCGGCGAGATGAAAACGGCATAATAAAATAAACATGACGAGCCTCGAAGCGACGAACGTAAAAATAATATTGATATTTCCGGTGAAGCGGAGGTGAGTGGATTTCTGGATCCGGGTGGCGATGCGTTTTCTGCGAGCGTACGTTATCAGCCTTGCGATAGGAAGTGTATGTGTGTGGCTGCCGGGACGTGTTCCTTTCAGTGCAAACGAACTCATAGAAAAACGTCGCGAAACGCGAGACCGCGAGGACGGGAGTAGAGTTAAGATTCTTGGATTCGGATCCAATATGAAAGATTCCGATCCTATTCAAATAGACGACGAGACGGGTCCCTCGCGGTGGGAAACGCGTCACATGCACAGACTGGATTTTCAATATCCCTTACATCCAACGGGAGGCTGTATACTGAACGGATAGTCTGATCAGTCGACTTATCGCGTCTCAGAAACCATCTACCGCCCCCTCCCCGTATCGTATCGACTCTCGAAAATCTGCGAAGCAACACGTACCTGCTTCCGTATTCCCCCGTGAAAAAATATCGGATGCGCCGAGCCTTATATACTACTTCAACCCTTTCGCTTATAACACCGTTGTCAGGCTCAAGATGACGATTTCTTATAGAATCTGCATACCGAAGTCAGATAGTTGCTCGTTTCTTTGAAGACGAAATGAAATTCTATTCCCGTTAGTCGACGTGTGTAGAATTTCCTTTTCCTTCGATGGAAATTCTGTGAAAGAAATTGTAGAGCAAATGTGTCGGTGTCCTATGATTTTCCACTGTTAGACTGCAGATTTCCGCGGAGATTTTTATCGATGAAACGTGTTACATTACGCCCGGAAGAAGACGGAAATCTAGTTAACTGTTCGACAACACCGACTTTTTAAGTACGTAAGACCAGCAATCTAATAATTATCGATTTGGCACGAAACACCGAAGCAGGGCGTTGAAACATTGATGCAATCTAGCAGCGAAAAAGGTCGGAGACCCATACATATTTAAGCGAACTTGTCCATCTTCTCTGCTGAAATAAATGAGATTTGGTATAGCGAATCGCCTCCTCGCGGGCTCTCCATCTTTCATTAGGTCTCACTAATTCTGATACCTAAAGAGAGAGAGCGAGAGAGAGAGAGAGAGAGAGAGAGAGAGAGAGAGAGAGAGAGATTGTAGGAGATTCAGTGATTTAGTAATTCGGTTGAATTTCTGGATAATTCGGCCAGAGAATTGGGGTAGCATCGTCGTAAGGAGGACGAATCCAAGGAACGAACGAGCATGGGGCGTTCGAGGATCCCTTGGCCTCGGAGGAGAGGAGACGTTGCTACAAAATCGTTAGAAATTGTTGAATTGGAAAATAGACGAGCCCTTAAATTATCCGCAGAACATTACAAGACATGACTTGCTAATGAACCCTTATCCGCGGTAAGGGTAGTTTTCTAAAGACGGTTTCTTATTTTAGGAAGCAAGTAATACCAGAACTAGACTCTACAACCCCCGAGAAACGTCTAAAACAATTCGATTGGTAACGAATAATGTCTAACGACCAGGGACACGGATTTTGTCAAGATTTTTTTTGCGATTCTGGCCGAGTGTGTGCGCTGGAATGGAACGTAGCTCGAAAAATCGCGGATCCCGGATGCTGGATGGTACAGTCCTGGCCAGATCCTCCCGTTTTATCTGTGCGGTAGCTATATATAGATTGCTGGAGCAGTGCCGTCTACAGTGCCGAGTCCGTACTACGTCAGTGCAGTCGCTACTTCGCTGAAAAGCATATCTCGCGGGCTATCTCGCGAAATTCCGTGGATCCTCGGGGTCGGTTTCGCGTCGGCCGCGCAGTTCCCCGGAATTGGACCCCGGAACGCTCTCGTGAGTATGATCGTCGTGTGAACACATCTCTCGAACCTGTTCGATCACCAGGACGACAGTCCTCTCACAGAGTTTCGCATATCGGTGTGTGTGTGTGTGTGTATGTGCGTATGTGTGTGTCACCGCGATCGAATCATGGATGTGAAACGCAGTAGTGAAAACTGGGGAGGGGAGGGCAAGAGGATTTCGAGGACAACCTTGACCTTAGGGGTGGTAGGCCTCCGACAGAGGCAGGCTGTGTCGACAGAGAGAACGAGAGAGTGAGAGAGAGAGTGAGAAAGAGTGAGCGAGAGAGAAAGAGAGAGAGGCAGTGTTGAAACGAGAGCGGTGACACTTTGTTGAATAGGGAGCGGAACGTGTGCGGGCGCGATGGAATACGCGAAAGTGGTCGATAACATCGCGCGCGCCCGCGCAATTCTTGCGTTTCTTCCGCGCGGACGAAAAACACCCGTCTCATGAACAGAGGAGGAGAACGGATTCTCTCCCGGAGGAGAGTCCGAGAGGCTCGACGCCCGATCAGTAATCGGGAAAACGCTGGTCCAGGGTGTGCGTTGCCAGCCGTTGCTCTTCGGTGTCGTTGTTTCCCCTTTCGTGAGAGCACGCGCGCAACAGAGAGCGAGAGAGAGAGACAGAGAGATACTGTACGACCACCCCTCTCTGCCCGGGAGGACGAAATTCGTGTTATCGATCAGCTGCGAGGAACACGCTCTCGCCGCGCGATGCATTCGTACGCACGATCCTGTGGGCCCGGTGCATCCTCGGTCGTTGTACCTGCAACCTTGTGCCTCTAGTCGCGGACTCCCTGCAGGGAAGAGGTGCGTTACCAATATACCAGACCTGTTTGAAAAGTGACCGAATTTGACTTTTCTAATTTCTCGACCTACATGTGGACTATTCGTCCTTGCTATCTTCATCTTACACTTCTTCCAGCGGCGTTTCCACTACCGCAAGCAGACCTGGTAAGCAGTTTGTGGAATGTCTTTCAGAGGCTGTGCCGAGTTCGTTGTAATTTCCCGAATCGTGTCGAAACGCCAAAAAGCTCGGTTATTTTTTGAACATACCTGCCAGTTAGAAAAGCTGGAGAGGCGAGGACGCACGGTGACGTTAGGGGATGCAGTCAAGATGCGGCTGCTCGAAAAGTCGCCAGGAAACGATGCAGTGTTTTCGCTGTTGCGCCAGGTCTCCGATGCAACGGAGGTCGTTGATTGGTAACTCGATCAGACGCCGGTAACGAGATCCTCGAGCACCTGGTGCCGCATCCTTCAATCTGGCTGTTGCATGGAATTCCAGATTCCCCGAACCTAACCAGTAGCTGATTCTCCCCATGCGTGCTAGACGTTGCTTGTTGAAAAACAGCAGCCTTAAGCTGTCTCGTTCGAATATGAAATTGTTTTGAGTAACTGTAAATTGAAAAGGGGAACAGCAGCTCGATGCAGTCCCGGCCTAGTTCCACGGCCGAAGTGCCATTTTCCTCGTGTTACGACACCATTCGTTGAGCAAACTTCTCCTTTCAAGCTAGCTCACTGGATTCGCTATACCCACTCGCTGTCTCGTGACCTCCGAGTTGCAACTGGCGCAGCAGGAAAACACGCAGTATTTTCGTAACGCGGTTTTATTGCACTGCGGACTTCTGGGTCAACTGGTGTTTACGTTGCAGCAC
Organism: Lasioglossum oenotherae; assembly: GCA_028455765.1. Lineage (NCBI taxonomy): Eukaryota > Metazoa > Arthropoda > Insecta > Hymenoptera > Halictidae > Lasioglossum > Lasioglossum oenotherae. The sequence continues at coordinate 5,541,126 of CM052288.1, read as the reverse complement.
GAAGTTGCCGCGCTGCGAAATTTTTTCGAAGTTCGCCTTGCGTCAAGGTCGTGCTGCGATCAACTCCTGTCCCATTTTCTTTCGTTGTCGTGCCAGTATTTCAGGTGCCATCATTTTCTTCTTAGAGATTGCTTAACCCCCGTGCGCCGATCAGATCAATTCAATTCCAAAGCAGATCTTTGCTATCGATTCCAATTCTTCTTGCTGGAATACACAAATTAATTGACCCTCAACAGCGTGCACGCATTGCAGCATCGACCGTCAACTATGATGCAATTTAATTCTGAAAATATGAAAACGTTCCAATCTGCCGAGCACAAAGGTCAAACAAATAAAACAGCGATCGATCATCGTAGATTGCTGATCTTTGGATCTCTCTCGTGGAGCAGACGGTGCGCATCCGCGATTGGGACTCATTATGCGATCGAGTGCATATTATAGTTTGCCACACAACGCAGCGATGGTCGACGGGAACGGGACGAGCGCTCTTTCCAGACCGGGCGTGACTGCCGTTCTGTAAACAGGAACGTGCCATATGGCGGCGTTGTAGAGGCGTGATTAGTTTCCTCTGGTTGAACGGCGAAATTTCGAGCACGGGAACATCGTCCGGCGGACAACTGGTCTCTATTTGATTGTACAGCGTGTATATAAACGGCGCATCCTGTGTGTGCAGTATACAGTGTGCACACTCTTCTGCCGTCGCGCGATTGTCCGCGCACGCTGTTTCCGAGAGATACGCGACAAGTCCAATGGGATCTCTCGACGAATTACCGAATCCCGGAAAAAAATACCGCAACTCTCCTCCGAAGCGACGGGAAACGATTGCAGTTGCATCCTGCCACTTAAGCCTCGAAAAAGTTTCGAAAGCTTCTGTTCCAAAAAATGTTTAGACGTCTACCGAGGCAAATGACTAAACCCTTGAAGATTGTTCGACCTTTCGAATAAGAATAAATAAAAGGTCAGGGGGGGGGGCAGAATTCGATTAAACAACACATTTCCAAGGTTTCTGCACCAAGGTCCCTCTGGTCGTTGAAGTTTAAGTTTAGTCGTCTTGGTCGGTCGATAGGGAGACAATCGCGATTGCTGGCGCCGTTTGTTATGCTGGCCTTTATCGCGTGTCACTCGACATGCCAGTGGCGTTTGCTAACCGGAAGTCGCTGGTGGCCATTGCTCGACGTTCACCTTGACGCAGTCCGCGGGACTCTAATGATCCCACTGCGGATTTTTATGCGCGTGTTAGCTCCGCTACTCTGGGAATTCAATGAAAAACTACTGAATCTTTCATTAGTCTCGCGTGTGGTCCTATAATGGCCGCTGAACAAGCCTGTTGTTTTACACCGAAGCCGTTTCCGAGTAATACAGGCCAATATATTTGCCCTTGGTTTCTTTCGGAACTACTTTCCGAAGTTTTCCACGATAGTTCGGCGTGTCGTCGCTGCAAAGTCCAGGAAGAGAAAGCGACGTTCTTCGTCTTCCTGGAAGCCGTTTGTCACGTCGCACAGTGTGTCGAATATATGGGCGTTCGGGAAAGAAGTCATAACTCTTAAACAAAGTAATTTTCGAGTAAAGTACCTCCATACTATGGCAGCGCAATCTATATAATAAACGGAGGAAAAAATGTGTCCGAAACCTTCCCAAAGCAGGATTTCATTTGTCGCTGGACATTGTTTGCTTAGTAACTTAACTTAATATTATGGCGTGCGTATATGTACATTCTGTCAAAAAAAATACCGGAAATTGGTCAATGAAACACAAAATATGTATTATTCATCCAAATTTATTGTATCGGCTTCAAAGTAGGCCCCTTTCGAAATAATACATTTATGCCAACGAATAACCCAATCATCAAATATTTTTTAAACGCATTTTTTTGGAATCAACTTTAGTACTCGCCGCGAATTCTCTTTTATGTCATCTGCCGTCTAAAAACGGGTGCCTCGAAGTGGTAATTTGAGTTTTGGAAAAAGAAAAAAGTCGGCCGGAGCCATAGCAGAAGAATACGGTGGCTGCTCGATAAGATTTGTTCAGTTGTTGGCCAGAAATTCGTTCACAATGATAGAATGAATCAGTTGAAAACGTTGATGGCCGACCACAGCGAGGCAAATCTCCCACCACATCTCGGCCTCTTTTAAATGCACTGTACCACTAGTACGCACGTGTTTTTGATAAAGTCGATTCACCGTAAGCCTTATGTAACATTTTCAGCGCTTCGGTACACGAAATCCCATTTGCAATGCAAAATTTAAGACAGGTTCTTTGTTCGATATTTTTATCCATTGTAAAAATCGCAAAACTCACTTGAGATGAACTGACAAAATGGCGCACTGTAAACAAACTAAATGAGAAGTGACGCTCAAACTCCGCGTGAGTATAGGTGACAAAAAGAATTTCAACAATCCTTTCAAGCGGGCTTTATAAATGATCGATTCCCGGTACTTTCTTGACAGGATGTATATGATGGTCTTTTTAAATACTTGTAAACTACGTGTCTAAGGGTCTTCTTCTTTTTTCTTTCTCACACTATTACTAACGTCCTCGTTATTCACTATACTCTGTAATGCTCTGTAATGTACATTATGTTATAATAAGTGTCATAAGAGATTTCCTAATAAAAAAATGCAAAGATGAATCGATTTGTAAATGAAAAAGATATTATTCTTAAATATGCTTCTGAATTAATAGACTGCGGATTTCTTTTATTTAAAATCTTCAACTTATGAAGATGATTACAGAAAGGAAGGAAATCCAGTATGACTGTCTAGCAATTCATGCAGACAACATTGATTTCGCGTAAAAATATCCGCGGCCTAGCAATAGAACTGTGTAGGATTATATTTCCGTCGTTTCATGCTAGAAAGTGGACAATCCTGTTCCGATATTCGTCCCGCTGCAAGCAGCAGCTGAGCAGGGCGTCGGGAACAACTCGACACGCAAGAGAACAAGAAAAAAGGGGAGAAAGAAAAAAGAACGAAATGTTGTTTTGATGATGCCACCGTACGCCGTGCGGTAATTCGAGAGCAAACGCAAGCGCACGTCTCGGGAATGGTTTCTATTTCGAGACCAGGTCGGAGATGATGCGAGGAAGCAAAAAAGAAAGACCAAAAAGACAGACAACGCGCTCTGTCTGGGTAGCGGCTTCGTTATCCGACGTCTACAGGGTGGTCCACAATTCCGGGAACATATTCGACGATAGATTTAGGATTAAGCGAGCCAGAATCGCGGCCAGTTCCTTCCGAAATATCGAACAAAGGAGAGACAAATGTGCACGTAATTACGAAAGTGGTCTAAGACATACGTCATATTAAATGAATTCCATACAATGTTAAAATAACAAGCACTATCTAACGGTTAACTTATGACGATATCGTAAAAATTACATGGAGTTAGCACGAATTGGAGACCACTTTCATAATTATGGGTGCAAATGTCAGATTGATGGGTATCGAATTATTTCCTTCGCAACCTCCTCAATTATCTCACCTTATATAACAAAAATGTAACGACACCGGGTTAAAAAAAGTATCCTTACACGCAGCTCTCCGCGATAAGTATATAGGAGACCGTGGCGATTATAGCCGTGGTCTGTTTTTTTTTTCTATTAATTGCAATTGATTATAAGTTCGTCGAAACGTCTGTTCGCAGAAGGACCAAACCGAGGAGAGGACGCCGGGCGCGAGCGCGACGTACAACTCCTTCCCAGACGATCTCTACCTAGACGACCAGGAACCTTTGGAGGGTTCTGGTCGAGGTGGCAGCGAAGGTCACGACGACCTTGAATCATCCGGTAGCGGCCTTGGCCCCGACGACGAGGACGGCGACGACGATAACGGTACGACTGTTCTCTTTTGCTATTCAACGGAACGGAAACGCGCGAAACTCACGATATTAATAGCCGAGTCTCTCGTTTCTTCGATTCTCGGTGTTCTCGTTCGTTTCGCTACGTGGCTTTCAGTCTCCGCAACCTCTCTCATAGCTTCTACACCTCTTGTAACAAGAATGCAAGTGGCTCTCTCGGGCGCACATTTCTCGACACTTGAAATGTTTAAATCATGAAAGATTTGTTGCAATGATTCTCTACCATGCTCCCTATGCCAGATCCTCGCGTGCCAGATTTCAACAACAACAACAACAACAGGATAGACCCTGCGGTACCCAACAACAGGCCGACAGAGCCGGAAGAGCCACACTTAGTCGATGAACACGTAGTCAAGACCAAGGAAAAGGTGACTATCGCCACAGCTGTGCTAATTGAATTAATTACGCAGTAATTCAACGGCATTGTACTTCAATGTCATAGTAATTCGATTTACGCTGTAATTGCGTTACGTTGTTCAAACTATGCAGTTTATTTAATTGTCGATTACCGTGGACGTGAGTACAAATGAATTACAATGTTATGGAATTACAATGAACCCTCCTACAACGCGGAACAGAAATTACGATTTCATTTCTATCAAGTTTAATCGAATTCGGTCCGATTTGTGACTAATTCTGAGTTTCTTCTAACGCGGTGGGAATTCTCATTCGCGGCAGAAAATTCGAGGAAGAAAGTGGTTGAAACGGGAGAAATCCGAGCGGATAACCCGGTAAAGCGCGTGTAACGTTAAGAAGGGTTATTAGATTTGTTTGAAAACGCATGCGGCCGCCCCTGCTCGCTGGCCAGCCGAATTAAACGGATTAAACTGATTAAGCCGTGTCCCGTTGCAGACCATCGTAGAGACTGTAAACCGACCCGACAACGAGGCCGATGTAATCGAGCCCTCAGGTGGCGAGGGCGACCACTCGGACAACACAGACGTCTACATGAATCCGAAACACGAGGACCGCGCCAGCTCCTTCTTTGCTCAGCCAGGCGTGCTGGCAGGTAAGCCCCACTCTTCGACAAATTTTCGCTTTCCATGAAACCATCACACCGACCCGAAACATTTCCAAATACATTAGAAAACGCAATTACGTTATCGTAGAACCGAACAGACTGCGGTAAAGTAAACATTACGTTGGTGGGAAAGTAATTTTGCTTGTAAATCGAAAACACATGTTGCTGATCATCCGGAAACAGGAATTGACGGGTTATCTGAAAGATGGCAACACGTTACAAATAATGGAAATTATATCGCATCATATTTTTATAAATTGATTCAAATGTATTCTTTAAATTACGACAGAACTTCCCCTCCAACCTAATAAATTAATACTCTTTCTCGTTCGCAAGAAACGGGTTTCAAATGAGTTCGTTGCCAGGCGATTGATTCGGCGGTTTTCTACGGGGGTTGATCAGAACGCGAGCAGAAGAGAACGATCACGAGCACGAGTGCACGGTTCGCCGGGCAAAATGTTAATCACGCCGTTTGTGCAATCAGTCGAACATTGGAAATTGACGGGAAGGGAATGTCTTTGAACAGCGGGAATTGTTACGGGTCCCGGGTTTTGCGCCCGTCGAGGGATTACGTTATTTATTAACGCGCTCCCTTGGCGTTATGCGGCCGAGTATAAGGGCAACGCGCGAATCAACATTCCGCGGCAGGGAGAGAGAAAGATAGAGCCGGTATTTATTCACGAGGGCGCGGGGAGATACTCCGAGGAAACGATCTGTGGGTTAAGTTAACCGATCCGAACCGCGCATAATAAACGCGCTACGTAATTAACAACGCTGAATATTTCACGCGGTGAATTATGAATCCCTTGTTCCCGTAAAACCACTTAAGCCGTTTCTGATTTGCCCGGCTCCGTTCTGTCGGAACATGATACAGACACAACATACGGTTACCGTCGCGCTAGTCTGCGAAATTCGTGTCCACTATTATCATTGCCAGCCTGCGGATATGTTATTATCTATTAACTCTTCGCGGACGAGGGTTTTTTAAAATATCCATCATGTTTTCTTCGTCTCGCGGACACTTGTCCGCGAAGGGTTAATAAGGCCGCTATTAGGCCGCTATTAGACGAGGCCACTGGTGGCGCAACTCGGTTGCGCCACCAGTGGCTCAGCACGTCGTGGGGCATCGAATCATATGGAGCCTATTACACGAGGATACTTGGTAGAACCACCAAAAATTGTTGCCGATCTGGTGGACGGCATCGGCAACCGGCCGGGCAACATTTGGTGGCGCCGCCACCAGCCGGGGCATTGATTTGAATGTAGCCTATTAGACATAGCCACCAATGTTGCGCCACCAGAATCACGAATACATGAACAATTGACGACATTGACGTTCAAATTACCACCACATTTATCGTAAAATGTTTATCGGAACGCCCCGGCTGGTGGCGGCGCCACCAAATGTTGCCCGGCCGGTTGCCGATTCCGTCCACCAGATCGGCAACAATTTTTGGTGGCTCCACCAAGTGTCCTCGTGTAATAGGCTCCATGTGATTCAATGCCCCGCGACGTGCTGAGCAACTGGTGGCGCAACCAAGTTGCGGCCTAAGTCACAAATCATGTAAGGTGGAGTGGGGTAAGTCCGCCGCAGTTTTTGCAAAGTTGGACTTTAACCACTTCGTTCTCCCGGACGTGTTACGTCGGGACATCAATACCATTCGTATAGGGTCACAGACGAGTTATGACCGCGACGCCGATACTCTTTGTACAGATCGGAGACGTGTTATCACTCGACGCAATGTCGCTTGCGCGGTGCCACGGACGACATATCTCGCGTGCTTCATTATTACATGGGTTTTTCCGAAAAAATGTTACCCTGAATGCAATGTTTTCGGCTGGAAATGGATAGGAAAAGAATAAAATTATGTCGAATTGTTCAACTCATCTACACTGACCTATCTCTATCATTTTTCTCTATCATTTCTCTATCATTTGCGTTTCATCGACTTTTTCTTCTAGAAAAGAAAATCCTAGTGCGAGTGGTTAATCTCGTTGCAAACACAGCACAGTCGTCAGAAGCCTGTTAGTAGGCTTCCGATAACTAATGCGTTAATGACCTAAACAATTAAGAGCGCAGAGTCAGATGAGACAGCCTGTATGTCCTCTGCACTTCGCCGTTCTTCGTATTTCACCGGTCATGTTTCTGCAGATGATGGATTCAACCCCCTGCTACGCTACCGAGTGCAATGTTATCAAATATCGTAGAAAATACTGGCTCTAGGCTAATAAAAACGAAAATGTTCTAACAGTATAGAGCATTTTCCGAGTACTTTAGAGAGAAAAGGTAGCAGGGGGCTGTGTCGATCGGAGAGGGTGCGAAATGGTAACTAAACGGAGTGTTTTTAAAAATTGCAGCGGTGATTGGAGGAGCGGTCGTAGGCCTGCTATGCGCGATCCTGGTGGTGATGTTCATCGTGTACAGGATGCGCAAGAAGGATGAGGGCTCGTACGCCCTGGACGAGCCGAGGAGATCGCCGGCGGCGCAGGCGTTCCCGAAATCGGGCGCGCCGCATCACAATCGAGAGTTCTACGCTTGAGGCGGCGAAGCCTAAGCTCTATGGCTTTGACATCGCCGAGTTTTGCCCCACGACACTAACGCCGAGAAAGACGATGTCCTTCGACCGAATTAAAGCGCCGCCAGCCGTCAGCCGCCAGCCGCCAACCGCCTACAGCCGCGAGAATCTCGCAGCGCAAGGCTCTTGTAAAACTGTTTTCTGTGTGTCCCGCGGAACACAAGCCTCGTCGCAAAAACACAACAATCGTCGTCAGCAACAAAACCACATCATGCCGGGGGTTGGCTTCCGTCGTCAACGGGGATAGCGTCAGCGCACAACCTCTATTTTCCGTCATCCTTCGATCACAACCATGATGCTATATCGAATCGAATCAAATCCTCTCTCCGACGCTTTGCTTTTCCGTTTCGCTAACCCAGACCTCGATCGGTAAACCACCACCACCACCATCACCATCACCCCCCCTCTAACCACCGTTGTCTCCGTTCGAGATTGATCACTGCAAAGGGTGGACAGCCACCCTTTGGCCATCGCAATGCTTTCGTTCGCCGCTCTAACACCCCCTAACGTCGCAGATAGGTAGCTCTCGGGGTGCAGCGTTTTCCTCCTTTCTTTCGGACGTGTTCGGTCGATAGGCTCCGCCTCCGACAGAAAACGAGAGTGAGAGTAAGAATCAGAACGCGAGAATGAGAGTGAGAGTGAGTGAACGATTGAGTGAGTGAAAGAGAGAAAGAGGACACTCGCGGTTTCAGTGTTAAGTGTAGAACACGCGGGCATATGCGGTGCGCTGATCGAAGGAGAAGGGTAGCAAACCGAAGCTCGCCCAGTCCTCGTCGGCGCTAGGTCGCGGCTATTATTCCAGATGCATTTACAGCGCGTTCGCAGAGCGTATATGTATTTAGGCGTACGTATACGCCCACACCCCCTCCCCCCTGTACAGGACTGAGAGCGCGAAAATTCGTGACCGATAAACGCTGCTGGTATAATCGTTAATCATTCTGTTCTCCGCCCGTCCACCCGCTTCCAAGGTGGAAGGAGGGAAGGAAGAAGGATCGTTGCGCGAACCGTGATTTCTTTTCGATGCAAATCCCCGCGACCTCGTTTGTAGAGCCACTGCGAGCACCGTTTGCCCTGGGAGCGCTGCGCATTGCCCCGGAGAGCAACGCTCCGGATCGCGGAGCTTCGATCTTGCTCCCCTCCCCAAGCAAAGTGCCCACAGTGGGCGTGGCTTCGTTGTTCACTCACTCAACGGAGCAGAGCAGCGCCCCGCGGGGCAACTCGTGCCCGCAACCGTGCCCCATCTTATTCCATCGGTTTTCATCGGTCAACGATTCACCGAGTCGTCCACTTTTTAAAACTTTGACCAGTGGAGCCTTGACCCATCAAAGTTTCTCACTGTCTAGGAAGTTTTCGCGTTCTCGGACTGGTCATCCGGGAACGGACACGCGATTTTAATTCGAAAAGCGTCCGACGTGTTTTCGCGGGACTATCTTCTCTTAAGCTTTCTCGTGGGCTGTTGTTTTCGTAGTTCTTTCTGTTTTATCCCAATCTTAATGCGTTCTCTTTTTTTTTGTATCGATCGCTCGTTGACCGCTGGAAGGTATAGATATCTTAGACAAGTTTATCGATAGGTGAGATTCTAATTTAGGTTATCGCCTCGATTTTTCTTTTGAAACGCTACGGATCTCTCGCGAGCAACGCGTTCCAATTTCAATAGCAACAGTGTCAACCAAAACCGAAGAAAAAATAGAGGCGGAGCGAGTCCGACAATTAAATTCGAACGCGACGAAACGGGCATTTGGAAGTCGATGAGTTTTTTGGAAAATTCCGCGGGTACGATTACTTGACTTTACATATCGATGATCAGATCGTTCCGCCGTTTCCTTTTTTATCGTTTACCCCGTGGTTTTTCGACGTCGGATGACACAAACCGTAATCGTGTTAGACTCTCTATGGTAATATATGTCTCTATCCTAGGGAATTATTTATTCTTACGCCCGCGTCTGTGCATTTTAATATAATTTTCGTCGTGTACTCCCCCCCATTCGAATTTGTAGATAATCATCTAGCTTTTATAGATCGTTCCTGGAGGACTTAGAAATCCCTAGGACGACGCGAAATCGAGTGAATTCGTTTTCTAGACGTTTTTTTGCGCGCGTTTCATTTTTATAGATGAGGAAAGAATAGGGAGAGAAGGAGAGAGAAAGAGAGGGAGAGAGAGGTAGAGAAAAGATAACAGCGGCAGGACAAGAATTGAACGGCACCCTCGCGACGGGAACGGTTCGTTTGAACGCGGTTGCAGCGATTGCCATGCACTTAGCGGATAAAGAGGGAAACTCAACGTGCCATTTCAAGCACAGTCAGTGACTAGCTGTACGCAACCGATCACTCGATCCTCCGTCGAGGCACGAGAACGATGAAATAAAATGAAATGAAATGAGATGAAATGAAACGAAATGAAGTGGGAAAAAAGAAAGTTCGCTTACGTTCCCTTCTTCCACCCCGGAATCACGGAACACCTTTTGTATTTTAAGGAGAAAGGCTTCTTCTGCTGGTCGAGAGAGATTCTATATTTGCCATGGACACTGAACGCGTCCAAATTTCTCGCGCGAGCGCGCGCAGTACCGTCTCCCGAGAGGGGCGCGTGCGCAAGCGCCGAAACACACGCGCGCACACATAATATGTATACATAAATACACACGGTTCTTCGTCGTTCGACTGAAAAACACGCCTATGCCATATATCGAAAAGAAACTGACGAAGGAGGTATGAAAAACAGAGGGGGAAAAACAACACGCATACACGTATACTGTCCGTTCAATTTCAGATTAAAGCACAAAAAATGGCGGGCGCGATCGAGATTCCATGTTACCTCGGTTCCTACGAATTCGAGTATAAAAAAACAAATTGTCAAAAGTCGCAATCGACCGATTACAAAGTTCACGGGACCCCTCCCCGTTTCTCTAGCTACGTTCCTGGACAAATCACGTGACGTTGCTCTAAACTTCAGTTGAACGAACAGTACGTCTATATCTGTTCCAAGAATTTTCGTCCACGGTGTCTATATCCCATGGTCGAGTATCGTGAAGTACATTGTAATAATTTATTGACTTTTTCACGTAGGACCAAGCGATCTCCCTTTCTCCCGATCCTCAGATCCATGGATCCTTCCCTGTCGCTTCACTTAACCTCCGTTCACTATTCCGGTGATATCCCGCGGTGATCGTTGCCGTGACGTTCCTTGGTTTTCATGATTCGTAACATCGCGCGACGTTCGCCTCTTCCCAGGTAGAGCAGACGAGATATCGAAAGATTCGACCAATCGATACTATTGACTTCCCGCCACCGACCGAGAGATGGGAATTGTTCGTATCCCCTTCAATTTTTACGCGATTTTTGCTATTTCCTCTTTTCCCTTTTCTTTCTTTTTTTACGTTTTTAAGTGTCACGAAGTTAATGACTAATCGATATCGTAACGTTCCCTCTATTCGGAACTGTAGGGTAAACTCGTAATCGATTGTTAGTCGCGCTATCTAGGAGGCATTGTTTCCCGCCACGTGTCACAGCGGTTTAACATGCGATCCTAGCCGAGTAAAATTATTTTTATTTATTTATCATCGACACCGAAGTCAATCAGTACTCTACGATTGGTTTTCCAATGTTTTCTTCTTCGGAAACTGTCCCTTATCAAATTTTTTATGTATTCCTCCATTCACAGCGTGCATACCTTCTCGAAGGATGCATTATTTTCATTTCAGATGCATTTATAAATTTCCACTGCTCGATCGATCTATTTATTTGTAAACTTATAATAAACGAATTGGTAACGATCTAGATGTAATTTATTTCTTTTACTTTTGCTCGGTTGGAACCGCATATTGAACAAGCGCGCGTCTCTTCGCATATTTCCGAAGGAAAAAAAACAAATAAAACTGAAAAAAACTTTGTCTCTTCTTCGTAGGAAACATAGCGGTATCTTTTAATACTCCATTAGGGTCGCGGTATCAATCAACAGTACGCAACAATCGACGTTTCCATCTGACGCGCGCAGTTGCGAGAACACTCTGGAGGATTACCATACTTCGTAATAAATAATCTTATATATACGATGTTATGCGGCTATAATGTCTTATATATAACGTTATGTCACTATTATGTCCTGTGCAATAATAATATGAATTTTACGTACACGAACCGTCGCATTTATTGCCGCCCGCAACGACCAATCGTACGAATCGCATTCACCGCGATTCACACTCGTGCCTCGCGATATTTGAATTTTCAAAAACGACCGGTACTGGTAGCGTTCAAGCCCTCGAAGATCTGCGCATGTCTTAACCTGTTGCCCGGGAAAAATCTGTGGTTGTCAGGAAGAACGCCGCATGTCACATACTTTCACTTTCGAAATATTGCCGTTCGAAGTTTTGATCACTAATGCTTTGAACTAGGACATTTCGAATTTATTTTCATGACTTCCTTTCTGGAAAATACATAAATCTTAATATATAGTATATAGTATAATCCATAGTATATACTATGGAGCTTAATTCATGCATAAACTCAAATTTTTTGAAATTGTGACATGTGGCGTTTTCCCTTGCAACCACAGAAATATCTATCCGGCATTTTGTTTCTTTCAATTGTTCGATTGAATCACCCGGCCCGCAGGTTATTTTATGACAATTTTACAGCTACGCTGGATGCCAATGCCAGGTTGTTTACGAGCTACGTTAAAAACTTCTCGATATGTAGGTATTTCGAAAAATAGTTTCTCTACTAAAATCGTATTCTCTCTATTCATCGCTATCGGATTTTTGAGGTGACAGTAGCATAGAATGCTCGAATAGAATGTAAATAAATATTGGATGTGAAAACGGTAGGTTGGAGCAAGGAAAATAGAGAAATAAAAATATACAAGGATCTGGCATTGGTCGAGCGGAATCCGAAGCAAGAACAATTTCAATGATACAAAGTATGTTTCTACCTGGGTCGCAGGAACACGAGCGTCATTTCTGCAGAGTCCAATTTGACGTACGGAGTAAACGAAATATCATGCCAATACTGCCATGTATTACGTAAGGAACGCCAATTTCGTACGGGAACCATCGCGAACCAATCGGCGACATTCTCTTCTCGTTTTCTTCTTTCTCGTCCCCCGTGACAATCTAACAACTCGATTTTATCTTCTTGTAGTCTAACACCGAACACGATCATTGGATGTTACGTTACGGGCAAACAGCGTTTGAAACTTGATCGTTGTGTCGACTGTCAACATCGCGGGAGGCGATCTGCCAATCGCGTATCACTTCTCCCCTCCCCAACCCTCCTGAAATTCCCGTCACGTGATTCGAGAGATGTTCGTTATATAGATAAAGTAATGTCAGTTTCTATAAAATCGCCTGCCGCGATGTCGATCCATATATATTTTCAGGTACGAGAAACTTCATCGATCGGCGCGTTCTCGTGAACGAACTTTTTTCACTGCTTCTAAATCGATCTTATCGATTCGTGAAATAGCTCGACGCTATTTTATAAGCTTATTTATAATGCGTCTAGACGTCTCGAGGATATATTGTAATGATATGCGTAGTAATAAAGGTACGATTAAGTGTATTGATAGGGTCGACTTGGAAGGAGAACTATTTAAACAACTATTCAATGTACAGGTTATGTTGGATGATAAGGTCGCAAATAAATATCGATACCTAAGCGAACGATCGGAACGAGTCGAATGGTTAAGGTATCGAAAGTACCTACAGAAAAAAAATCATATTGTGTTTAGGGTAAATCAGTTGCAATAAATGGAATCCAAATCATCTTTCTTCTTCTACTTTCTCCCTTAATGCCTTTAATTTCTATTTTCAACGGCGGAAATAATTAGAAAATTAACGAAGAAACATTGTACATGTATAGTGTAACCGTTCTGCGTAGAAATGAATAATTAATTTCTATACGAAGCAAAGCACATAATTTTATTGGAAGCATCGGCGCACAGTGGGATATTTGGCTGAAAAACAGGAATAAAATATTGTAGCGTTATTTATGGGCTCAGGGCCATAAAAAAGTAGGTCATTATCACTACTTTTCAAGAGTTTCGGATAATCTGACGACAAATTGTTTCGAATAAAAGTTGAACAGTACTTAAACATGTACAAAATTCTGTATTTAAAATTTCGAAAGGTTTTTTTTACAAAAAATGACAATTACTTTGGTTTTTTAAAGGGTAAAATATATTTTTTATTTCATAATGTTATAGCTGGCGTCAAGACGAATTACTTTTTTATGTCCCTGAGCCCATAACGCTACAATACTTTATTCTCGTTTTTCAGTCAAATATCCCACTGTGCGGCGGTTGGAGGATACAAGAACGATATGTTTTCTGTTGCGACTTCAATGCGTTATTTTATTAATAGCAAAAGTACATAGAAAATACCTGATCTTTCTTTAAATTTAAAATTCTCCCTTTAATCGAACCAACACTACGGAAAGGAATATTAACAACCTGTTAATTATTTCTCTGTGACCGTAAAAGTGATCTTTCACTGTTCTATATATTTACAATAGTCTACAAAGGCAGTAGAAAAATATATTCATAGAATCTCCTACATATATAATATACTATATTCTCCATAAATGTGTTAACGATGTAAAAGATTGTAAAGGAATAGTAAAGTTCGTTGTATAAAAAAGAATACGAGACAAAAAAAGAGTCAAAGTCTAACAACATCAAGTTTCCGACTGCGATACAATCTATAAACCATAGATTGCATCGCTCGTCGGCACCTTTATAAATATATGGAATAGAATGTAACTATCAAATCGTAAAAATGATATTGCACTACAAGTTACTCTTAAGGAATGGTTTCATATATTTCTCGAAAGACTCGTTCACGCTTTTCTGATTCAACGGGCTCTTCATGGCCTCGGCGAACAATCGCTCGTAAACGTTGCCGTCGTACGCTCCCAGAGCCGAGCAAAGGATTTCGTCACGAATATCAAAACCATCAACAATACCGACAGCATTTGGACGGATAGCAGCTAGCAGCTCTTCCAGCCGAGCTTGAAGCGATGGGACATCCTCATTTCTCAATGCCGAGAACTGAACAAACAAAATCAGTTGAGAAAGTTCCTTCAGACCAACTTACGAACACTCGAGTCTTAAAATATCTCTTCGAGACAACCATTTCACTCCGCAACTAAAGTCAACTGCTAACATCTAAATAATTAAATAAAACCAATATATGAAACAAAAGAACATTCTGTACTCGCCTGAAGGAAATCGCCGAGTCTTTGCAACACCCAGTACACAGCATACAATTCACAGAGATGCTGCAACACGACGCGCAACTCTTTTGACACAGACGTGATTTCCCTAACAGATTCTATGAATCTCATGACTAGAAATGCTCTACAATGAGCCTCCCCGCAACGAGCTAATTCGATGCTGGTCTGATTCCAAGCATCTTCGTGCGACACTCCGCTGCGTATTCTGCGGTCCATATTTTCCGTTGCCAAACGAATCTTGCTGTTCACAAAAAGAAAACCATCAGTATAATGTTCACTACAATGAAGTATAGTACTACATGACAAAGGAATTACCCAGCAGCCACCGCTTGATGAGCGGTAATAATACAATCCAAAGTATTCTTCCAAGGGCGTTGTTTCACACCCTTGGCGAGCATCGTAAGATACTGTATAGTGACCGGCAACGACTGGCCGCTCACCGCTAATTTCCAAGCTTTCACCAAGTATCTCGCCGTTTGTAATAACAGAACAGTGTTCTCTCCCTCGTAAGTACAGACAGCGGTAACTAAACCGTAAGTCGCTGGAAGATTGCTAGCGTCCATGTATCCGTGTCCGCCACATGCCAATCGCACCTGCTCCACTCCGGTGGCTGCGTCCGAAGACGCAACTGCCTTTAGGCAACATGACAGAGCATGTAACTGAAAAGGAACAATGTCGTTATATTGTCCGGCGCGAATTCTGTAAAATTGAGAAACGAATGGTGTATCCAGTACCTCCGGTAATCTGTCTAATTCGCCCTGGTCTAATTCAGCTGTAACGTTATTGTACATATTCCATATCCAATCCGCAGCCATTCGGAAGGCAAAACACGCGGCAAGATTCGGAAAGATTTTGTGTTGTTGCGTTATGTAGTTGATGATCTGGGCTTCCGGTTCGCTATCGAAATAACAAAAATGAGATTACGTGGATTTCTGATGACCGAATGTACACATACACACATTTGGACTTTATACTTCAGGGTTATCTTAACCAATTACTTACTCAGAATTGATTTGACTCTGACGACGCACTGCACTGTATCTTGTTGCAATCGTGACAGCTTTTGATAAATAACTTGCAATGTCGTGAACCAATACTACGCGGACGAACATCATAGTACCGTACGTTAGTTTGTCGCTCAGCGCTCTCACGTACGTGCCATCTTCGAGGACCTATAATAATGTAGATGAAAAATGTACGCGCGTGCTGCATCTCGCGCGCTCTTTTCCGACAGTTCTATTTATGCGAGTAACATGTAATTTACCTTTTCGATTTACTGCCATAGTAAAATGACCAAGCGAAAAACATACAAAAAATTTAAAGAATTGTTCATCGTTGACATGACATCGTTGGTAGCCTGCGGATGTCTATGCAATTTCTAGGTGTCCATAACAAATATATTCCAAAGTTATTAATTTCACGATCGAGAAACGAGCATGAACATCCGCAGTCTACGAATCATATTGGTTTTACCGAGGAGAAATAGAACTGTTTGCCTTTTCACGTATATTTCGTGAAAGTGCTGCACTTTCTCTTTTACCTGAGAGTTCTTCATGAGCATGTTTTCGCGAGGTATTCGGAAATTCTCGAATCCGAGGAATCCATTATTTGTTGCGTTCATTCCCAGCTTTGTACCGATTTCACCGATTTTAATACCTGCACAATAAATAAATGCTTAAAATTGGTTTTGCTGTGACACGCGATCGCATCGATCATTACAAAATAAACAATGTTCTGTACCGGGTAGGGGTTCGTGCGTCTCTTCGTCTCTTAACTGCACAACAAAAGGATGGATTCCTTTGCACTCTCCTTTCGTATATAATTGTGCGACGACTATCGCATAATTTGCTGTGTGGCCCACTAGAATATTCAATGTAAGATTAACATACCATCATTTCCGGGAAAAGAATCAATCTATCGTTCCACGTTGAATACTTACAACCCCCAGGCCACCATTTATAAGACGTTAAAGTGGGGCTGTTCAGTACAAACTCTTTTGTACTAGGATCGTATGTTGCCGTTGTCTCGAGACCTCTGATGAAGGTACCATGACCAAGTTCGGTCTAAAATAAAAAAAGTAATGCAACATTTAATTTGTACTTGAGAACAAGTCATTATTATACTTCACCTGAGCATAAGTTCCAATAATGTTGCCATTCCAGGATCTAGATATCCAGTACTCCTGCTGATTTGGTGTTCCTTGTCCAATAAGAGATGGAAGGAACATGGCATAGTGAACCAAAAACGGATTTCCATCTTTCAATAAACCGCTTCCGAACATTCCTCCTAAAACATGCCTGAAAAATACATTGAATCATTACCATGTTCCTTTCCTTTACGAAGTAACACAAAATAATAACAAACAACATACGTGAAAACATCCATGCCAGCTTTTCCTTGATCTTGTAACTCTCGTACCTTGGTCAAAACTTTGCAGGCTTTACGAATTCCATCCTCGTATACTTTCTTGTGGCTTTTATATTTCACTGGTACATCATCTTGCAAATCTGGATCGTCCAGGAAAAATTGTTCTACAAAAAGATTGTAAAGGTTGATAAAATTGCAACTTCATGCGTTCTGCTTAAACTTGGTAATTTCTCTAATGTACTTTTTGTTGGACGAGAATTACCACAGTAAACAAGTATACTATTATGCGTCAATAGATGATATTGCAACTTTACATATGAAGAAACATAAATATTAACAAACATAAAACAACGCGGTAAATTAAAACCAGATAATATGCTATATTAAAATGATACAATATGATTACATCTTATCGTAATCACAACAAAATATGCATCATTTTTTTTTTGTTAATCTAATCGAAAAACTTATGCATGGCTTTAAAGTTCAGATATCGCGGAAGTTTTTCACAGTGATAAAAATAACAACGAATGTAAAAATAAAAACGTGCTATATAACATATCGGGTGTTGTACTGGATATTTTAATATTAATTACTAGACTGCGGATTTTATGCATTTATGACGAAAATTGGTGGATGTAATTTAAAACAGTAAAAACATTAAGACAATTCAAGAACGCCCATATGTTATTCTCAATAATTGTTGAAAATAGCATAAAGATACGCAGTCTATAAATTACTGCCGTAAGTTGTCAAATAATCGCGATCATGATATGTAAATATTAAATCCATTCACGCGGCGTCTAAATATTTTAGCTTACAGAGACTCGATAAAAATATGACACGCCCATGGCGGCGATTGACTTTATTATTTGTCATGAATCGTATAAAAACAAATTAATCGTGCCATCTATCACGATCATTGGAATCTAATCTGTATCAAGAACTCGTTTTATCTACAACAGCAAAAGCTTGATTAACAGCTTGTGTAATTTCGTAAAATACGATAATTCTATTCTTCCGTGCTATGTATCTCGAAAAATAAAACTGTTCGTGTATTAAAAATATCTACATACATAAACATATTCTGTAAAGCGGCGCGTCTCTCGGAAATGTTCTAGATTATATTCCGTTTAAACAACGAAAATCAACATAAAACAAAGTTCATTAAATGCAAATGACAATGTTACAGAACACCTGGAATAAACGATTGTAACGCTGAATATTTAACTCTACCGATTATGCAAGGCTTAATCTCTGGTTAAACACGTAAACCGTGGTTAGAAGAAAAAACGTTTTATAGCGTTCTTAGGCAACCGGTACTTACGCTCGAGCAGGTGTTTGTTTTTGTGACACCTTCAAACAGGTAGAAACAAGTGCAATAAATCTATTCAGTGCCCCTAGTCATGACTAGAGATGGCGTTCAAAATCACTCACGTTGATTTATCACAGTGATCGCAAAATCACGAACACGGTCGTGATTTTTTCACGATCACGACGGTGATCCTAACTTTCTAATATCGAGTCAGTAGGTTTTCATTTTTGAGTTAAAAAATGATATTATTTATGTAATTAGTAGAAATGTATAGACAATTTCTCATTTAAATACCAATACCAGACAATACATTACTTATTAATGGTAATTCATAGTATGAATAATGATCAATCGGAGATCGTGATTATTTCACGATCACTACTGTAATCCTAACTTTTTTTATCTCAAGTTAAAAAATTGTAGATTTGTTATATTCTTTGTTTCTTTCTTTTATTGGATTTCTATTCTGCTTTTTAGGTGAAGTATTTATATATATTTTTATATTACATATTGTTTATATAAGACATATAAATATATTTACTAATTTTTTATATTTTTGACTATTTGTGTTAGGTTTTTATACATTATTTGTATATCTTCTTCTCTAATTCTTCTTGTTTTTATTTTTTGCTATGTAACACGTCCCGAGAACACAGGCCGATTTCGTGAAAATCGAGTTTGGAAATCCTATTCGCACGTATGCTGTTATGGCTCGACGAACCGTAACTTATGCGTGCGAATAGGTTTTTCAAACTCGATTTTCTCGAAAGCTAAGCTTTAAATGAAAAAATTTTATTCCATATTTTGTTCTTATTTTTTCATAACGAACCATCTCGTGCGCGCTAGTACATATGTTATTCGGCCGCACTCTGTATGTACAGTGACCAAGAACAGTTATGCTCCTATGCTCTCCAACAATCAGAAGCGATCACGAAAAGTCACGAATCACTGAGAAAAATCACCGTGATTTGGAACGAACGTGATCGAATCACGAGTGATTCGAAAGTAGCAGTTCATCCCATTTCTAGTCATGACTCATGAGAACATTTAACGGATGCATCGCTTACAGTAATAATAATAGTGCATTGAAATTCATTTATTCCGTAAAGCAGTGCTATAATTTCAATTCGGCATACTTAAGTACTTTGCGTACTTCCTGTTTCGGTGACACTGATGCAACTTATGTAAATACGTTATGTTCACATGAAAACTTACAAACTGTCTGAGAACTTTTTAATTCTATTCAAATAGTGACCATCCGCATTCCGCGTAATTAAAAATCGAGTGCAAGCATGCACTAACAACGAAACTGAAAAAATATTGAATAATTGGTTAAATACCTCGCTCGCGACGAGCTTTTGTCTTTTCTATACCGCCGTCCATAAGATGAGTCAATTCCAATGGATCGAACGTACATTTCTCCCGTTCACGCTGCAAATCCTTGTTCACAGTCATTTTCTTTTGCATTCTGGTAAACGATTTATCGGTCACTGTTGTATACACGGAAAAGTATCACGCAGGACTGATCGTGAGCATACGGTGCAGCAGTATTAGCTCCAATACAAGTATGTATTTACACTCTTACAATATTATACGTCACTGTCTATAATTAATGCGTCACTATCAGCACACAGACCAAACGTACAGATCGATTTGACAGGAACCGAAAACCTTTGTCTCATGTTCCAATCGCAGTAATTCGTTTATCATTTTCTCCTGTCACCCCCAACTCCAACATTATCGAAGCGATAACCAACGATCACTGATATATATATACATATATATATATATATATATATATATATATATATATGTATACTATGGATGCGGTATTGCCACAAGCCAGAAGCACAGCCTTTCGTCGGGAACTGCTCGTAGAATACAATGCCAGCGCCGCCAAGGTGTGTCAGGCGTACTATATCTCCCGTACTCCTCTTCACCTCCGTGATCCTCTATACTTTGTCATGTGTTCGCGTCTCTTTAGGTGACGCTGCTTTCAAATGGACAAATTCGAACACCATGCATGGTGTCGATGGTGTCGACGTCAGATCTACTATCACTGAAAATAATATTTCATATGATTCCACATTCTTAAACTTTGCCTAGAAAAATTGAAAATTACATACACATCCGCAGTGTAGTAATAATGCATTCATTTTTATATATCCAAGAAAATGTTGTCGCGCCTATATAACTACTCGTATTTATATAAAGTAATGTTTGTTATTCTACATTGTTAAAGAATTGTAACAAGAATGTACTTATGATCGTATGTAAATAGATGTTGAAAGATATCAAAGAAAATATGTATATCTATGAAAAATTCAAAAACATATATTTATTGATTTAAGTTGTGAAAATGAAAAGCGTAAAATATAAATTGTTGTTCGAACAATTGATTGTACACATATTGTAATAATCATTTGAAGATTCAAAATGAGCCCGCCTTTATTGTCGTCACTTCCGTTAGACAATACGAACGGAGGAAGTGTAATTTCCGCCATTTTGTTCTTCTTTACTGAGGGACACTCATAGATCCGTCATGAGGTACAGACACTCTCGAGATTTTATAAAATATTTTGACAGTATTACGTTAAAAAAAAACTCCGATTACTTGTATTGTTAAGGGAAATGCTTATACTCTTTTATAAATATAACGTTTCATTGACAACACGATATTTTTTAATATCGGTGTTGATAAAGCGTTCAGAGCTGACCACATGGTTCAGCGAAACTAGTTTGTTATTTTTATACATTGTGCAGTGTTTATGTTCTAATCTAGTTATATTTTTACGAATACATTCATTAAAATATGTGCAACTAAGGATTTGAAACGATTAAAATCACGTTTTATCGTACCGAATAATTTTCATAACATAACCTCGCTTCGTTTGTTTCAGTTCGTTGAAGTTACAGAAGAGGCTTGCAGCCTCTGTTATGCTATGTGGCCGAAAAAAGGTCTGGTTGGATCCTAACGAAATTAATGAGATTGCAAATACAAATTCCCGTAAGTTGAATAATTTCTGCGAAATTTCCTCGGCTGACATAAACGCTTTCGTTTCTCGTATCCTACGTACAAGTTTCGTGTTTTTTTTCAGGGCAAAGTATCAGGAAGCTGATTAAAGATGGTCTCATCATTAAGAAGCCTGTGGCCGTTCATTCCAGAGCCCGTGTCCGAAAAAATACTGAAGCCAGACGCAAAGGACGTCATTGCGGCTTTGGTAAAAGGAAGGGTACAGCGAATGCAAGAACACCACAAAAGGTAAAAATGAGTATTCTATATGTAAACCGATATTTCTCTGAATTCATGGGAGGATAGAATATGATAAACGTTCTACGTTCTTTACAGGACTTGTGGATCCAGAGAATGCGCGTTCTGCGTCGTCTACTTAAGAAATACCGTGAAACGAAGAAGATTGACAGACATCTGTACCATTCCCTATACATGAAAGCTAAGGGTAACGTGTTCAAGAACAAGAGAGTTCTCATGGAATTCATTCACAAAAAGAAGGCTGAGAAAGCGAGAGCAGAGATGCTTTCCGACCAAGCTGAGGCACGCCGTACTAAGGTCAGAGAGGCGCGTAAACGCAGGGCAGAACGAATTGCCACCAAGAAACAGGAATTACTGCAGTCGTACCAACGCGAAGACGAAGCAGCGGCAGCGCAGAAGAAGTGATTTGTATATCGTTCAGATTATTGTATAAATAAAACATAAAAAACTATCTTTCCTCATCTTTTTACCACAACTTCACATATTAGCTGCCTGAAGCCCAACTACTTTTAATAACTTGAACGTTTATTTTTGTTCAGAAATAGAAATCTGTAGTCTAGTAATACAAAAAAAAACCGTACAAAATGAAAATGTTTGCTCTATTACAGGCATGTCAATTCGTAGCTCGATTGGAGGCATTTTCAAGGAATACCCCCATTCCGATTGAGCTACGAATTGACCATCCAAAGTGTTTACACTTATAACTAAGCTTTATATCAGTACCTATAGATGGAAGCATTGCTGCTTTTTAGGTTATAGCAGGTTATAGTCGCTAAAGTACATGTGAAGATATAGCGAGAAAATTGAGTGGGTGCCAATGAATTGTATACCAGTGAATTAAAATTACTCTTCTCCTACGCATAATGTGTTAGCGAATATACATAATTCAGTCAAGATCGAAGGTGTATGGTTGACACGTGAAGTATTCCAATTAAATATGTAATATTTAATTACAGTTTTAATTGAGCATGAGGAACACGTGAGAGGTTAGAAAAATAATTTAAAATTTCTAGGATACGTAAGAAAGTTAATTAAAAATATTTACACGAAGAACTTGTGTTAATCAGGAGAATAACATTCTTTAATCGAATTCTTATTTAACGTTGAAACATGTGATATGTCCACATATGTATTTATTTTTCCTTAAAATGGGTTCTTGCAAGTTGCACTTTCTTATCATACTCTAATAATAAGTGAATTCCTGTTATTGTCGCAAACGGTACTGTTCACATCGCAAAAATAATCATTTCTTGAACCTTAAAAAATTGTTAGCGTTGCATCATGTTTGTTCGTGATTGCATAAAAGCAAGAAAAGTCGAAATGATTTTCATTGTATTCGATTTTCCAATTAAAACCGGTTATTATCCGATTAAATCCAATATCATAAGAATATTCTTACACGTAACATTAAGTTATACGAATGTGTAATAAGTGGAAGGAATATTTGATACTGCAAAGTTGTATTGGAGTTTCACAGCTGGACGTTTCATCGCTACATACTTGGTTAGAGGTGACACAACCTTTCGATATCAATTTCGGAGCGCATGCGTGCAGAAATTTGTGTTTCTTCAGTTTAGTTGAACAACTTCACAATTGAGGGCGCATGAAAGATGTACTTACTGCCGCGTTTTCCAGTGTTTTGAACTTGTTTGTATTCAGTACCTTTTTACTGTTTCATTCAGTGGATCGTAAAAAGTGATGAATATATCGCAAGTATTGTATAAAACGAACCGACCATACCGGTTCCAAGTCGTGTTCAAGATTTCTTGATTGAGGAACACAAATGTCAAAAATATTCGGATAAGTTTCGTCTCTGGTCCAGTGATGAGATGCGTCACGGGTTTTTCGCTCATGCACGGTGGATTTATCATCAGGAAAGTATAAGTTTGAATAAAATCGGGTAACTTGTTGATACCACCTCGCATAATTTTGCAAAATTTTTGACGATATGTAAATACATGTTATACGTTCGTTTTTTTACAATCAAGTCAGAAGAAATTTTGCAAAATTATCAATTTTATCCGAACCACAGACGAGGTCGCTTGTGTCCGAACTTTTCTTTACCGATGTAAAATTCGCCGTGCATGCAGTCAGTGTTAGGATATTGCACGGATTTCATGCGCATACGCGACGATTTTTAGCGCTCAGTAACGTAAAAGTGCAGCTAAAATGGGGTACCTTGGTCACCCCGCATAATTTCGCAAAAATAATTTGGATTGGAAATATGAATATATAACATGTGTGTGTGTGTGTGTTGTATTAAAATTTAACATGTATGTACATATAATATATAAACTTCTGAACTCTTCCGGTACTTTCCTGCCAGTAATAGTTTCCCACTACTTTCCCCACAAACTTAGGACTTAGATTTAGAGTGAACCTTAGCTATACCTGGTGAAATTTTTTTCACGACTCCCCCTAAAATTGGGCCATTGGGTAAGAAAACAATTCCTACGAAAGATGAAGTCGATTGGATAAGGGGAAGACGAGCCACATTGACGTTGAAGTTGCGAAAAACAGCAAATATTCCCATTCCTATAAAATTTCGCAACTTCAACAATGTGGCACATATTCCCCTTATCCGATCAACTTCATCTTTTGCAAGAATCGTTTTCTTACCCAATGGCACTATTTTAGGGGGGGACGTGAAAAAATCTCATAAAAAAAATTTCACCAGGTATACGTCCACCCTGATGTGGCACGTCTTCCCGACGTCCGATTGATCTAAAACTTTGGATACATAATTTCTTCATTTTATGCAATAGCTTGATTTTGCGAAATTAAGCGGGGTGACCAAGGTAACCCAATTTAGCCACACTTACGTTACTGACGCTGAAAATCGTCGCGCATGCACACGAGTTAAATCGACCCGTCCCTCAACAGTGGCCACTGGTTCTACGCTGTACGCATTCTATATAAGTGTGTTCCTGAACGAATGCAAGTCCCGACACAGCAATGATGGATCAGGAAGAACATGTTCGTAAACAATGAATATCTCATTTTAATGTCAGAATTTGTTTATTCTGATTTTTTTCCCCTTTCGTCAAATTGTTTTCCCGATTATTTAATCTCTGTTGGATCCAATTATATTCGTTATAGGGTAATTTTACCAGTAGTCAGCCATTTAAACATTATTATTGTTCATATACGATTTCGTAAAATGTTTTACATACGGGGATATGTGTGAAGCTATACAATGGAAGGTGGGAATAGATTGATAAATAAAATAAGAATTTATTTAGAAATACTTATTTTTAAACAATTTATTTTCGGAAATACTGGCTATTGCATAGGGGTCGAAATAAGGCAAATTTACCCTATGTTAAATGTACTCGACATTTTTTAATATCGACGATTAAAAATATTAATTTTCATTTCATTCTATAAATAATATTTTATAATTTAATGATATTGTTTTTTTTAAAGATGTAATGGCACTTTAATAATGTGAAATAATTTTATTTTAGTTAACAGAAAGCAAGTCCAAGTCCCGTACACGTTCTAGAGCCAGGCGTCTTCGTCGAAAACGTTTACATGATGCCCGCAGGGCTGAGAAGCAACAAGATTGTTTGTTTAATGGATTAGAAGTTGAATCTTACTGTGATAATTCAGTGTCTGTTAATGGAACAGTTGGCAATCGAGAAGTTACTGTCGAGAAGGATATAGAAAATGTACAAACGACAACTGAGTCCGAAGCAGACAGATTGAAGAAGAAGAATAATGAAAAATTGGGAGAAAGCATCTACCCCTATAATAGTTATCCCAACACATTTTCGCCCAATGATTCGATTTTAAAGTGTATTAGATCAGGGTATCGCAATCCTCTGAGCATTTACGATAATTTAAAGAATTTATCCGAGTCAGATCGAAACATCTGGACGATAATAGGTAATAGCCATATTTACATTCAATATCTCATTGTATTCTAAATAGGAAATTAAATAAGAAACCCACTAAAGTTTTATCTTGTATTTTACAGATACCTTTGAATTTGTTAGAGCGAATTGTCTATATAATAAAATGAGTAGCACGGAGAAAACGAGAGAGGAGGTGAAGAACGATCGGGCAGTGAAGAAGGCAGCTAAGGCGCTTGCCAAAGCGAAAGCGAAAGCCGATAAGGTACAAAATAATGAAAGCTCTAGCACTAAACCTGCATCCGCTGAGAGTACTACCGATAAACAGACTGTTGAATCATCAAAAATTGTACCCAGCAACAATGTCCAGAACACAATACCCACAACTCATATAACTTCTAGTACAAGCACGAAAAGCACATCGATAGAAGTTACCGCGGAGGGGAAAAGCAAAGCGGAATTACGTGCTGAGAGGAGAGCAAAACAGGAGGCGCAACGAGCAGCCAAACAACAACTCGTACAGGAGAAAATTCCAGTCAAGACTAAACAAACCGAAGAACCTACGGCTCCAATCGTATCCGCGAAGAAATCTGTATCGCCTAAGAAACCTGCATCGCCTAAGAAAACTATTCCGAAAGAAAATACTCACGAAATCAGTCTTTTTAAGCACTTGTACCACGAAAGAGAACAAGCGGCTGTTGATGGTCTCTCGGTGAATTCGCCCATACACCCAGCAATAGTCAGATTAGGTGCGCAGTATGCACAAAAGGTGATAGTAGGTAGCAACGCAAGATGCGTCGCATTGTTGGCCGCTGTGAAACAGCTTATCCTAGATTTCGAGCGACCCTCGCAGGCTGACTTTATCAGAGGTCTCGAGGCGAGTCTGATAGAGTCGATGGCTTACCTGCATTACTGTCGACCATCTGCTGTTTCTATGCAGAATGCGCTCAGGCATCTGATGAGACAAATGACACAGCTGCCTTCTGCGTTATCCGATGCAGATGTAAGTAGAAATATTCGACACTTCACCTGAAATGTACCGACGGAGTTATCCTATAGAAGTGGTACTCTGTAGTAGAAATTTGAATATCCTTTTTCGTAAGTCTCTGGTTTTGAAAACACAATTCTATCGTCCACAGGCAAAAAGTAAATTGCGTAATGTGATAGATACTTATATACGCGAACAGATACAGCTCGCCGACGATGCGATATCGTTAACTATTCAGCGAAAGGTGTCCAACGGGGACGTAATCTTAACGTATGGATAGTAAGTGCCCATACATGTGCAATGAAACATTACACAGGTCACTTGAAACAAGCTACTCGGTGGCCAGTTTCACGTGCTTCATCCTGCATAACACTATGATATTTGCAACATAATCGACATTGCTTTTAGCTCGTCCTTGATTCATAAAATCCTATTAGACGCGCACACAGCGGAGAAACAGTTCCGTGTTATAGTTGTGGATGGAAGGCCTTGGTTAGAAGGAAAGGAACAGCTCAGGCGTCTAGCAAAGCACGGCATCGAGTGCTCCTATGTCTTAATCAGTGCTCTGAGCTACGTCATGCCAGAAGTAAGTGCTCAAATACACGTTTCTTTGTCAAGAATTCTAACGTGATTTATTTATCTACCGTTGCCACTAAACAGGTGAGCAAAGTCTTCCTGGGCGCTCATGCGATATTGGCCAACGGCGCTGTCATGTCGAGGGCTGGCTCCGCGCAAGTTGCCTTAATGGCGAGAGCCTTTAATATTCCAGTGCTGGTGGCATGCGAAACCCACAAATCCCATGAACGTGTACAGACGGATTCTATCGTTTATAACGAACTAGGTAAACACTACAACAATTGTCAAAACAATTAGGTTGTATTATATCGGATCTTCTGGAATTCCTGAAACGATATCTAATGTTTTAGGTAACGCGGATGAACTCGCGCAAGGTTGCGGCTCCAAGAAATGCCAGTTAACCAACTGGAAGACCAAAAAGTTCTTGAATCTTTTAAATATCATGTACGATGTTACACCAGCTGATCTGGTTACAGCTGTTGTCACGGAATTAGCGATTTTACCGTGCACCAGCGTTCCTGTGATTTTACGGATTAAGCCGTCTGAGATTTAACTTTTCGCGACCATTATTATATGTAGAATGTAAAACTAAATGTTTCATAATGGAATATTTTGAAAACTATACGAGATGCGAAGCCTTTGGTTCATTTGAAGCGGTCCTACAATCTGTTCTTTTTAGATTAACTTAGCAATTCCATCCCAAACGTTCGCAACAGTTCTATCAGATTCAGAGAAAAAACAGAAGAGAAGAAATTAAACGTTCGTATCCCGTTTGCTTCTGGAAGTATTTGTCTATAACACATTCACATTTTTTATTTACGTTCTCGAA
Organism: Lasioglossum oenotherae; assembly: GCA_028455765.1. Classification (NCBI taxonomy): domain Eukaryota; kingdom Metazoa; phylum Arthropoda; class Insecta; order Hymenoptera; family Halictidae; genus Lasioglossum; species Lasioglossum oenotherae. The sequence goes on along the minus strand of CM052288.1, from coordinate 5,513,250 downwards.
AGAAAAGATACATGTACTGTTATCTATTGCGTTATGTATTTCAAAATAAACTATCAAAAAGTAATGCGTGAGAACCATTTGCACTATATCTTTAACTTACGTCTGCGAAATCTTGTTATAAGTACATATACAGATGTTTATTGAAAAGATATGAAATAAATAATTTCAATACAAAGCTGTTCGTCAGAAGATAAAGATATAACCATTTCGGTGCGTTTCTGCTTATATCGAGTTAGGTTAGAACGAGCTATGAACCTGTGTTGCCATCAGTTGCCATAATGAGCAATAATGAGCTCGAGACGGAGCTCCCGTACTCTCCTACATACCCCTTCCACTATTCCATTCCAGCACCGTGCGCAGGCGCACACTCCACGCTCCCCATCGCGCACGTGCAACGTGTCTCCCATTCGTCCCACTCATTCCTCGTCATCAAAGAAGGGGTACATCATTTCCAATCATTTCACCGTGACTCCCCGCATATGGCATCACTGCTATGAACATACATACATAAATAGCTTGTCGCCACATTCGTAATGTGGCTCTTGTGCTTTACTATCTGTTATATATAAAACATGCTAGAATATAAATACAAATGCACATTTATATATTTTCGAGGTTATAAAAAAGTTCATTTAAAATAAAATCGTGTTTACCAATATTGTTTATATGTATATAGGTAAAGACCGGTGCATATATATATGCATTTATCTACTACCAAGGAAAATATAACCTTTGAATGATTCCAGTTCTCGTCTTCATGTTTTATTCGAGTTTTTCGCGCTGATTTGGCGCAAATCAGTGAATAATTGTGAAAAAAGATGAACAAATTGTTCGCCCGTAAAGCATTCATTCAAACATGCCTCAATAGATCACCGTTTTATTCAACAAAGCCAGATATTCATGAAATAATCGCTACTCAGCTGGAGTTAGATCATAACACCGTCAAAAAATGTTTATCAAAGGAAACTTGACCTTAATGCTCAATTGCCCGAGAAGCAAATCGTCCAAAACTGCTGTACTCTTAAGGTATAAATGATTTATAGTACAAAATTTGGTATTACATGCTTTTATCTCTTAAATAATTTTTCGTTTTCGTCCTTATCAGAAGTTGATAGTGGATATGCAGAATACTAGATCCTTGATGGAGTGCTTGAGGCTTGAGCCTAAAATTTTGACTAATAGAATCCTACTGCTCGAAGAAATGGGGGTCAAAACTGTAACTTTGGATGACATTTCTCGGTACTGTTTCCTCTCTTAAATTTCTCTAACATCCAGTGTTTATGATTGTATTGCATATTGCACGCTTGCAAGTTACCCATCGTTCATTCCAGGTTCCCAGATTCGATGCGTAAAAAAGTAAATGCATTTAAAAAACGACACAAAATCCCAATAGATCAGGACATAGTAAACAACATGTTTAACAGCATCGGAATATCCGAACTACCAAATATGCGGAAATTAACTGGTGGTGCGCGCACAGCGGATTACTACTTGCATTCTATGACATATTACAAGACGTGCTACCTTAAATTGTACCACAAACCTCTTCTGAGGTGTCATTTGTTCAAGTATCAAAGCTTCAGGCAGCTTGCAGAGTTGATAAATATTTTTGAAACTAAATTAAAGGTTGATAAAAAATTTGTGAGTACAATCTCTTCATACGAGCAAGTAATACAAAGCGATACGAGGCTAATCAAATTTGTTTCACAGTTAAACAGGTACTATTTTGTGTTGGACTTGAATCCAGCTGATATAATTCATTTCTTAAACGAATTCAAGGACGTAAACATAGGAGGACTAGAGATCACCGAGGTGGTGAGAAGGTATCCACGTATTTTGCAGTGCAATATACCCAATACCAAAGAACTGCTGAACCTCCTGAACGAATACAATGTACAGAATCATACGCTTCATTCCAATTTGCCAATTTTAAGAATGAAGCCAACAACGTTCTTGGAAAGATACAAAAGAGTATCAACCCATCCTGAATTTGAGGTGTGGTTGAAACACTCGAGGATGTTGTACTTGCTCATTGCATATAAGCTAACCATGGATCGGGTTGATGTCCTCCGGCTTATGAACCGCCTGGGAATGGCTTCCTTCCATGCAATTTATTGTTCAAGAAATCTCTTCCATAGGTCAGGACAACTACATTATAATGAGAGTGTGCTCGCTATCGATTCCTGGCGATTTCTCTCCGTTTAAATTAATCAAAGCTGTCTGTTTACAGGGTTCACACACCTTTAAGATACCCTCGGGTAGCTAGGAAGAAGTACTTGAGGTATTTATTCCAAGAAAATTTTAATAGGAATGGGCAGGAATTAGTCGATTACATAACAAGGCACCCTCACTGGAAAAGCATACCGTTCTCTGCTATATACAAAATGATACTTTTCTTAAAGAAAAATTACTCGGAGGAAGATGTAATTTCAAACCTTCATCTCACACTATATCCACTGTAAGTTCACGCGCATGCTTGAACACGTTCAAGTTACGTATGGCAAGTTGTACGAAGCTGATCAAAATACGAAGTAATTTTATTGCAATCGTTAAGTAATTCGTTCAGCCCCTTACCGAGAAGCGTAACCAATTTTGCTGTTATTGCAGGCACGCGGTCAGCAAGATGCTCGAAATAGTGAAGGAACAATACAATTCGGAGAAAGGGTTTAGCGATAGGCAACGCCTCGCGTTATGTTTGTACATGTTAGAAAAATCTTATCATTTCTCTGGCGACGCCGTTTGGAAAATAATGCACACCGCGGACGATTTAGGTTTTAAGTGGAGCGATCTCGAGAATATGGAGGAGATCGATTTCGAGAATTTAGACGAAACATATCCGGAACATACAGAGAATTGTACGGATAGTGTTAATGCAATTGATAAACAGTTCGTTCCATGTTTAACCGAGTCGTGATTAGTACGATTGCGGTTAAAACTTGTGACACTCTTGTGAATAAAAGATGTTCCCTAAAAAATGTAGATGGCAGTCGTTTTGTTTGGATCGTATCAGTTTTTGTCGATTTATTCAAAATCATGTTCGTACACAAATGAAATATCGATGTACCAGATTTCTTGAGAAGGCATTTCGTTATTACATATTTTTATAATTTATTCTGGATAGTATTCCGACTAAGAAATAAAAATGGGACGATATGCAAACACATGATATATTTTTTTTAACAAACGTCGCACGCACAATACGCTTTTAATATACAATAATATCACCATAAGATACGTATAACATTAGAGACTGCCGCCGCACGTTTCAATTTCACACGTCACGATTCGATTTTTCGTCGAGAAACGAAACGGAAATGGAAGACGCAGATACAGCCACACTCATCCGATAAGAACACATACACACGTTAATCTACGTTTGTTCAAGGCACTTGGAATGCTCCAATTCGTTTAACACGTTCTAGTCATTATAAAAACGCTACAAAAATTCTTAATCGAAACTTATATCATTCGAATCGCTTCCAGACGAAACCTGTGCCAATTTTCTCGAAGTACAAACTCTTGAATAGATCGGGAAAAGCCTCAAGAAAACGATCCCCCCCCCCCCCTAGTTCGACTCGTTAAAAATTGGAAAATAAATATACATCTAACGTAACGCGGTTTAATTTACAAATACTAAAGAGAAAAGATGAGAAAAGTTAAGTTGAAACACGAATCCTACTCCTACGATCCAAGGAGGACCTGTATCGATACGAAAACTATAATTGGTATAAAGCTGTATGTCTTTCGAGGGCCTGTGCTTGCGAGGCAGACCCGACCCCGTGCTTATCTACGAAAATCAACTACAAATCGGAACACTTTATACAGTATATTTACTTTATCTTTCTCAAGATTGGAACATTTCGCGAGGTTTCTATGCCTTTATGACCAAAAATGAGCAGCTTCAATTTTGCCATTATAAGATTATAACAAAATCTGGATAGATAGATTCTCATTGTTTTTATAAAGTATTGTAAAAAAGTCACTTCTAGTGGTCTGCGAACGTCACGAGGCATTCCAACGTTGTGAGATAAAGGCAATAGCTTCTATACAAAACTCGACATTATCCACAACGGGCCAGAACGACCAACGATCGATAGACTGCGGATCTTTCTGCAAAATTGTTCAAATGAAAGTTGTACGAAAGAGAGGTTCAATGAAAATATATGTATCTCCTCTTCAAACAATTCGAATAAGCCGAAAAGGATAGTCCGCAGTCTAGTGACCAGGTTCCGAGGTGTTGAAGAGGCTCGGCTCGGCTAGAACGAGTCTAGAGCGTAGGTTTCGAGTCAGTTCAGAAAAGGAGGCAGCTGCACATAGTTTTGTTGGCTAGCTGGCTCACTCTTCACCATCACTTGGTCCTTGAGTCCTTGACGAGCTTGCGGCGAGTGCATGCCGTAGTCTTGTTTCTGGTCCTGTTGCGGCTGCTGTTGCTGTTGTTGCTGCGTGTAGTCGGGCTGCTCGTGCTGATACTTGTCCGCGGGACTCAGCCCGCTCACGTAGTCCAACTGCTTGTTCTGTTGATGGTCTTCCTCGGACATTGAGTTGGCTAGGTGCGTGGGCGGCGAGTGCGCGGTCACCATCGTTTGGTAATCGTTGCGTGTCAACGGTGGCGGAGGACTGTTCCCGGCGTTCATGTAGTCCTGGTGGACCCGCATCGCGTTCCCGGACGGCGCCGAGAACAACGAGGTATCGTGCTGTGGCAGCATGGTCGCGTATGGGTACGCGGAGCCGTTGTTACTCGGTCCACCGAACGACGTCGAGTACGGCGAGTTCGAGGGACTCAGCAGGTTCAAATGGGGCGCCAGGTCGTAAGCTGGCGTGTACGTCCAGGCGTCCGGAGGAGCCGTCGCCGTCGTCGGCGAGGCGAATGGGTTCAAGCTGTTGTTCAGCGAGGTGAACGATCCTGTAAACCAAACAGATATTTATTTGAAAAGCGTTTCAGCAAAGTCCACCTCGGTAATCTCAAAACTTCCATAAAATGTAGCTTATTTAATTTCGTAATTGATACTGCGAGTGACTCTGTGACGCCACTAAACACTGCAACACCATTATTTAAAATATTGTTTACATTATTAAATATGTACGAGGTATTATACGAATTTCATATCCACGAAATTTAAAAAATCATAGGGAATAAAAATATTCTAGCTAGGAAGAAATGTTTAATTTTCGAGTTAAAATTGCTCCCAGTGCAAACGGTCAACACATTTCAACTGTGTTTCACTTTTATTTCGTCAAATAAGTTGATTTGGCGGTAGGTGAAGTGTATTAACGAAACATCGATCGAATATTTTTCGGTGATTTATGTGTGCATTTCGTCGAATTACCTGATAAGCCTGGACTACCCGACCCAGCAGCCATGTAGCCGGCGGTCTTGCGCGGCGGTTCCCTCTTCCGCCATTTTGCACGACGATTCTGGAACCAAACTTGAACCCTGGACTCCGAGAGCGCGAGTTTCACGGCGAGTTCCTCGCGAGCGAACACATCCGGATACGGTGCTCGTTCGAACGCCTTTTCCAGCTCGTCTAGCTGGTACGCCGTGAACGTGGTTCTATAATGAATTGCATTGGAAATTTAAGACAAACATAATAAAACCATGAAGGGACCGCGACTTTCAATCGGAGGAATTTCGATGCAAACGTACCTGGTCTTCTTTTTTTTGGTCCCACTGTTGTCGGTCTTCTTCTTCGAGTCTTTCTTAGCTGGCTGTGCCTCGCTGCTCACTGGAAAACGAATTGCAAACATGATTCATCTCCGTTTTCCTGAAGCTTGGAATTAAAAGCAATTTCTCGGACAATTGTAACAGGAGCCGAATTACAAGAAACAGGAGTCAAATGAAAACGTCTTTCCTTTTCGAATAATTTCAAAAATTTGAAATTCTTAAAACTTAAAATCCACAGTCTACTTCAAAGAACCGAAAGCTTTCGTTCGCGACTGTAACTTTGCAAAGCCGACTTCCCGATCGACGATTCGTTAAACGAACGTTCACCAACCTGGTGCGAGGGCGTTCATCGGGTCCTCCGGCTTCCTCTTGAGCGGGTTGCCTAGCTGAAGGCCCTGCTGCAGCGTGGTAGATGTTGGCGTCGCAGCGCTCGACGTCGAAGTGGTGACGTCTTGTGTCTGAGGGAGCGGCGCGTACATCCCGGCGAGCTCGAGTTCCTTCAGCTCTTTCTGCTGTTGTTGCTGTTGCAGATGATGATGCGAAGCTTGATGATGCGGCGGAGGACTGTTCGAGGAGTCCAGTTTGTGAAGGTGGCCGCCGGTGGGCATGAGATCGCCGCCGTGGTGGCCACCGTGCAGACCCAGCATCACCTGGATGCTATGGACACCTGTGCCACCTCTGCCACCGAAGTCGGAGAAGATCGGGTCGTCGAAGGGACCTCCGTCCATGGTGTCGTAGAACTTGGAAGGAGACGGATCCAGAAGGGAGACGACAACTCGGGTCTCGTTCGCACGATCACTCGGTGGTAGCGTTCTCCGTTCGAGTTCGGACAGACACTCGAGGTCAGGAGAACTAGTCACAGAATCAGACACGAACCATCCACTTTCCTCGAACCCTCGAAAAGTCACACTTCCCGCTGGGAGATCCGTTTCCGAACGGTCGATTCCTATTGGACCGGTTGTTCGGCGCGGCGTTCTCCGGACGTCTTGCGCGGAGCTAAGATCCGCGACCGTCCCGCGGCAATTATGCAAAAAAGCACGCGTGTACTGGTGATCGCGTTAGCGGCACCGGTAATGGAATCCGGACCAATTGCGATCAATTGTTGCCCGGGTTATGATTAATTTTGATTAGTTTTAACCGGAGTTAACTAAGCGACCGGCGCGGCGTTTGCGAACATTGGCCCCGGGACGAGAAGAGACGACGGAACGAGCAGAGCCGAGCGGAGCGTGGAGCGGTGCCGAGCGGGCTGGTGTTTCAGGCGTTCACAGGGAAAACACCAGGACCTTGGAGGACGGTGTGCCGCGGAATGGATCGTGTGGTCCCGGGACGTAGTTTCTATTGACCGGGCTGCGTGTTCGATCGTGAAGAGCGGCCTATCCTCGCGCCACCGACGATCTCCTCTGACTCTGGCTAATCAACCGACACTCACACACGCTTATATTTTCAACGGGTTGCCGGGCAGGCCGCCCCCACACATGGAAGCCAGCCAATCCTGTGGCAACTGGCCGCCTCGAAGCGATCCACGAGAGGACGGCCGTTTTATGCGGGCGCGGTGCGCGCTCTCTGCCTCGTTTTCTTCCTCTTTCTTTCTCTTTCTCGCCCTTTCCAAGCCCGTATCCTCCCTCTCGTCCTTTTTTTTCCCTATTCCACTCTTTCCGAGCCCCGCTACCTTATTCCCTTGCTCCCTTGCTCTCGCGCTTTCCTCATCTCCCCGTCTCTCTTTTCCCTGTTTTCGGCGTCCGTGCCCGCTCCCCTCAACAGAGAGAAACAGACGATCCGAGTTTTGTCACCGATGCCACCGCCCCCCCGGCACACCGGAGAACGCCATGAAGATCCGCGACGCTTCGGGACGCCGCGCCGCGCCGCGCCGCACCGTGACGCCGTGGAGGGGCGTGTGGGAACCGGACCGATCATCCTCTGCTCTATCGAGCTCGCCTCCTTCCCATCGTTATGGGAAAATTGCCGATACACCCGAGTTGCACGATGGATCCGCGACTTTCGCGACCCTTCGACCTTTCCGCGGTTCTCGGAACCAACCTCCGAAGACTGCTCCAGCCATTTCCGACCATCAAAGAATCCTCCAACCCTTCACCGCGAACCAGAGCCTTTTCGACAAGCAGCTACACGTGTGGCCAGCGTTCAAATCACCGCGTTCAAAGTACAGCCTGACTCGATTTCACGGCCTATACATATGTATGTGTAACATATTCTCGCGACGAATGCTATGTTTCAAGCAACGTTCTAGTCTCCAAGTGGATTCTCGGATAACGAGATGCAGTCACAGTTGCGGGCTCTTTAGGACGTTCGTACCTGAAACTCGCACATATTCTTCAGGGAAGCAAGATGGTTCGATATCATGTTTCGGAAATTCGTATAGTTGGCAGTGAAAGGGTGAAAGATACGAACATCATACTCGATCCCTCGGCACCGTCCATGCCGCTCCAGAGCACAATCATCACCAGCACACGAAACTGTTCACCAAGACACTCTGTACCAGTCCGAAACATTCGAAGATCGAGTCTGGTCGGAGGAAGATCACCGATCATCGTGAACGGTATCCAGAAGTCCTTGAACCTCCAACCTCCGAGCCACGGTCGCTCGATCCGCGAGATCGCACGGTGCACGATCGACGCCGATACTCCTCGGCACTGGACAACGATCCTTTCGAGACCGAAAGGATTATCCTGTTCGATGGACACTGGTTATCCTTCGAGCACTCGGTCTGCGAACCACTCGGGATTTTCCCGGGGATCGATCCACCGGGATCAACCGACGCCGCGTCGGATCACGCTCGCCGATCGATACGGATCCCCGTGGATCCGGGACGGATCGACGCGAAGGACGGCAAAGGTAAGGGTACCTACACTTTCCAAGAGATCCATGTCCGTTGACCGGCAGCGTGGCACTGAGCTCTTAAGCGCAGGCTCAATGAAACCAGCAATCGCCAGGAATTGCCTCGAATTGGCCCAATCAAACTACCCCCATTCCGTGTGTACACGCGTATATTAACTGCTAATTTCATCGGCGGTAATTAGCGCGCGCGGCTGTCACGGCGCGCTGATTTAATTGCGGCTCGCGGACTCTTTCCCTCCTCGCCCCCTCCTCGGCCGTCTTTTCCGCTGCGATCTGGCCTCCTGGGGACCGAGGACGATCGGACAACCGGTGACCACCGGTTCCCGCGGGCTATCCGCCTCGTTCCGCCCGTTAATCGCTTTGTTTACGGTTCGTCGGAATCGAGTGACATAGACCGGCTCGCTGAAAAAACGCGTCGGACAGCCTCTCTGCCGGACCAACCAGTCAGAGACTTCACCTTGGAGCCCTTCGACTTCGTTGTGCCCAAAGGTAAACGACCGGAGAGATCATCGGAACAAACCGTTCAAATGTTAGGCTAGACGGGAAGCTCTGTCGTAGTTTAAATAAGCGGGTAATTTTGCTTGTAAATCAAAAACACATGTTGCCAGTGAGTCATTGGCAAACAGGAATTGACAGGTTATCCGGGAGACGGCAACAAGTTGTTACAAACAATGGAAATTATATAATTGAATAATATTAAACATATATTTTTATTTTATATTCTCCCTCCAGCCTCCAACCTTATGTCCGCGCTTGTTGCATCATGTAAATATTAAATTGTATTTGCTGTTATCGCTATTTTCATCGTTGATTCGGTAACCTCATCGACAACGGGTACATGTGAATCAATTACTATCCAAGCGAAACTTACATCTGCTTCATAGGTTCAGAAAGATACATTCATTTAGGGAGGATAGAGGATGCGAATGACGATAGCAGCTTGGGACTAGAGATTGGATCGAGTATACTACAAGCAGAACCTTCGAGTTATTATTTCCTGTGTACGTAACGTGATAATAATGTTGTCTGTACCCTGAACCGGGTAGCATGTGGCTGTCGCAGCTTCGTAAACGGAAGAACAAGACTTTCGAGGGCGAGTCTTGCCCTTTTGACTACTTTCGGCTACTGAGAAATGAGAAGGCGCATTCCGCACCCTTGCAATCCTCGAAACGAGACTACCCCGTTAACAGTGTCCCGCCGATACAAGGGAACCGCGACCGGCTTCTTCGTACGTGTCCGTGCACGAGACCGTCCTCAACATTTCAGACGAAGATTGCGTCAACTCGCGAGTTGTGAACGATGGTAGGCTTCGACCTAGGTCAAGGCATCGCCTCGTCCGTGGTCTGTGGGACTGTAGCGTCCACACCGCTCCGTTTCGAGGATCTTAACGATTCCTGAGCGATCGATTGGGTTGAGGGCGGGCGGATGCGGGCAAGCCGCAGGACATCCGCGGGTACAGGAGCCGGTCGACGCCGCGAGGACGCCGGCCGACCGCAAGAGCGAGAAGTCGGCAACTTAACTGGCCTAAATGGGTTTAACTCGATGTGATTTTGCTGGCGAACCACTAAATTGAACGAATACGAACTAAACTGAACTCAACTAAGCTAATCATATCACATTACTAGCGTTATTAGCCGAGAGACGATATAAGTGAAGGCCCGGTGGTGCCGGGCTGCAGTAACGGGTCGCCTCCTGCGCTGACCCTCCGCAAGACTTTCCTTTCGACCCCGTGTTACCCTTCGACCCTTCATCGAGGAACCGACATCGTGCTCGCGGTCCTGCTCCGCGACGCTGCGTTCAGTATCGTTTGCGAACGTTCGATATCTCTTCCGCGGTGACAACTCTCAAAAGGGCCGGCCAGCTTTCTTCGCGGCTCCGACACGGCGGCGGTGCGTTCTTCGGGAAACGGAGGAGCGACACGTGGTTCCGGAGACGACGACGCCCGATCGTGTCCGAAGTGTCACTCCGACGACCAACAGGAAACACGTGGCCCAGAAAGTGACTGCTCGCGCGGGAAACTTGAATCCAGACGATTGTGTGCATCTTAGCCGAGACGCTGACGGGATTTCGTCCAGTGAACGTGTTCTCTTCTTTGTCGCCAGACCGACCATGTTGTATAAATATTTTTCAGTAACGTGTGTAGACTGTGAAACGCGGAGAACGATTGTTTAGCAACGTGTAGTCGATGCGTTGCGAGTTTTACCGCTCTTTCGCGATCGACGACGTCTATATGTAAATTGTTAGCAGACGTCTAGTGGTCCTAGGTCTCCGTAGTGGTTCTTGCGTGGCGTTCCATTAGTGTTTGTATTTGTTCGATAAGAAATAATAAAACGCCTTTACGTTTTGCGTCCAATTCTTCTGTTTACTATGCAGCTTCGGTGCTACTCGATGACTAAATTCATTCGACAGCCGAACAGCGGACGTCGGACAATGCGAGTACGATCACCGGACAGTACTTGCAATCTGTACAAGTGTTTCAGCCCCTCGGCATCTGTCGGGTATCGTTTATCCACGCGTCGAGTCCGCGAATCGGAGTAACTGAGAGAGACGGAGAGAGATTTGCGTTCGTCGCCGAGTTCTTCCAAATTGGTCTCCAGCACGAATTGCGCAACGTTGCACAAAGATCGTCCTTCGCGCGTCAGAGTCTATGAAACAAAGATGGCGGAAGGCGGCGAAGAAAGGGGAGGAGGAGATCGAGGGAGAAAAGAGAAGGCAGAATAATTATCCCCCACTGTTGTAGGGCCTGGTGGAGAGGGAACGGACCTGCAGGAAAGATAAGAACGAAGCGGACACGATAGAATCCGCTCCCACTACCGCGAAGAGCAGGACAGAAGTTCCTGGGCTCCACCTACTCCCCTTCCGCGACCCCTGTTGTCCTTCGACGGCGAAAAACTCCGCTACCAATGCACTTACGCTTGTCTTACACGTGAACGGGGCTACCGTCAGCGTCTCCTTCCCCTCTCGCAGACACCTAAAGAACAAACCTAAGGCCATAAGTGCGCTGGCGGCAAATCTGTCGCGCTGGGCGACGCAACTATCAAATGGTCGAGGATTCGAGGCTTCCGTGTCTTCAAAGACTAGCATCTTCCATTTCGAAATATTATTTAACGCTAACAACGCTGCCGTTGCCGCCTTCTTCTCTCTCTCTTCCAGCTGTCACCTAAACAATAAATTCAGGATTCGTGGTCTACGTGTATTTAGACTCGCGCATTTCATTTCGAAATATTATTTAACACTAACAACGCTGCTATTGGCATCTTCTAAACAATAAATTCAGGATTCATGGTCTACGTGTATTCAGACTCGCGTCTTCCATTTCGAAATATTATTTAACACAAACAACGCTGCTATTGGCGTCTTCTCTTCTAGCTGTCACCTAAACAATCAATTCAGGATTCGTGGTCTCCGCGTCTTCAGAGACTAGCATCATTTCGAATTAAAAACAATACATCCTTTCACAGCTGGAAATCATAACTCCGTTTATTCCATATGTGATAGGATCAAAATTCATTTTTAAGAAAGGACAATAGTGTAATTAATAAACCTCTCTGACTGGAAATGTCTGTCTCAACTGACCACGATTCATACCGACATTGTTAAATAATTACTTCAAGAATCATTCCAGAGTCACTGGTGTTGCGAATCATTAGAAAAGACTTACACAGACCGTACAAAAACCGTTCCGAGCAGTACTAGAATCTCAAACGACCGCTTCCCATTTTATTTTTGTTTCGCGATCCCCGAACGAATTGTCGTGCGACTGTTTTCCCGGCTGACACCGGCTTCGCAACAGCCATTATTACTGTCGCGTGGGAAACGGAATTGCTAATTCGAGAAAACGTCGAATTGCTACTCGAACTGTCGAAGGCTAATCTTGATCGCGATGCGTGAAGATTGATGGGGATGGTCATTCTAATTTACTCCGGGAAAGATTTATGCTGTTTCATGTTTCGGAGTATTATTCTATCTCTTTTTGTATCTTGCTTTACCAACGCTCTCGTTTCTATTTCTTAACTGTAAATGTTAAATTGATATTTCTTGGTCACGATGCGAAATAGTTTTCAAGTTAAAGTCCGCATCGTGCAGAACTAACTCGATCCTCTGCTGGAAGCTTCGGAAAGAACGAACGTCACCGGAGAAACAAATATAGATCGAGCAAAACGGAGTTAAGGGGTTCTCGGGTGGACGGTTCTCAAGGGTTCCATTCTTTTTGCACGCAAACGGTCTTCGTCTTTTTATCTTTTATCTCCGCTTTTTTCCGTTTCTTTCTTTTTTTTTTTCTACGTCGTAGGTATGCCGACCGGATAGTATAGCCGTGTGCCCGCAGTGCACGCTAGCAGGGCCGACCAATTGAGCCTGTTAACGTCAATTGGACTGAATTAGTTCAATTGGACGTAATTGCGCGAAGGCGACGGGGAACCTCCGCTACACGTCGACCATGCTCGCGTTCCTCTCGCGACTAGCAAACCCGGTACAGTCCGAGCGTCACCATCAAACGTAGGAAAATATTATTTCGGCTCGGATACGCGACGTTCAATTGCCTGATCAACAGAAAGAACGAGCTTCGTCGCTTCTAAATTAATCGAAATGCATCATCCATATCTTAGAAACGTTCCGTTATGATCCGCTCGTCTTAACATCTCGAACTTCATTTTGTTCCCATTCATTCAACTCAATTTTTTAATTCCACCCTCGTCTGTTTCTCGTTACTTCAATTTCATCAAATCTACTGTACTGTTCATTCGATACGGTGAAAAAGAATTCGGAAGGAAAGTTGAACGATGAGATCGGTTTCTCCCTCGAAAATGGAAGAACTTCGGTCATTGGTCTATCTGTTCTTTTCACGAGGCCTTTTCTACTAGTATAATCGTCGCTAGACTACGGATTTTATGTATTTACGACAAAAATCAGTGGATAAGATGCGAACATCTTCACATTCACTATGAAAATACATCTTTATTTAACTTCAGTTTCTTACAATTGACTTGGACAATTTTTATTTTGCATATAATTCAATCTAAATGAATAAATTTTATATATTCTTAATGGGTGAAATTGATTTGGAAAATGTTGAATTTGGAGTGCGAAGCCTATATCAGTGGAAGAAAAATTCCAATAAAAGACAATATAGGTCTGGTTTTCGGAACGAACTGGCCCGGCCCCGGTGAATTAATCTTAAATAGTATTAATAGGTGAAATTGATTCGCAAAATGTTGAATTTGACTTGCGAAAGGGTGAATTTGGAGTGCCGATATCAGCGGAAGAAAAATTCCAATAAAAGGCAATATGGGTCTGGTTTTGGGAACCAATTGGCCCCATCATTGAATAGAGGGTTTAAAAAGCTGATTGGGTCCCGTATCGTCCCGAGAGACGTCCACCTTTAATGGGGGCTTCGATGTTATCTTGGAGCTGTCACCCCCGGTAGCTGGTTTCGGAAGTGTAACGATCAAAAGGTGGCGCGGAGACGCAATTATGACGGCGATACCTACGAATTAGCGTACCCACATGAGAGATTCCCCGACGGAGATCACAATAAACGTCTAGTTTCACCCTATTTCTTTCATCTGTCCCCTTCACCCCCATAGCCAAACGTCCCGCAGTCGATGCACGAGGCCGGCGTGAGACCTGGCGCGTATCGTCCGCATTAGTCACTTTATATCATGGTGGTATATTTCACGCATCAAAGCGTAGGAAGATGGGTGATGCCGAGAAGACTTATGGTTCCCGGCGAGGAAATAACTGCTGGCCGAACTGCACCCCACGAACGGCACAATGAGGCCCTCCAAACAATTCTCTACACACGTCTATTCAACGGTCGCGTCGCGTCGATGGCCTGGGTATGGACTGGCTGGCACAAGTGATTCCATTGTATCTCGGGGAAGGCGAATTTTCCGATCCGAACCGCGCAACAGGTTGATTCGCGAAACAGTTCATCTCCTGTCGAGCGAATTAGGATGGAAACTCGGAGCCGACCAGTGATTTCGTCGCGTGCGAATCTCGGCGGTAGCTTCCGGGCGCAACAGGTGGCTTTGCGAGCGCACCTGATTCTTTAGAAACTGGAGTGGAATAGAAATTCATTTCCTTTCCCTACCACTGACGGTTAAACGAACGGTTTTAGATTTTTTATTTTACCCTATTTTGTAGCATGGTTTCAAGAGAGCTTTTGGGTCCAATTTTGAAAAGAGTTATTCGTTTCTAAGAGGTGTACGAATACTTTGTACACGCACTGTGCGCCGAGTTATTACATCAATTTCATATTCATAAAATGAAAAAATCATATAATACGAAATGGAATTGTTCTAGATCGGAAGAAATGTTTAAAGCAAAGGGCTAATAGGTTGAAAATAATATAACAGTATTTTAAAGTTTCTCCAATATTTTCACTGTTTCCAATTGCACCTACACACGTTTGTTACAAACGCATCAAATCCGCTGTTTACTGATCAGTCCCCGCGTTCAACGTTTGCGATCGGAGATAAATCCACAAGATTAACATGTCGATCGACGAACGTAAAATAGGATGAAGTTATTAAAATGGATGGACGCGTCGAACGAGATTTTTCAATGGTTTCCCTGGCAAAACGCTTCGATAGTCATCGCGCTTAATCGCCGCTGGCAATTAACGTTCAGCTTAATCGCGGTCCTGGATTCGGAGATCGTGATTCAAAGGAGAAAACGTAACGTCGCAGCCCGATGACGTCGCATCCTTATTAACCCGGCGCAGTCACATCCGTCGCCGCGTTCGTTCGTATTCACATATAGGGTGTTTCTCTCGATGATACCTCATTTCTGAAATCACGCCATAAAGATATGGCTGCGACATGATCTATGATCCTATTTGTACGCTCTACCTTTCAACCATTTTTTTCAGCCCAGTCCCACAACTTCACAAATTTATCTTTTAAGAATTTCTCTACCCAGCTCTCCAAAATTTATGGAATGGATAAATAACAAATATTGCCTCATCCTCTGTCTTTGCATTCTATCTTTCAATCATTTTTCCACCTAGGTCACAAGGTTTTCCGAGGCAAAATAAAAATGTTCTACAGGTTTTGCACTCTAAATTCACCCTTTTGCAAGTCACATTCAACCTATTACAAATAAAGTATTTTTAACCCTTATACGATCCTCAGGATAAAAATTCATCCATTTATTACTTTCACATACTGTAAAATCATTGATCCCTTTATGTCTATGTTGTGAGCGATGTATTTCTGTAATATGTGATAATTTGTTGATTTCACGTGTACAGCAAACATGGGTCAATTATTATCATAGTCTCTATTATGCAACTATTCTTGAGGAGCGTATGAGGGTTAAGTACTTAAGTTTTTGTAAAAAATTTCAAACATCAAACTGTTTTGAATGGTTTTGTTTGGTTTTGTTTGTGAACGTTTTGTATGGAAATTTTTACTGGCGCCTCATAGTCACCATTCGAGTGCAAAGGGGTGAAATTGATTTGCAAAAGGATGAATTTGGAGTGCAAACCTATACATCAATTGCAGGAGTCAGAGTATGTTACTATAAATGACTAAAATCAGCAGTCTAGTAATGGGTTCCATGAAGGGTTCTACGTTTATGATTAGAATGTGCTGGTCCGTGGACCAAATTGACCCGAACACCATAGGGGTTAAGTATGGACCGCGTGTAAGCCGGTCAAAGTAGAGAACGAGGCCTCGGCACAGATTCTCACGAGAATTCGGCGCGGATTCCTCGTCCGGAGGATCGAATCCGCATTGACGACCAATTAGCCGGGAACGTATGCCCACATGTTTCGTGAGAACGAGAAATTCAGCTTCTCATGACAGACTAGAGTTGTACTGAGCAAGGGGAAATCGAAAAACGCGGTCTATCATCCCGCATACGATCGCCTACGTATACAATAATAATAAGAGGACTGCGGGTGGGAATTTACGAGGACGTCTTTAGATCTGATTACACTGGACTCCTGTATTCGGGGAGACGAAACTGCGCCCATATCCAGAAATGTGGCATGAACGAATTCAACGAGCCACTAATCTCCCCCGAGATCATCTTCGAACGGAATCCTCGTAACCGAATAAAAACGGGAACCCCGTCGAATCGAAATTCGTCTGGTATTTTTCGCGATTCGATTCACTCGAAATTCGAGCAAAGATTCGCGGTCTTCGCGTCATTGGAGAACGTTGGAAAACTACGGTTTAACCCTTTGCACTCCTATGTCGAGTGTGACTCGACATCACAGAAAGAAAAATGTAAATAAAGTTCTCCCTTTATTTATTTAATTGTCTTATTTTTTAGTTGAAAACAAATATAAGTTCCGAAATTGTTAAAAATATTTAAATACAAAATTTTAAATAAAACACTTACTAGTAAAATAGTAGGGCAACGAAATTCTGAACAATAATTCGAACTGCAAAGGGTTAAATGTGTTTTCTTTAAAATAACAAGATTACAACGTACATTACAAGATTATCAACGTTCTATTTCTCATTCTCGAAGTCCGGTTCTAAACAAGCCAATCCACAGAAATATCGAAAATCTAATTACCAAACATTAACAAATTTCGAGTAGATGATCGCACAGAGAATTCCACGGGTATCGTTCCTATTCGCGAATCGAATCGACAGCAATGTACTTTGAGGTGGCTGCGGGTCGCGTGTCGGCGAGAGTCATCCTAGCCAGCATGATCGTTTGTAAAAACATATGGTTTCCATGTACGATGCCGGAGGGTTCCTCCAAAGCACTCGATAAAATATTCTCATGGCAATTCGTAATATTTCTCCCCAACAAACGATTAAACTGGAGCCTACACTTAAGATAAACCTAAATGATAACAAAATATAGGTGACCTGCTTTTCATCAAGGAATTTAATAATCTTGTAAGTGCTAGTACCGTTTGCATTTAACATATTTCATTTTTACAGGTAATTTGTAGTGATAATAATTTTTTTTTCTTTATTGACAGTGAGCTCTCGATCGTGTCTGGGTCCATTAGCCATATTCATATTATTTTGTATAAAAATTACATATGAATCTTTACCTAATTATGTTACTCTTATAAGGATATAAAAATACGATTATATACTGTCTTATATCTATCTAGGAGCTATTTCGCTCTTACTCTCTATATAATACTTGTTACATTTTTAAAAGGTATCCTTATTTTATAAAAAGGCTAAAGGAGCTTACAGTGTTTAATATCGCATGTAATACAGAAGTCATTGATAATTTTGAAACCCTCATACGCTCCTCGGAAATAGTTGCATAAAAGATTCTATGATTACCCCTCTTTTGCTGTACACGTTAACCTAACAAATTATGTTCCATTTATGAAGTCACATTTTAGAGAAACACATCTCACAACACAGATAAAGAGTGACCAGTCATTTTATAGTATGCAAAAATAGTAAATGAGTGAATTTTCACCTTGAGGAACGTATTTGGGTTAAAAAAAATGTATATGCCATAAGGTGGTTTACATATCACCCTTATTTACAAGGTCACTCTTATCGAGTGAGGGGAATCGTACTATGAATTTCTGTGATCCGTTCCGATTTGTGTATCTCTTTGGGATCCAATGTGTATGAAAATGGATGAAGTTCTCTGTAACATTGCTGAAAAGGGTAAAAACTTTGCTGTGATTTATGTTTACATTTTGCATTTATTAGGTTTTTATTTAGCACTAGTCTTTCTTCCCTATATTTAGGGATGATTTATAGCTTACCCATCTAATATAATAAAATAGCGATAACATTTTTTTTTTTTTTTATTAATAATATCCTAGGCCATTATTGACCCATAGATATATGTTACATGTTATAATACAAAAATATAAAATAAAGATGTACAGCTTATGTCTTAAGTTACCTAAGTCTAATTCTCTTCCTTATAAATTAATATCACATTTTTTAAAAAACTCATTAATTATTTTAAACGCATTAATATTAAGACTTTTAAGGAAGTTATCAATATTATAAGGAGGAGCCCACTTTAATACTTTAAGTTTCGTCAACATCTCCTCTCTTTCCTTGAAGTATAATGGGCAATCCCATAATAAATGATTAGCATCCTGACTCGGATGTAAACATTCGCAACTTGGGTCACTGATATACCCAATTCTGCTCAAATTTTCTTTAGAATTATAATGATAACTCCTGAGTCTTGTAAATCTCACTATCATTTCTCTTGGTAAGTTTAACTTATAAAACCATGGTTTCTTTCTTGGTTCATAAAAGTTGTAAAAATAGGCTCTACCTTTAGATACAAAGATATTCTCTAGGATCTTATTCGTTCCTTTCCACATATCCTCTTTAAAACTTTCCTTAAAATCCGTATAAGGTACCTTAAAATTATTATCGCTCTCCATTAGGGTAGCTTCTTTGGCTAAAATATCCACCTGCTCATTGCCTATAATACCCTTATGCGCTGGTACCCATAAGAATACAATCTTGCTATTATTAGTTGTTTCATATTTAAATTGCCTTAATCTAGTCTTAATTTCTATTAAATAACATAGCGATAACATTCCTTAATAAGATTGGTATTGCCATCTACGGCGAAACACCCAAATTGCTAGGTAAACAGTTCAACCTTCCGCCGATGAATGGCGCGATAATTTAGTTTGTTGCGCCGTCGACAATTTAATAGTTCTCCATTTTACCGACAAACCTGGCAGCTTCGACTAGTTTCCTCATACGTCGCTCTCTATCTACAGAAACATGAAACAAATCCTCTATCAACTTGAGCGTGTTCCCATAGATGTCGCCTAGCGTCTCTAAACCCTAGTACTATCCCTAGCATCTCGGCTGCCTAGGAACTTTCCTTTAGACTATTTTCGTCATGAAAGTTCCGTTTTCCCCCCCTCCCGTGGCGAGACTCGCCTATAGCTTGAATGTATTCGATTCTAGCGAACCAGTTACTCTGTCACACTCTGTCAGCAGTGCCGTAGTCGAGACTGTGTTCGATTGAATTTCTTAAAATGCAGCATGAGACCAACGCGAAATCCGATACTAAATCGAGGTAAGAGTGAGTGGCTTCATCAGTTCATTGAAATCATTCAGAATGTGAATGTATGTGTAACGACGCCGGTTCCGACTGATTCGGAGTATAGGGAATATTTCTATGAATGAATATTTCATTTCTGGAGAGCAGTAACGACATCAGCGCCGTGATACGATATTTGTTTGACATGAACGTTGTTTTGCCGGGGATAGTACGATTGAGTTGGATTGAGTACGATCAAGTAAGATCGTCGGTGGTGTGCACACTTTTACGAATACCAACATTCTTCGTTGAAAGCTCGCAAAAGTCTCGATCCAATTAAATAAAGGTCGCGTTTCGCGAAGAACGGCAAATCTCCACAAGTTGCGTCGTTTCGATCGCGCGCGCGTTCGCTCGAGTGGCGGGTTTTACATGGCGTCCTGAGTGGTGTGCGTGCATCGAATCTCTGGTTACGCCGAGACGCCGGTTCTGAGTGGCTCGTACGTGCTTTTTCTTGTCGCGTTCACGTCTTCGGAATAGCGTGGAATGTGTGCATAGCCCCGAGTCTACCGAAACAGAAATAGAGAAAGGCGAGTCAGAGTGGGAGGGAGGGAGAGAGAGCGAGAAAGAACGAACTATTTACGTATGTAGAGCGTGTGTGCGTGTGTGCGGGAAAGAGGGGAAAAGCGTCGAAAGTCTTGATCGAATGCGTCGATGTATTTAGTTGATCTCCCGGTAGAAATCAAGTAATTTCGACGTTTCTGTGAGAAAATCTCGCGAGTCCCGTTCACCGTACACATACATTTTCACGAGCAACGGGAACAAAGGTGTACAGAGAGAGAGAGAAAGAGAGAGAGAGAGAGATATATAATACGTGGTTTCGAGGGCTGGGCAACACGCTAAAACACCATGGGTAAGACGCCAAAGAAGGCGGCCCCTTGGGGCGATGAGAGGAATTTGTATAGGAAGCTGCTCAAAGCGACGTCGAAAACTTCTGAAACGCACTCGCACAACCGACAACGCGAATCCGAGAATCCGAACAGGTTTGTAAGACCAATGAAAGCTCGACGAGCCAGCAGCTTTGAAACCATAGTTCTTCTCCCCGACATACATACTATCTCTCAGTCAGCCGCATATATCCGTTTACTCGCTCTCCCGGCCGGAGCGTACGCTTGTTTTTCGTGATTTTTGTTACGCGCGGTGCGCGTCACGCCGGGATACGGGGACGCGTCGCGTGCATTTTTATCGTGCTCCGTTCTTGTCACGCGAAGTGCCGCGACGATCGGGCCAAATGTCATCCAACTACAACGATAATTTCACCGATATCGCGTATCTTGTTTGTAGATCGATTCATCGACAGTTTTCTTACCGTCTATGGTTACCGGCACCGCCGACTTTTATCCGAACTCTGTACGACGGCGAAATGTTCTGACGATGAGCGAACGTGCAGCCACAAGACCGACGTGCTTGGACGAGAAACTCTTTGGTTTAAGCCCTTCTCCTCGAAGCTTTTTTCATTTTAAATTAGCACCTCTCATCACCTCCGGTACCTCTTGCTCGGTGGAAATTGACTATAAATATCCGCAGGTAGTTTCCTTTCAACCACTTTCAGCGTTCGTGTATTCTTGGTTCTAGGTCTAAGTTGACTACGCAGCTGAGAAAAGTACCGCCTGGCCAAAGGAAAGGCTTTAAGGTAAATCGGGGATACCCCTTGCCCGATAAAAGCTACTTCGCTTTTCTCTCTACCCTGTACAAACCTCTCACGCAGAGCAACGTATTTATTTCAGAACAAAGTCAGCACGGTGGTGAAGTTTGATTCGAGCTGTCCTACTAAGCAGAATCCCTGGCTAGTGACCTCTCCCAAGAAGAAGAAGAAGTCGACTGAGAGCAAAGGCAGCGAACCCAACTCGAAAATGCAGCCAGAATCTGAGACAGGAGAGATCAAAGTGGATGAAACATTGGGGAATAAGAGCTGCACCAAGCCAGAAACTTCCAAGGAGATTCAGAACTCTACGGAGCAGCATGTTGATCGTGCTGCTTCGGAACCTGTTCAGGCTAGTTCTAAGGAAGAAGAACAGCGGAATGGAGAATCCGAGAAGGATCAAACGGACGCAGAAAAGACTGAGGAGAAATTAAAGAAATCCGTGGAAACGAAGCAGGTGGAGATGCACGTAGAGTGCGAGGAGGCCGAGGAAACGGATTTAAAGTTGAGCTTGGAGAACGACGAGAATTCGGAGAAGCCTCGAGAGGAGAAAATCGGCGAGGAACCGAAGAGCAAGGAGAACGAGGAGGATCGGATAGAGACCGAAAGCCGCGCGCAGGAGAACGACGAGGCTCAAAGCGTGTCGTTGAATGATACAGAGAGCAGTACCGTGGAGCTTGCGGAGTCTCTGAAGTCGGACTTGACGGAGGTGAGCGATAGCACGTCGCAGAACGAGGAGAGAAATGAGAGGGAGAAGGTGGAGGAGACGACGACGGAGAAGGAGGAGTCTTTTGTCTCGTACGACCCTGCGATAATGCTGAAAGACGTGCAGATCAAGCTAAATGACTGCATGAAGGAGAGCTCGAAGATGGCGGAAGCGAGCGCCGCGGATCAGCAGGCCGAGCAGGACCAGGATCAAGAGTCCACGTTACCTCCGAGGCCGTCCGACGACTTGTCCTTCGGCAAGACGCTGAGAAACATCTCCGGCAGGCGATCTCTCGGCAGAATGCGACATGTGACGATACGCGAGCAGAGGTACTCGCCGAACAATTCCATGTTCGTCAACACATCCGGCACGTCCTTGATGCCAGACGAGAACGAAGACTTTAAGATCCTGCGGTACAACACAGGCGTGTCCGAGACGATCTCCGCGAGCAATGGCAGCTCGATGGAGAAGAAACGGAAGCACGAAACTATCGAGGACCGGGCTGGCAAGAAACAAAAGACAGAAACCGAGAACAGTATGTTCAACACCTCGATCAGCCTGATCAAAGGCTTACGCAGGCCTATACAAGCATCGACGCCCGTCGCCGAGCTCAAGTTCCAGAGCAACAAACTGGACCTCTTGGACGACGAGCGCGACAAGCCCGTCAACGACCACCAAGCCCCCAAGAAGTGGTGCGCGTTCATGTAAATTACCTCAGAGATTTTATACACACACCTGCGTACACTTCTTTTTCATTTTTTCACGCAAGAAAAACGGCCTCCGTGCCATGCCATTCGTAGTCGTAAGTCCCCTTGGTTTTTGAAGATCACGCTGTCGATTGGAAACACGGTTCAAGCTTTTGGCCCGATCCAGCGCGGAAAGACATTACTATTAACGATTGCATTCTTCTTTAAATACTTAACATTTAAGTACACGATCGCTGTACAGTTGTTGCGGAAATTTACGTTTCTACGGGTTGATTTTATCGAATAGAGAACGAAGCTTTTACCATGTTTCGAATGGGTACAAAGACGATACTTTACCGAGTTTTATCGAGATTATTGGCTTGACCCTTGGACGCGCGGAGGTCGTTTCAACAACTCGGTATTCGGAGCAGCAGAGAGGCTAACTAGTTTCGAATAAGTACCTTGAGAATTATGTTTCACGAAATTGTTAAATTATATTGTTAACGGTCCGAATCGTTGTTAACCGTGCAGTTCGTCGCGATGGTCCGCCGAGCCGAGGGTTCAAGCGCGAAATCCTTCGAGTATGTTTTAGACGAACGACGGAACGCTGTTGCGGAAGCGTTCGAGTATTCAATCGTTCGATCATTGACCAATATTTTCTCATCCCTTCGTCGCGCGTGCACACCATTCAATCGAACCGATTGACTGATCTGCGATAAGCGTCGTTCAAGAGTTCATCAACTGCGGAACACATTGTTTTCTTTCGATTCTGTTTCGCGTTGTTAGGATATTTTCTCGACGGTATAAAGTATATTGATATATTTTTTTGTAGAACTTGATAAGCGCGTCCTAGAACGTTGTTTTTATCAGAAAGGAAGAGTAGGAGAGTAAGAGAGAGAAAAAGTGGTAGATTTATTGTATCGAGGGTATTGTAAAAATTTATATTTACCCTGACCGTAGTAGCTTGCTTCTCGTTGCGCATACACGACACTCTTTTTTTTTCCTTTGTTCTTTTTTTACTACTTATTTATAATAGGGTAAATCGTTGCGGAATAGCTCGCGCGTTATCGAGCGACGATAGCGTTTCTTCTTCCGGTCGACTGTTCGCGGACACGATTTCTTTTCGGTGTCCGGATTCAATCACGAATACTGAACGACATGGGAGACGGAGACAGAGCGGCAAAGAGAGTATCTAAACGTAGCGATTAAGCTAGATTATAATGAAGACGAGAACGCGAGACACGCTCGGTAGAATCGTGTTTCCACCAAAGTCGTTCTCCCATGACGCGAGTAGTCCCACATGAAGTTGACGGTTTTCTTACCAGCACTTGTACTGAGTATCGTTTAAGCTCTCTAGGAACAGCTCTCGCTCCGAATAGAAGGAAAACGCTGAACGGTTTTCATTGATCGATCCACTAATGCGATCCGGTCGAGCCAGTAATAGCGACGGGTCCACTTGCTTATACTTGTTACGATTGAACGGAAGAGAGTTGGGAACACGATGTATGAATAATGTATATAGAAAATGAGATCTACAATAAATCTTGAAAACCCGAGAACGCTTGTTACGGTACTTGAACCTCATTCCTCCCCCTCGCCCTCTCGCGATTCCTCCGGTTGTCGTTCCCCAAGAAAGAATCGCAGTCGGATCGTTGGCAAGATGCTATCTCGAAGACAGCCGCGACGGCACCGCTAATTAACCGTCTGCGTGCCACTTGCATTCTTTATCAAACGCTCTCTCTCTCTAGGTCCACGCAGTTGCTCGCGTTATTATTCAGACAGATTTTATTATCCCGCCGGTTCTCCTTGGCTCGATAATTGCCACTTTTCCGACGTACACTACCGTCCATAAGTCACCGGACACTTATTCAAATTTCGATACAGACGATTGTTTGTTATTACAGAACCTATATTATTATGAAATAAAAATGGTGCTTACTAATTTCTTCTAATGTATTGAACATGTTGAAAATATTTAATCCCGTCTTTGCATTATCGAGAAACGAGAAGGCGCATCCCGCACCCTTGTAATCCTCGAAAGGAGAATACCCCCTGAATGACAACGCGTAACTCGTTATCCGCTCGTTAAGAAGGATCGCGTGCTCGTGTTAATTGCCGACTTCCGGTTCTTTCTGTCCCGGAAAACCGGTTTTCCAACGCGTAGTTAGGAAAGATAGGTTAGGTCATTTATTCCGGTTACGACTCGGATTTACATGGTCGAGCCTACTCAGAGACCCGACGGTTTTCCGAAAATTCGCAGCGTTGGATTCTAAACGCTGTAGCATATTAGTTAAAGGAGTGGTCTCCTTTTTCTAGGATTGTAAGTTGACGGTAAGTCGGTAATACAAAAATGGGGGTTTCCAGTAGTCAGAAACGCTGGATAAAAGATCGATCTAGGGCGCTATCGCCCTCAAAATTCCTATTTTTCGTAGCTATTTTCATGGCTGCATGCTGTCATGTTGTAAATGAACAAATATGACTTTTGAGGGCGGTAGCGGCCTAGATTGATCTTTTATCTAGCATTTTTGACTACTGAAAAACCCCGCTTTGTATTATCGAGAAACAACGCGAATCCAGCACCATTGCAGTCAGTGGCGCGTTACCCTATGGGCAACTTGGGCAAATGCCCGGGGCCCCAAGCAAAAGGGGGCCCAAACCAAGATCCAAATTCTACGTTTTTCTCATAAAGTTATTTAGTTGGGGTTAGGGGCCCCGAAATTCCACTTTGCCCAAGGCATAGTTTTTTAAAAATTATTTTTTATAATTATCTAGCACTGCACGACAGTGGTAGCTACAAAACGCTGTCGAAAAATCGATTTTAGAAAGATCGTTCCTGGAGGAAAAAATTGCTGTAGCTTCTCGAATACGTACTCTACAAGATCCAATTACATTCACAGAACAAATTCTACGCATTCTCTCCAACAGGAAATTCCTAAGTACGGGAGTATAGTGGTGCACGGAGAGAGGTGAGGGTATGTAGCGTTGAGAGCGTACGTGTTTATATAGTGAAACGGATAGCAACGAGGAACAAACAAGTTGCTTGTCCTTTAGAATACATACTCATTGAATTGTACAAATTTATTCAGGGCAAAATATTTATTTTTACATATCTGAATCTTATTGGGAAAAAATACCGCAGTAAAACGTACACCCGCAGTAATAGGTATATTTACCCTATACGTATTACCCTATATTTACTTTTTACTCTACCGGACTCAAAATTTGTGCCTTTCTCCTACAAAGTATGATGTATTTGGTATGTAATCCAGCAGATTTGTACCCGGGGCGGCTGTAGATCGACGTTTCGATCCTGTAGGATCAATGGTTCAGGAGTTATGCTTGCTTAAAGTTGTGCATTTTTTAGTGTTTTTGACAGGTAAGGGCACCGCCATATTGGTTCGTAGTTTCGCGCGCCGCTTACCGAGCAGAGCCGCCACGTGGTAGTTGGTTGGTGATTAGGTCGGGAGGTGGGGACGGCAAGGTAAACAGTTCGCTGTTGTCACTACAAACCAATACGGCGGCGCCCTTACCTGTCGTGAAAGACTCTGCAGATTGCTCAACTTTAAGCAAGTATAACTCCTGAACCATTGATTCTAGAGGATCAAAACTTCGATCTGCTGCCGCCCCGGATACAAATCTACTAGATTACGTACCAAATACATTATAATTTGTAGGAGAAAGGCACAAATTTTGTGTCTGTAAACAGTCGCATTTAATTACGTTGGTTCGATCTTCTGTCCTCGATCTTCACCGCTCCACTATAACCGTACCGTAAAGATGGTCGCGTGTTTTTGGCTCGCACGCCGGCGTAACTATTCGAGCGAAGACGACACGAGAGACGACAACGAGAGGCCAATTAGGTAAGATTGACCCTGATCGTTCGTCGTGGAGTCCAAGCAACCGTTCGAGCATATTATACAATAGCTATCCGGCGAGAACGAGGCAACCGGTTTGAACCGAGGTGATATACATGTAAGCTGCGAGGCAGTTTGCCTCGTGAAGGGTTCGCGGATCGTTCAATTCAAGGAGTGCAAACGCTTTGGCCAGGGTCGTGAAAAACAATGAAGTGGATCTGGAGGGACTGCGGCGTTCGGGGAAGACTGGATTTCGCAGGTTTCAGCCCCCGCGGGAAGGGGATCGGGCGAGGCACGTGCCGAGAATCCGAGACGAGTTTCATCGGATGCTCCCGATGCGACGCGAGGCAATGTATCGATATTCTCGAAGCATCTGCGGCCACACGTCGAATACAAAAGTTCCGCGATTCGTCCGCGATGTCGCGGAAAAGTTGGCTCGTGGCCGTTGGGAGGCATCTGTTGCGGAAAAAAGTTACCGCGGAAGTTTTCGGTTCGCTGGGACCGACTTGGCTTCGCGGGACCGGCGCGCGGCGAATCTGGGACAAAGCGACGCTATTCGAAGATATTACGCAAACGTTTTACAAATCATCGTCGCGGGACAGCATTGCCTTGAACCGCAATTCAGTTTAACGACCGGTTTCGAACTGGGAATCGAAGCGAGTTGAACTGGACGAGACCTCCTTCCGCTCTCCGCGATTTCTTATTTCGTTCGCGTAGCTCTAATCTCGCTCTGTAAGGATCCTCGGCGTCCTCGAACACCTCGGATGGCTCGTCGGGACGGTTTTAAAGAATCTCATCACGCCAGCCCGACGCTAAAACCCTATCTCGCGACGGTAAAGAGTGCGACGCGTTTCTGTTACATAAGCCGGAGTATAAATGTAATTCCGGTTCCCCTTGGGAAATTCAAGACAGCGATGAGGCACGCGTGGAAATCGGACCAGCCATTGGCGTAGCCGTCGCGTGTCCTCCATACACGATCCTTCCGTACGTTATTGTTACCGTTGATCGTAAAAATCCAGAAGAGTTAGTCAAATTAACCTTATAGATTCGAACAGATCATGCTCTGCATCCGGTTACCAACATGATTTAGACAGGATGGATTGAAACTTGATGTTTGACGCGCGTTTCGTCAACTCAGGTCTTTGCGAACTTCCGGATTGATTACAGGTATCGTTATCGTACTGCCGCGATGGAAACTTAATCGCGTTTCTGCGAACGTCACGAAGTTACTATAGCCTGTCCAACTAGACGAGGAAGTGGAGCACCAGTGTGCGTCCGTTAGTATCTGAGATGAGTAACTTTGTTTACGTTTACTTCCTCGTCTCGTTGGACGTGCAGCGAGCGGTGCTGAAATGATTCTAGGCCCCGCCTGTTAGTTGATTTCCTGGTATGTAGGGGCTCTTAGGTGGTGGACAGCATCGCGGATGGCTTGGGCTCATTCTTACGCTTGTGCGTGCCGATATCTTATTGTTAGACCATACACGGATAGACATATGTATACACGTATACTTATAAATCCGGCATAGGTATAGGTATATCTCATGCCCACAACTGACGTCACAAGATAATTCAAAATTATGGATAGCGATATAAAAACGAGGTATACTTAAAAGTATCTTTGTGCATCATTTCGTAAACATTTGGAAAAATGGTGCAAACCGTGATTCAAATATATCTTTTCACAGGTAAGTACTTTATACTTACTATTCATTTCTACTTTACTCTAATTATTAAATGTTTATGTAGATATTGATAATATGAAATCTGTATTTATATCCTCACAACTTATTTCATTAAAAAAAGAAGAATAGTAAGAACAATATACAGGTATAAGGTACTTAAGTAATTTTTATGTAAATATTGATAATATGAAATCTGTATTTATATTAAGTACTTTATACTTAATATATTGTTCTTACTATTCCTTTTTTATTTAAATAAAATAAGTTGTGAGCAAATAAATACAGATTTCATATTACCAATATCTACATAAAAATTTCATAAGAGTAAAGTAGAAATGAACGAGTAATAAAATAAAATACATATTACAGTTACAGTTTCCAGAAACATTTATACAGAATGAAATAC
The DNA here is from genome assembly GCA_028455765.1 of Lasioglossum oenotherae. Taxonomy (NCBI): domain Eukaryota; kingdom Metazoa; phylum Arthropoda; class Insecta; order Hymenoptera; family Halictidae; genus Lasioglossum; species Lasioglossum oenotherae. Next base: position 5,484,737 of record CM052288.1, on the reverse strand, counting down.
GGCGACGATTCTCCTTTCTTCTGTCGACTTGTCAACAGACTATAGCTGTTTGCTCACAATCGTCATCTGGTAGACGATGTAATCGTGGAACAAGGCATGTTATCTGAAGCCGGGTCTAGAAGTATGCATATGTATATGTATATTGTCTAATTGTAAGCTGTCGATGTACCGAAACGCGTCGATGTACAGCGGGTTGCCGTTGACAGGCGCGGCGTCTAAACAACGAAACGTTTCTTGGATATTTTTCATTCGGTGAGTTTCAAGAGCATTAAGGTTGTCGTCCACTTAACAGCCTCGCCCAAAAACGACTCCGGATCAACGTCGACGCGCGTTTAGTTCAAATGTGGATGGATCCACCTATCCGTAACAGGACAACATCGATACTCGCCTTTCTTCTCTCTTCCTCATTTAGATAATAATGACTACATTGACGTTGATGTGGCGTCGTTCGTGTGCGATGCTGTTAAGAGGGCGACAGCCTTTAGTCTTTAACGTAACGGGCCGAGGCTTGGTGTATCTGAGGTTAAGACGTGAGGACGATCGCGCGATGGAGACAAGGCCCCTGGCAGCCTTCCCGTAGTCCAGGCCACAGGACCGTTTTGATCCTGGTGCCATTAGAGTTTGGGGAGGCATGGTGCCTGACGTGAACCTCTCGCCTAAACTCCAGAGCCTGCGCGACGTCGAGAACCAACGGCGTAGAGCGTGCTAGGCAGGCCCAGGCCAAACTGGAGCACGCCGTGGCGTATCTCTTGACCTCGTCACATCTCCGCAGACACGGAAAGTCGTACAGCGTCCTCTCCAGCTGGCTGACCACCTGTTCCGCGACCTCCCGGGAACCGGTTCTCGCGCCGGAAGTGGCCAGCTGCCGTTTCACACATTCCTCCAGGCCCTGCGTCACCGTTTGCGCCGCGGTCCCGCTGCCATTCAGAATCTTGACCGCCTCCGCGTATCTCGACGTCTGGATCATGCCCGCTAGTCGCCACGAGAGCTGACAAACAAAGAAACATTGGTATTGTAGAATTCGTTCGTTTGAGCTGGTGGACTCGTTTCTAGGATCGCAAGGTTGCGGGATGCGTCTTCTCATTTCTCGATAATGCAAAGATGCGGTTTTCCAGTAGTCAAAAGCGCTGAATGAAAGACCAATCTAGGCCGCAATCGCCCTCGAAATTCCTATCTTTTACGTTTACGAGGAACAACTTGCATTATTCGGCAGCATGTAGTTGTCGCAGCTATATGAAAATAGCAACATGCGCAGCTGTATGCTTCCGAATAATGCAAACTACGCCTCGTAAACGTAAAAGTAGGACTTTTAAGGGTGGTCGGTAGATTGCTCTTTTATCTAGCGCTTTTCACTACCGAAAGACTCCATCTTTGCAATCCTTGCAATCCTGGCAGAACGAGTCTACCCCCTCAATTTGGGAGGGGAGGAATGTAGGTGAATATGCAGGTCCCTTTTTGTACAACGGGGTCAGCCGAAGGGAGGATCGCGCATCGCGAGCGCCGATCGATCTCAAATTCGTTCTTCGCCGTTCTCCCGCGAGACTTCGCCGCCGATCAACTTCAGATTTAGGATTTAGGCCACCGGAGACAGGCTCGTGGGACAGAGGAATATGGGGCGGCCGGGTTATTCGAGACGCGGGATATCTTTTTCCTTTCTCATGGCTTCGCGAACGAAAAGTTAACCCCGAAGAGAAGAGGGAGAGAGAGCGACTCGGCGCCCACGATCCGCTTTCATAATCCCATGATTTATTCACGAACGGAAAATGGATTTCGCTTTGACGCACGGTTTTTACGGTATCGCCTCGCTCGGATCTCGTACTTTGAAACGCGACAGAACGCCGAACAGAACGAATCTCGAGGACTTCCCGACGGATCCGAGCCGGATTAAAACAATCCCCCTTGAAAATCGCCCCTCGCCAACGTTTTCACGACAAGTTCCGCGTTCGATTAACGGGCGAATGCCAGCCCGCGGGCGGTTTTTTACGCGATGCTTCACTGGAATGCGATTATACTCGGCGCCAGGACGCGTCGCGCGTTGTTCGCACAGACACGTCCCGTTAACCGCAACACCCCCGCGCCTGTTAAATTATATTTGCGAACAAAGCGGCCGAGCCACGCTGAAAATCCAGTTTGGAAACCATCGTGCGATCCCCGCGCGTTTCCGTTATCCGGAAAGCGAAGCTTAGAGACGTTCCAGGAGGCCCGGCAAGCCGACTCGCTGCTGCCCGAATTCGACTTCCGCTTTCCAGCTCGGAACCGCGAGGGGTTTCTATGTCTTCTCCCGCGTGCGATAAGACTTTCAATTTCCTGCACGCTGCACGGGATCGGTCAAGGCTTCTTGATAAGGGACTCGATAAATCTTGAACGCTATCGAATGGCTCTCCCGGTAAATTAGAGAACGAGACTCTGCGGTTTCGAGGCGAAATAGCACGATAGAGTACCGCAATAGAATCTTGCGGTTACCGACACCCTTCGTCCTCCTAATTCTCCGAATGGATTTTATGAATGCGTAATATTCTGATTTCGCATGAAGATTCGCGATATACAGTCCGAACGTGATCCAGAGTACATCCCCTATAAATCTTGCGTCTCACACCCTTTGTCCGCTCCTCCTAATTCTTCGAGAGGATTTTATGCATATATAATATTCTGATTTTGTATGAAGATCTATATATATAGATCCGCGATATATAGTCCGGAACGTGGTCTAGAGCACATCCCCTATAAATCCAGCTTTCGACAGCATCCTCGTAATTTTCGTAAATGCAGTTATAATATTCTGATTTTGCGTGAAGATCCGCGATATACAGTCTGAATGTGGTCTAGAGTACATCCCCTAAAAATCCAGCATCCGACATCCATTGTCCGTCCCTCCTAATTTTCCGAGAGGATTTTATGCATATATAATATTCTGATTTTGTACGAAGATCCGCGATATATAGTCTGGAACGTGGTCTAGAGCACATCCCCTATAAATCCAGCTTTCGACAGCATCCTCGTAATTTTCCGAGTGGATTTTATGCAGTTATAATATTCTGATTTTGCGTGAAGATCCGCGATATACAGTCTGAATGTGGTCTAGAGTACATCCCCTAAAAATCCAGCATCCGACATCCATTGTCCGTTCCTTCTAATTTCCGGGTGGAATTTATGCGTTTATAATATTTTGTTTTGCATGAAGATCCGCGATATACATGCCGAACGGGGTCTAGAGTACATCCCCTAAAAATCTAGCTTCCGACACCCTTCACCTGTTCATGCTAATTTTCCGAGTGGTTGTAACTGGACATTGAGTTTAATGCATTTATAACATTTTGCATGGAGATCCGGTGTCCAGTCGTAGCAAATCCGCCGGGGCCAGAACTGTGCCCCGCAGGGCAATCGGTGATCGTATGTGCCAGAATTTCGTCGTCGATTCGCTGGTGGTACACGGTTGATCCCGTGGTTGGTCGTCGGTGCACGCGTACAGGCGAAGATTATTTTTGCCACCACTACCACCACACGCACCTTGTCTCCCGTCCGATCGATCGACCATTAACGTCAAAGCCGTCGCGAGAGGGGTGTCGAGGGGGCAGGCACTTTTGCGATCGAGTGTACCCGGCAAGCGGCAAGTGGCAGAGGCGCTAGTCCGTCAGCCTGAGGCTATTACTTTGCATACATACAGGCTATACTAGCTGTTGGCTTTCCACACATCGGCCTGCCCGGGAAATCGATGAACTAAAATAAATACCCACGACGACGAAAGCGACTCCGTCGTCTCTCCGTCTTTCCTCGTCCGTTCCGTTTCGTCCCGTTTATCCGCGGTCGGTTCTAACCACCGTACACTCGAATCTTTTTCACGGGCCGCTGCACAGTGGTCCAGGAGCCTGCTTATTGTGGCCAGAATCCAACTTTGCGACTTTCGAATTGCAACGATATTTTCTTTTCTCTGACCTCGAGTAATTATAGTCACCGAATTCGTAATGAAAGGAACTATCATTATAGATGTTCAAAAAAGAGTGGTGCATTTTTAAAAAATGAAGTTGACCTTGATGTTTCTAAAAAAAATGACGTAAAAACAAAAACTTTTTAGTGTCGTGTGAGCTCCATTTTACCATTCAACTCTGTCCTCGAGACATACAATGTATCTTTGAAAACAACAAAGATATTTGACGTGGTAACGTTAGGTGACTCATATTATAATATTGTAATGTTGTAATTTCATTTGTTTGTTAATTATTTAACTACGCTCCACCAATCCGACCATCTTGAAACTTTCAGATATATTAGACAGGTAGAAGAACCTTGTTCTTGAAATTTTTTGGCTGGTGTCACTCAACGGCTTACAACCCAATCCTTAAAAAAATTAATCTTTCTGCTACCTTCTTAATTTGCTCACAATTATGAAAAAAATATATGATGATATATATGATAAAAATATATATATGAAACGCAAGAGGTAAGTTCGAATGTTTTCGTTCCTTTTCCATCTTAACATCATAAGTAACAACTAAGAAAAGAAAGACAAAGTTTGGAGTAATTTACCATCATATTTACTTAAAATATGATGTTGAATTTTAAATATCATGTTAAAACTGTTAAATTTTTATGAGGTTAAAATTTTGGAGGATTATCTTTCAATCTAAAAGCATTGTTTTGCACACTCGATAGTCCTGCGTCTCACATCAGAGGGCTAGATAAAACTCGGCGCGTTGTATCGGCAGGAGAAGGAATTTTCACATCCGCAACCGTAATCGCGAGAGGATAGAAGGACGATAATGGAGCGAGCAGAGCGTGAAACGAGCTGGCGGACCGGTAACGGTATAGACCGACAACAGTTAGATATATTAGCGAGTCGAGGAGTACACGGGTTCGCGAACTCGCGATTCCCTGGGCCGCCGCCTCGACTCCATTGTGCTCGGTCTCTCGCGATTAACTTGCGAATTAATTAGACGGCGAAAGACGCTACTCGATTCGGTTGGGCGTCTCTGTATCGAACGCTCGGATCATTTTCAGTTGAACGGAGTCCCGTCGTCTGGTTGCGTTTCCATGCTTGCCGGTGCGCTGGGACGAGAACCGGGATTGTCGCGCGAACAATGCTGGCGAGTTAGTTCGCCGGGTAATTTTCACTTTGCCGAATTCGTCGCTTTTGCCAGCGCCGACGGACTTCGCTTGCTCAATTTCGGTCCGCGAAAATTCCCGCTGTCCGCCGGGAAATCGCCCTCTATCCCCCGTCCACATTATGTGTCCTTTTGCCTTGCTCGTCCTTGAATTCGTCTCATCGTATCGAGTTACATACTCGAAATGCATGGGTCAGATTTCGTTGGTTGGCTTTAGGATAGGCAGGGTCCAGCGACTCCCACGCCTTTTTTTGGCTTGAAAGATAATCTCCCAAAATTTCAAGTCGCCAACCCCTCATTTAAGGGTAAGACGAGGATTAACAACCTAAACCTTATCAATTTTTTTCTTGGTTGTTAATTAAGATATTAAGATGAAAAAAAACGAAAATACTCCAACGTACATCTTGCAAGTTTTTGTTTTTGTTTTCATCTCAATATCATCCCTCTCTCCTTATGCAATTCAATTTTTACGCACCTGAACGTGCTTTGAGATCTCGAGCAGGTTTCCAAACACTTAAATGCAAATCCACATATGGATTAATAAATCCTATAAATCGAATTATTGCGACTCCAACACTCTACATAATAGTATTGATTATATTAATGGGTCGTTTCACACTTTCAACAAAAAATTACGCATGATTATCTTATAATATCACTACCTTTATACCAACAGTTTTTTTTGTTGTTTTTTTATGCATGTCCTTTCTTAGTAATTTATGTTATGTCTTTGTTATATTGTAAACATTTGTGTAAATAGACCTCGGTCCGTTCATAACAAATAAATAAATAAATCATAATTGACAACCGAGGGAAAGATGATAAAGCCTTTAAATGAGGAGTTAGCAATTTAAAATTTTCGGGGGGGATTATTTTTCAACCTAAAAGCATGGTTTTGCACATGATATCAATAAAAAATGGTGGGGAGGGGGCGGTGAACCATGTTTATCCTACTAGACCCTTTCTGGGACACTTTCTTCTTCTTCCCTTTCTCTCCAGCGTGGAAATTTATTTTCCAATTTGAGCACACGATGCCGTCTCCTATTTCTAGAAGGGGCAGCCAAATCGTTAAAAGGTTGCATCATTGAATTTCACTGGAAAACAAAACCGAGGCGGCCATTCTCCAAATCTCAGCTCCGATTACATGAAAATGAACAATTTGGTAAAACGGAGCTCGTGGAAAAATCACTCGTATATTGTGTTCCATGATCAATCCCACGGTCTGCACTAAAATCTGGAACCGTGTCAAACGTGTTCGCGTTCCATTTCGTACAGGTAATTAGATTTTGAATATTTCTGTGAATTGGTTTGTTTAGGACCGGACTTTGTGAAAATGAAAAATAAAACGTTGATAATCTTGTAAGTGCTTCAGCCGCCGCGGCAAGTATGTTGACACGTTTCAAAAATGCATATTTTCTATTTTAAATAAATAATTTAGGAATTAATCGAAAATATATAATCATGATAATATTATATAATATAATAACATAATATATAATAATTACGAATTTTCAGTGCTGTTAACATACTTTCCGCGATCGATAAAAAAAGTTATTTAATTATTTCTGTCATTGTTATAAACTTTTATCATCTTTGGTAGTACACATACTAGTTTGTACTATACTAAATAACATACATAATATATATTTTCGATTGATTCCTAAATTATTAATTTATCATAGAAAATATGCATTTTTGGGACGTGTCAACATACTTTCCGCGGCGACTGTAAGTCGAAAGTAAATAGTAACCTCGGAGGCAGAGTTGGGCAAACGCTAGTCACAATTATGATTATTGACTAATAACTTCATAAGCTCTACAAAAGTGACTAATAATTAATTACTAAGTAAATACTTGAGCGTGACTATGAGTAATGACTAGATAAGTATTTGAGCGTAATGACTAATGAATAATGACTAAATTTTTATTAAGGATGAATATTGACTACTGACTATAATGGCATAATTAATGACTAAATACGCAATCAGAATTTCACCATGACTAATGACTAAAAATGGTTATAAGTTAAAATAAGACATAATAATAACAACAAAAAATAGCCTATTAGTTTATAAACATATAAAATACAGATTACGACACGTTCGGTCACTGTTAATTCCGTTATAGGTTAAGTGTACATATTAAGGTATGTTAATCGCACAATAGTGACTGACAACTAAAGATTGATGACTGATCATTTAAATTAACCAATGATTAATCATAACTAATAAGCCATAACTAACGATTACTTAGAGTTGTGACTAACTAGTGGCATGTAGTTATGACTAACTAATCAAAAACTGACTATTTTAAGTTTCGACTAACAATCAATCAGACTATTAGTCATTTTTAAATATTAGTTGATTTTTGCCCAACTCTGCTCGGAGGTTATTTAAAGATAAAACATTTAAGGGGCGGCATTTCGGAAGATTTGCATCATATTGAGAAAATGTACCGCACAGTCCTGTCTGCGGCGTACTCGAACGAGTAAAATTCGAAGCGAGTACCACGGGAATTTATTATGCGGGGCCGAGGTTTTTGGCACGTTCGTAGAGGGATGGCCGTCCGTTCGTTAGCTTTGGCTGGCTATCACCGGGGTATTCTCTCTGTGTCATCTTTCAGCGGAATATTTGAACCGTGAACGACGTATCCGGAAACGGGATCCTCTCCGGAAATACCGCGGAGCCACGCGTAATTCGAATGGCTAAGCGAGGATTTTCTTCCGGACGGATATTCCCGGGGAAATTTCGCCGTCGATTTTCACCGAGAGCAGGTGACAAAAACCAGAGAGCTTTCTCGGACCGAACGCGACACCGCTCCAATGTTTCGGTACACCGTCTCTCTTTTACGCAGAAATTCGTTGCGGGACAAAAGCCCAGAGTGGAACGCGTGTTTCGCTAACGATCCGCGTAAACTCGACGAATTGCCGGGAAAAATAGAGAAAGCGGGATCGACAACGACACACCTCGACGTCGTCATCGTCGTCGTCGTCGTCGTCGTCGCGACGAGTGACAGCGGGCTGCAACACGCGCCTGCAATCAATTCCGGTAAAATCAGTTTAATGGCCGGCTTTGGTCGCGCGTTGTCTTTTTCGCTTTCCAATTTCCACCGGACGACTCTTCCGTGGCTGCCGGGAAAACAAGTGCGAACGAGAGAAAAGGTTGTCGTTCGCTCCTCGACATTTTTACGAGCGAAATGCTTCTTCTCGCGCGGTTCGAAAAAAACGTCGACCATGCAAACTTGAAATGGTGGTTTCTCAAGATAAAAGTCTGCACTATCGCGTGGTGTAGTTCGATTTTCCGCTGGACCCTTATTTTTTTAGATAAATCCAAAAATATCCGCAAAAATTGGTGCAAAAGTGGTGTCTCTCCGTCTTTAATGATTGTTTAAACATGTTTAAACAATCATAATGTATTAGTATTGGGTATCACTAGATTCAGGAAAGTCTGTAGAATCTATTGCTGTAAAGAACAGTTCAATATCTTTTATAATAACATCGCAATATTTGTTCAAAGTTGAAAATATGTTTTTTTAAACTCCATTTTCTCGAAAACTGTACGTCTAGGAGAAAAATTAAGGACAGATTCGGAATCAGCGCGAAAAACTCTGTAAGAATCGCATAGTGGGAATTGAAATGCAAAAAAAAAGTTGAAATTTGTTGAACCGTGTAATTATAGTTGATAAATATATTCTATTATCATTTATGAAATTTATGCAAATTCGTAGCAACATTAATTATATTAATAAGACGTGTGAGTCGCGGAATTCGTTGATTATGATCGTGAAGCAGTTAATGTATTCTACACATTGGAAAGACCAAAATAATTACCGGTAAATATATGCAAATATACCGATATTCCGATATTTCGGTTTCTATAACGGCTAGGAAGGAATAACCGAAAAATATCGGTGTCATACCGGTATTTTACATACACCGGTATAAGTCCCTGATTAAAATAGGAACCGCACGAAGTCTAAATAAAATCAATCTTGTCATTTTTCTAAGGGAACATGTATTACCAGATACTTTTTTGAGGCTCGGTGGGTTTAGCGTTAAACAGGTGATGCGAAATCGCGCGAATGCAGGAGTATGTGTGTAATCAAAATTTCGCGAATTAAATGCGTTTGTCGAAATATTGTTAGCGGATCATCTAATAACACAATGTTCGGATATTCCTGTTATTTTTACGAAAGTTATCAAGCGTGAACTGTAGCAACGGTTAATCCACCGCGGTTAATCAACAGTCTCTTGAAAATTTAATTAATCCAATTTCGGCTCTGATAGCCTTTGAGAGTTCAGCGATAATATCCACCGAATTAACCCGTCTGTATCAATAGCAATTACGATCGCTGAACACCGAATCGCCCGCAGTATCGCGCTTAAATTGATGCTATCGGGATTGCTATTTAAAAAAATGAGCGATCAAACCTATTTTCCCCCGCCGTTGGACAGCGATCGAGATGCTCGTTAACGAGGTTTATGTTCGTCGCATTAGGTTGCGGTAAAGGTTGCAAAAGTATGTTAATAGGTTGGTTACTCGAAGTAAAGAAGTGGAACACGTCGGAAACGATCCGGCTAAGGGTTAAGGGCGGATTATTCCAGGCTCGCGCGAAGCGACACTTACCACGACCACCGAGTAGAGGATCTTGGCTTTCAAGTCGGGCGCATCCTTGAGGGGATCCAGCGCGTCCAGCGCATCCAGGGTATGCAGATGAGCCTGACCGTAGAGGGCAGCGTACCTCTCGGCCAGTCTTTCGGCGGTCACTTCGTTGCCGGAAGTTGCAACGTTGGAAAAACCCTTCTCTGCCCGGAGAATCTCGCAGCTGATCCTAACTACCGGTTCCGGAGTAGGGCTGCAGCTCTCGTCCGTGTGATAGCCAGCGCTGCTGCTGGATTCTTCCTCGTAGTCGTCCGCCAGATTCTCGTCCAGCTGGAATACCTGGGCGTGAACATTCCGGACGGTTGCAGCGATTCAATCTTTTCTTATCTCGATCGGGAAAGTTCGGTCTACCGCGAACCATTTTCTTTCCAACGAGAAATTAATTGTCTAGTATTGACAATGATACGCAACGTCTTCCCACCAGAGACTCTGTAAAACGGCCTACAGACAACACGATTTACGACTAAGGTGTAGGACAACTTGCACGGACCAACGCGATAGATGTTCACGGGCTAAAAAATCAAAGTCGATTAATATCACTTTAATCTTTAGATAAAATGGTCCTCAAACTCGTTGGGCAATTTACGAAACATTAAGGGGGTCGACTCCTTTGTCCAGGATTGAAAGGGACTTTCCAGTAGTCAAAAACACTAGATAAAAGATCGATCTAGGACAGTGTTTCCCAAAGTATGGTACGCATTCCCCTGAGGGTACAGCTAGAGTTTGGAGAGTGTACGCATTGATTCTAGTGCAACAATTAACGGGGGATAGTCAGTGTTACGACAGTTATAGAACGGATACATAGACTACAATTAATGTTATCGGCGCACTGGTTTGATCAATTGGAAAATAAGCAAAAATATCACATGAAATTTAATTCAACGTTTCGGTCTCAATCTTTAAGAATGTGGGAATACACACAATTTACAAAATGACACACTATTTAAAAGACCTTTTTCCTAACATCATAGACAAAGTCCCTTTATTAAAATGCTGTAATGTTGTCTATTCAATACCATGCAAAGGGTGTAACCAATCTTACATTGGACAAACACGTAGACATGTGGAAAATAGAATCAGAGAACACAAACGTAATATCCTTTCACCCCCAACGCAACATACTGCTTTGACGAGACACTCACTAGAATTTGATCATGCTTTTGACTTCGAGAATATCAAAATAATTGATAAAGAATCTAATTTACAACGTAGAGTTCTATTGGAAACGATTCACATGATTAAACACCAAAGCGTAAATCTTAGGTATGAAACACCTTTGATACATGAATACTACGGAACATTACTGTACCGGTAATGTTTTATGATGAATCACCTTCCAAATAATTTAATTTTTGTTTTTCTCAATAAAAAGCATTCTGAATGTCGATTAATTTAGTACCAATTTTTCGCATTGGTATTTCAACAACTGCAGTTTTGGTTGAGTGAGTTCAAAAGATTCATATTTGCCGCCATTTATCGATTGGCCAATACAGAGATCATTGCTCTTCGATTCGTTTGCAGTTAACATCTTCACGGTTTACTCAGTCCGCATGTCACAGGCATGGAACCAACATGTTGTTCCGTAACCTTTAAGAATTTAAATTAATATATTTTTTTTTTATAACCATGTGTATTTTTACACACTTTTTGAGTTCAAATTTACTTTCTGCTGATGCGAAAACACGTTTCTAACCATTTGAAAATATGTCTTTGATGAATTCTTACAGACGCAATACTGAGATTTTCTATTCTTGAAAATGGTCTAAATTGAGACCGAAACGTTGAATTAAATTTCATGTGATATTTTTGCAAATTTGCTTATTTTCCGATTGATCGAACCAGTGCGCAGGTAACGTTAATTGTAGTTTAAACAATTGTCGATCGAGATTCAGAGAACGGGATACATAGATGTCGAAACTTTGGGAAACACTGATCTTGAGCGCTCTCTTCCTCAAAAGTAGCTATTTTCATAGCTACATGCTGCTGAATACTGCAAATTACGCCTCGTAAACGAAGAAATAGGACTTTTGAGGCAGATAGCGCCCTAGATCGATCCTTTATCTAGCGTTTTTGACTACTGAAAAACCCCGTGTTTGTATTATTGAGAAACGAGAACGCTAATCCCGTACCTTTGCAATCTTGGAGAAAGGAGTCTGCCCCCTGAAAAGGAGAATATTGAAAGGTAAGTAACAAGGACGTACTACTAATACTTGTAAATATCCGCCCATAAATGGTTAACCCTTCCCACTCGAGTGGTGACTCTGGGGCGCCCGTGAAATTGCCATATTATTTGAAACAGTTCTAAAATTATTCAATTCTTCTGTATTCTAGTAATTGCTAAAAATCCAAATGTATGAGAAAATAGGTTCACTTTCATGTGAATAGTATGAAAAAGATTACATACAATAAAAATCTGCTAGATTGAGAGATATGTCTTGATTTCGGAATTCAAATTGCTACGAGTCCAACGGGGGTTAAACCTGTCGTATGTCTAACCGCGTCGATCCACAAACTGTACAACCGCGCTGCAAATGTGGTTGAAGCAATATAATTTGTACGATTTGAGGTACGATGAATTGCACCGTCTGTGGGCCGTTTAAATTGTAGAGATCATAAAAGCTCATGGGGGAGATACGATGAAATATTAGAAGACTTTACGAGGAGAGGAATGGAGTTGCCTGTGTTCGGCTCGATGCACGAATAATCTTTACGAGGAGCGTTCGGTGTGTTCGATTGGATGTTCTCCGTCAGAGATAGCGCGGTTTCTCTTTCGGAAACGGAGAAGGAGTGCAGTTATGGGCGATAGAGCGAACGTTTAAATCAACTGGAAACGGCGTATCGCGTCGCGAAGTACGTCGAATAGATTCGGTGGGAGCGGCTGAAATCCGTTCTCACGGCTTTCGAAATTCGTGGAATCGGGGATCGGGGAAGCGGCAGTCATTAATGTCTTCTTCGAATCCGGCGATTTACGAGTCGAGGAAGAGAACCTCGACATCCATCAACGGGTTCGTTTCCACTGGTTCCAACGAGTAAAAGTGGTTCCCTCCGTAAAACCTGATTAATTACGAAGACGCGAGCCCGCGGCGCTGTCGAATCAACGCCGCGTTTAATCAACAATCGTTGGGGCCGACCTCGTTTCTTCCCCGGTTTCCTTTTTCTATTCCCGGGGAGCGGTATTAAAGCGTTTCCACGGTCGGGGAGGGAAAGTTTCGCGGCTCTCGGCCGCCGGGAACAGGAATCGAATCTTTCGCTCGTTCGGCCCGGCATCGACTGTAACAAACTTCTCGGAATTTCTCGCGGCGTGCTGGTCCCTCGAGGATTTTCCGTCTCGAAAACGAAAGACGATGGAATTCGCTGCACCGCACCGCTCTGCGCCACGACGAATGGAAACGACAGTCGCGATTGAAAAACGTCCGACGTCCCGGGAACGAGCGAACGGGAAAGAAAACGTACGCTCGCCTCCCGACCGGATATCTGCGGGATAATTAATCGACGGGGCGAATCAGGACGGACCACCCGATCCCCGCCCGCGCGCCATTTCATACAGCATCGATGGCTCGGGGAACGTCGGTTCGAATTTCCGTCGGAATATTTATTAATTGGAAACGGCGCGCGTCGGGCGCAGACCAGCGATTACGCGCGTGCGGTCATTTCGATCGCCGAGCCGGACAGAACCCGGCCGCAAATTGTTCTATCAAAATTTTAAACGCGCGCATGATCCTGCGACAAAACCGCGGAGCCGAGCGCAACAATTTCGAACAATTTGCACGGGCGCGAGCGACGAGCCGACAACCAAAAGCCTTCCCTTTCGATCGATAACCCTCCGATTACCAACTGGCGATACACTGCGGACCCCATTCTAAGGTCCCCCGCTGACTGACACCGATTTAAACCGTTCGTGAACGTCATCGCACAGTGGTCCGGGAGCCGGTTTTTGTGGCCAGAATTCAACTTTACATTATTAAGAGTAATGTTCATTAGTAATTCGTATTATTTGGCAGCGTAATTTGCATTAGTTGGAAGCATACAGCTGCGCATGTAGCTATTTCCATAAAGCTGCGACAGTATAATGCAAATTACACCTCGTAAACGTAAAAATAGGTCTTTCGAGGGCCATTGCGGCCTAAATTGATCTTTCAGCTAGCGGTTTTGCCTAGTGAAAACCCCCATCTTTGCATTATCGGGAATTGCAATCCTAGAAACGAGTTTTGCAATAGTTTTGGCCACAAAAAGCGAGCTCCCGGACCAATGTGCATCGGTCATACACGGCTGACACGATTCTTCATTCAGCAATACAACAGCGCGACTGCCGGAAGATTAATGGGCATATTATTAATGGACAGTGGATTCGATGCATTTACCAGAAAAATGAGCAGGCTGTAAGTTAAGAAATATTGAAACAATTTAATTTAAAATAAATTCCAGTTTGTTCGTGTTCGATCGTACCCGTCCACCGGAGGTTTGCAATAATTGTTCCGCAACATTGGGCACGCATATTGTCATTTCAATTTTACACGACCGGAATTTTTCAGAAGCGTCGCGTTAATTAAACCCGGAATTCAACTCGAATGCTCGGTCGAATATCGTGGTTGCACGAGGCAGAGGATGGATGCGGGTCAGTGATCCAAGGGTTAAAGGGCCCGACGGTTCTCGGTCGCTTAATCAATTTCACGTTTCAACTGTTGTTCCAGATGCCACGGATTCTCGATTGGCACCGACTGGTTTCGACGTGAGACAACGAAGCGACGCGAGAGATCGATATCCCGCGTCGAACGTGTTACCTGCGAGTTGGTGTCCTGCGTCATCATCAGCTGCACTGCGAGCTCGCAACCCCTGGAGAACTGCAACAGCCTGGCAGCCAGCGGCGGGTTCTTGGTGTCCCCGGCGAGCGTTGAATTCCTCAAGGCCGTCCATTGTCTGAGAGCCTCCTTGTCCTGCTCGACCCTGCGCTTCAGCTCCGACAGGAGACTTTCTAAGCAGCTCGGGTCGCCGACTTTCTCCAGCGTGTTCAGCAGGCTCTGATTATCGATCAGCCGTTGCTGGATCTCGCTGTACTTGAGCGAAAGTTGCCGCTGATGGGAGGCCGCCTGCACGCCGTGATCCGCTGCGAAACAAAGCAGAAGCGAAGGTTACTTCGCTTTCGTACGTGGTCACGCGCCGATCCGTAGAAATCGGCAATTTCCGTTTGTCCGATTGATTCGCGATAATTTCGTCCACCCGAACCGGAGCAGCCACTCCTCTCTCTCTCTCTCCTCTTTTAATACGCCGAACGTCGACAGAGCCTCGTCCAATTATCGCGCAATTCGTCGAGCAAATCAATCGAGAATCGCGACAAATCCGTAGTCGGTAATCATTCGGCAATCAATTCGAATAAACGCGAGCCTCGTTGATACTCGTTTCTACGAGCAATCGGTCGCCCACGCGCGAGCTTCTCGCTAGTCCTACGCCATTGGATAGACAGCTGCGCTCGAGGATTGCCGTTCGACAGGCGCGTCAGCCAATCTACCAACTTTTTCAAGTCTCTGCTGTAGCAGCCTTTATTGGGACGTGTTAATTTATTTGCTATTTACGGAAATAATTACTAGACTGCGGATCTTCGTGCGAAATCAATATTGCGATTGAAATTTGGACATAGTGTAAGTATATAATAATACAATGTCAGGAGATCTAGAAAGAGTTAACAGCACGGAAAGCTTTATTTTCCTGTTGGCTCGAGGGACCAGCGCGAAAATGTGTAACGCCTGTTGAACACGCGGCAGCGCAGCGGTTCGAAAGCGGGTCAGTCGAGTCGTGTTTTCCGCGTAAATCCGCCGCAACGCGCGCGTCGTGATTCGTCGCCAGAAACGTAACTTGTCCGCTGCAGACGCGTTAAAATCCGATATTTCACGGTTCCGGCAACCTTAGCGCGATGTCGGCCGTCGACCGTGACGTCGGAACACGCTTAACATCCTTACGGCGTTAATGGCGCGTAGTACTGCTGTCATTGTCAACAATCCACCAGGATAAACGAGCCTCGTGCGATTCGATTTCACGACGCTTTACCGGCCCGGCGCGTGTCTCGTTCGATCCGTTTGTTTTTCCGTAGCGGACCGCGTTTCTCGTGGTTCGAGAGCGGATTCCAACGATCTCGGTAAGTGGAGCTGCTTCTTGTGGATGACACGAAGAGTCGCGAAGAAGTTCGACGAGACGGGGCGAGACGCGACGCGATCGCGTGTCATCTCAGACAGGCGGACGACGGTAATCGGATCGGGAACGGCACATCCGATCGAATATCCCGCGACTTTCTCTCGCGTGATCGTCCGCGACGTTTTCGCTTCCCATGGAAATCGCCCGGAGGAGAGTCACGAGGGAAATTCGTGGAATCTCTATTAGGCTGGACACCTTCCGTCAACTTTTCTTCGGAGAAGCAATCACCGAAGCAATTATCGGACAGTAACGTCGTTTTTCGTGTACAGACGGCATGCTTCCATTTGTTATTACTTAACCTTATTTTTTACATTGCAAAATCACAGACGAGTGGCAAAATCCTGGCATAAATGGTAAAAAATTGGCTTTCATTTTCCCTCGAGACAACCAAATGACTTTCCGAACTACTAGGGGTGTGCGAGGACCCGAAATATCGGGTCGGGTCGGGAACACGAAATTTTTTCGGGATCGGGACGGGTACCCGAAAATTTCGAGATTCCCGAAAGAATCGGGATTCTCGAATTTATCGGGATTCCCGAAAAATTTCGAGAACCCAGTAATCATGTATACTCGGTTTAATGAATACATTCATAGTTTCGGATTTTTTAGTCTAGATGTTTTCGAAATTGAAAGAATATTTTCTCCATCACGAATTCTTTTCAAGAGTGTCTCTTACGTCATATTCTTGAAATTTTCGGGAATCTCGAAATTTTCGTGAACCCATCCCGACCAGACTCGACCTCTTCCCGACTCGTCCCGACCATCGGGTTCCCGATATTTCGGGTTCTCGCACACCCCTACGAACGACCTAATAACTACTGTGGCTGACCGTTTCGACTCGACATTAATTTTTGCTCACCTTTGTGCGTCCTGGCGTGTTTCCCGAAGCTCTCGATCTTGTGCACGGCCAGCTTGTAGGCGTCGATCCTGGTTTCGAGGACCTCCTTCAGCGCCACGGGCAGTGGAAGGAGATTAGACGCGACACCAGTCTCAGGATTGCAAAGTTGCGCGGAGGGTACGAGTCCGTGTCTTCCGAGGCCCTCCACGGCCCTCTCTAACGCCCTTTTCCTGGCGATCAGCGTGTTCCTCGCGTTAGGTGCTAGCCTACCGACCGCTACCAGCAGCTTGCACCAAATCCTCAGACGAAAGTGGTCCTGGCTGGTGGAGATCAGGTGCACGATCTTCCATAACACCTGCTCGACACGCAAGATCTTCGCGTCGCCGATATTCAGCTCGACGAGCCTCGCGTACAGTGCTTCCAGCAGGGCCAGGCTATGCGGCAACGTTTCGATCAACAGGTCCACAGGAATGTCCGGCAGGGTCGCTTTCAGGGTGTAGTGCGGCAACTTCACGAGGAAACTGGCCGCCTCTCGGTATTGTCTTCCCTCGTACAATCGCAGCAGACTGTTCAAAGGAAACGCGATCACGTTAAGCCGGCTATGTCCCTCGACAATTCCCTGTCTACTCGACCCGACCTCGACACCGTCCCACCTCCCTTACAATAGTTATAGCTGTACAATAGTTAATCGCTTTTGAGTCGCAACCGACCAGCGATTGGCTCATCCGAGAGAAACTATGCAACGATTGCCCCGCGGGGCACTTCTCAAGCTCTGAGGGAGCAAGTAGCTTTGAGCAACGGGATCACACCTGCTTAGGCACCGCACACGACAACGCGTGCAACGTGACCACGCCTACTTGGAATTATCTTCTCAGAGCAGTAGCAAAATAGGGGGCTTCCGGGCCAACTCTGTATATGTAGAGGAAGATGAATCGGTTCGCCGGTCAGGGAGCGAATTAGCCGCAGCTCCTCAACCCGGCTGCCTCGGCCAGACAAATTTCGAGATTCGAACATCGTTCGGCCGGCTAGCCTCGGTTCAACGAACACTATCAGCCGTGATATCGCAAACGCGAAACAACCTGTCGATTATGCGCATACCCGAGCAGGTATTGAATAGCCGATTACGCGTCTCGTAATTCATGCGTTCGACCGGCGAACGGTTTGCGAGAACGGGAAGTGGATCGATCAAGCGATTCGAAGCGATTGATCGTAGAGTGTACAGACAGAGAACAGGAGAAGAAGAAGAAGATAAGAGAAACGTACCTTCTGAGTGCCATCCGTGGGTTGGAGCCCTCGTCCTCCGACAAGCCGATTTGCCCAACCTGGAATTGGGAGCCAGGACCCCAAACCAGCCTCTGGATAGGGTTCCTCGGTCGTTCAGGCCTGATCCTCTCGCAGGAGTTCAGCCCAGCTGGCGGCACGGTTCGTCTGCTCATCTTGGCTCTTCTACTTATTCCTGTATCTATTCCTATCTCCGCCTGGGACTACGGGACGATACCGGGATACCGGAATCACCCTCGCAGGACGATATCTCTCCCTCGACTTCGGCTCCGACTATTCAATTCATCCGCGCGAGCCGATCAACCGTTCCTATAATATAGCTGAAATTCGTGAACATGATATTTCATTAATTGTCCTGCGACTTTAAATGTCACGCACTCGATTGTGCTACAAATGCCAAAATCCGCAGTTCAGTAATTAATTATAATTAGACTGAGGATGTTTATGCAATTTTACATTTTTATAGGTAAATTTGAAGGAACTGGAATTAAATAGAATCTTGTGTTCAGTGGTGGTAGCCTTTGTAGATCTGGAGTAGATAATTTCACAAAGATCCGCAGTCTGTCTTCACATTTTGTCTTACCTCCGTGGAGGTTCTATGTCTGTTCGGTTCGTTGGAGTCGCGATCCGTCTCACATGCTCGATTCGATCTGCTCCGAATGCTCCTTTCCCTTCTTATTTTCTAATCTCGCTTCCGATCGTAGCGCGAACCGCTCGCTCAACGAGGCAACCGATGAATCATCTCCGAAAAGCAGTTCTCTTTCCTCGGATGAATTCGCTTCCTGTCTCTTTCTCCTTCTCTTTCCCTCCTGCTGCGCGAGAGGTCGATCCTCTCGCGACGAAACTCGGGCTGGCCTATAGCCTCGGGCCCCGGGCCCGATCGGCCCACTTCTTCTTCTCTGCGAGATGGGCCTGCGAACAGAACGATTCGGGTGAGCCCCTTCCTTCTTTCTCTCGCCTCGCACGGTGGTCCTGCGACGGACAAATTATTGTATTAACATTCTCTCTGTGTGTATGGGGTGGAAATGCACCCCAGGCTGACAAAGACGGAAATAGAAAGTTAACGAATGGAAAATTCCGAAAAATTTTCTAGGAATGCTATCTGTGATATCTCTAAAATTTTTTAAATAGGGTAAAGGTATTTACCAGTCACCGTGCCCCACCCTGTTGTCGGACACAAACTTTTTAGAAATTAATAAAAATAACACATAAAGTACCTAGTATTACTTTATTTTGAAAATAAAATTGATGTTTCCCCTTCGTATATAAATCAAAAGTGTTACAATAGTTTTTGTTTAAGATATGGAAAACATTAGGTGAAAACCTTATTCCCCGAGACAAAGCAATCTTTCGTTTCCGATTATAGAAAATGCTAACAAAATGTGATACACCGGAGGACAATGAAATAATGATGTTATTGTGCTGAAAAAAATTAATTAATTAATTTGTCTTGAAAAATTTCTTGAGTGGTACATAGGACCAAAACTTTGCATTAAAAATTTGACGATACAGGAAACAGGTTGATTATGTATCGTTTATGACAAATAATGCAAAATAAATTACCGAATGCCTGGTTGCAATGATTTAAAAATATCGAGTTCTATACTTTTTGGATACAAATAACAGTTGTTAGTGTTGAAAAAATTGGATCCTCCTCGATAACTGTTATCGTAAGCAATTATCTATGAGAAAAGTTCATTTCGATCGCTCATAACAGTTATCGATGAGAGAAGTTCAGTTCGATCACTCATGAGAAAATTCATTTTGGTTGCTTATTTAATTATTGAGTTGTCTACTCTTTTTTCGGATGGAGAAAACCTATGAAATTCATTGAGAAGGTTTCGTACAACAAGATAAGAACAACACGAAATCTGTTTGTTCGTCACATTAAATTCTGATTACGAATAAACAATTTATGAAATAATTGCTTGTTTACCATTTGAAAGTTGTACTATTTATACAATCAAAACTGTTACATATTTCCTTCATCAATAACTGGTATGAGCGATCAAGATAAATTTCTGTCATTGATAACTGTTATGAGCGATCGAAATAAAATCTCATCGAATAACTGTTATGAACGGTGGAAATAAATTTCTCTCAACCACAATTGTTACGAGCGACCGAAATTAACTTCTCTCATCAATAACTGTTATGAGCGATCTAAATAAATTTCTCTCATTGATAACTGTTATGAGCGATCGAAATGAATTTGTCTGAACGATAACATTTCCCAACAAGAGAACAAATTTTCGCTTGCTTGTAATCCTCATTTGTAACCAATACGATTTTGATCGATGAAATACTTGTCATTCTATGACTTTTTTCATTTTGGTTATAACAGTTATGGTTCCCGATTAGAATAGCAGTGCACAGAGAGAAGGTTAATTAAACCAAAGGACAACGAATCTGTTCGACAGGCTTGAAAAGAGGGGAGAGGCTTCTTCGAGTACTAAAAACTTGCGACGAAAGGAACTTTCGTTGTTCGAGTAAATTTCGATGTTAATCGCAACAACGCTCGGTCCCGTCGAAACGCTTCGGATCACAGTTCGGTGCTCGGCGGCTTTCCGACGCGAACGCGGAGGATTTTCCGCGTGGTAAGGCTCCGACGCGTCAGGATTTCGACGGGTTCAGACTCGACTCGGGGAGACGCGTAAAATAAACACCGGGTCGAGGAACTTCCGTCGCTCCCGGGAACTGGCAGATGCAACTAATCACGACCTGGATTCCCCGATAACGTTTCGACGCGTTCCCGGGCCGGACACGATCGCAGCTCGACATTAAATTCAATTTATCGGCCGGAAAACGCATCGACGAGCACAATGTACCATGGAAACCCGCGTCACTCGGTTCACCTGCCTCGGAGCGGCGATCCTGTCGCGGAACGCCGATCGAGATTAAGTGCCAACTTATTGCGTCCGAACGTGTCGAAATTGATCTACGGTTGCGCACGATATTTGATTTCGATGACGAACGAGTACGGATGTCGAGTTAATCCCTAATATTATTATTAACAGAAAGAACTTCTCCCAAAATCTATTCACACTCGAAGTTACGTTGAACTTTCGTACACTGAGAAAAAAAATCCGGTCGAAACAAAAAAAAAATATATGTCGATTCAATAAGATGTACTATTGAATAGTACCAACATCATATGAACTTATTTTAATATTTAATACTATTGAATTTCAATAGCAAAACTCATTTCCGCCAATCATACAAGCCAATAGCTTGACCATCAATGTTTTCAAAAAAATAAGATATGGCCTCGAACCAATTCCAGTATAAATCAATACATTTCTCAAATTTTTTTAACAACATATCTGACTGAAGGAAAAAGAGAAATATTACGAATAATAATACACGGTATTGAATCAAATGCTATTTTCAATCATTTCATGATAGACAATTCAAATACATCACGATTTGCTTCTAAATTTCATACTATTGAAAAGAATACATTGATATTCATCGAAATAAGAAATTACAATAACACGCGTGTTATTGAAGTAACTACTTTTTTTTCTCAGCGTAACGTCGCAAATGATAATAATTGTCGCAGGGACGAAATGATTGTTATCCGGCCGACCGATCAACGAGAAACACAATGCACATTCGACGGTCCTGGAGTATAATGATTCCACCACTGCGGGACGTTCGAATAATCTTTAGAACGCGTTCGTTGTCCTTTCCGAAGCGGAAATTCAGATCGGAGTCCAGTGGAACGTACTGTCGACGCACCAGACGAAGATCGTGTATCGAGGATGATTGAAAGTAGTGGAGGTATCGATCACCGGTGCACCAGCCACGGTCACAATTCCTGGATCGCGTTTCAGCCCTCGGCTTTCGTATAAGGGGCGAAGGAAAACAGCACTCGAATTTTCACGAGGATATCGCGACTAAGCTGGCCCGTGGAGACGCGCGGCGAATACCCGTGGATGTGGATACGAGAGAGATTTTTCGGCGGCCGTGAATCCCGGCTGATCCGACATGTCTGCGAGACGCGCGAACAACGAAATCCTTGCTCTCTCGGCACTCCTGGCTCTCTCGGCCAACGGGAACGCGAGACAGGCCCCTCTGAGCCACGTCCGGATGGAGGTGGAACAGAAGGAATCGCGCGGATGACTCTCACGAGAGACCGGCCCGTAAAGTCGACAAGTGCGATCGCGATTTATAAGCGCGGACATCCTGCGATTAGAAAATCCACGAGAGGCCGTATCCCTCCGGCGAATGCTAACACGATATCCATCGCACCATTCTCCGAATCGATCGTTAAGGGGGAACTATACCCTACTGAAATAACTAGAAAAGAACTAGAATCTTACTAGGTTTTTGGTGGAAACATGGGTTTGCGGGAATCGATTTTTTGTCTTTATTTGAGCATATTTTGGGCTGGGTGAGGACTCATTCTGTAGAGGAAGGTTAACTACAGGGTGGCCATCTCATGATGTAACAAGATTATGTTTATATCTAATAATATGAGTGCCCAAAGCAGAGAAAAAGTCTAGAAAAATAACCGCAGATTTCAATGTATTTTCCTGTCTCAAAGAGACTTTTTTGACTGATATGATGAGATGACCAACCTGTGATGAACCTTCCTCTATCAAATGAACCTTTGTGCAGCTCAAAATATGCTCGTATAAGGACAAAAAATCGATTCCCGTGATTTCATTCACATTAGCATAGATTTCCCCATGAAGACAGAGGTCCTCTCTGATGCAGAGCTAGTCTAGAGCCAATTTTAGATCAGAACATTTAGACGAGGTGGCGCCTAATGAGGAGGACTGTCGATCAGTGCTGCGAGATTGTGCAACATTTCGCTGCTGCACTGGGATCATAGCAAAACTGACACAGACGAGGTAGATATTCTAATCGGTGGCACTAATAAGAGAGCGACCTGCCCTGTATAACGGCATTCGCGACGAGCTGAATAGAATATGGAAATAGTAAGCAACTCCACCTCGTGTTCGTTAGGCAGTTGCGTGTTTATCAATTGTTTATCAATGTTACCAAAATTTTTTTTTGCACAGACGTTGATAACATTGATAAATAGTTCCTTTCCAGTTACAATCCGAGGGTATAGTTCCCCCTTAAACCTCTTGAAGTGAAACCTCTTTGCTGAGGGGGCTACAATAGTCTAGTGTAACGGAAGTGACGAAATTTCGCGAATAACCTCGAATAGTTTGACAAGTAACATTTTCATGATTAATTGACTAACTTTAAAGACTTCATTGGTGAACTTTTAAGATTGTAGAATGTAACATGGAGCCTTGGCTACATTCCCATTCCAGTTTTATGCAGGTTTGATGCTTAAATTGTTAGTATGCATGTCTGTCCTTGACGCACAGTTCGACCCTCCTTGTCTTACGCATTATGGGAACTTTCGAAACAATCAGCCCGCGCAACAATTGTTGATAACTAATTAACCGGAGTTAATTTGTGAACATTTGCAATTGGATAACATAGAATCAACCTCCAGCTACACTTTCACATGCAGTTTCCCATCGGATTTTGTTCCGACTGAAAGATTTATAAACAATTATCCAAACCCTTGTTCTAGGCTAACCTGAATAACCTGAAAAATTTTGATAGGTGTCAGGTAAGTAAGGAAGTATCAGGTAAGTACATATTCGCAGAAATTCGCATTTTAAGACTATGTATAAATTATTATATTAGCGAGCAAAGAATGGACATTCAGAGAAAGTTTGTGTTGGTTTTTGGGAAGAAAGGTAATGTTTTATAATAAAGAAAACAGGCAGATATCTTTTTAAACGATATTTATGTAGATGTTCTCTCTTCAGAAATTAGGTTTAGACTAAAGATGGTGCGGAGCATGCCGGTACATTTATACCAAAAACGTAAGACACTGTCGTCATGCGGATTCAAAGGGCCGCCGCTCTATTTCTGTTTGTAAATCTAAGATATCGCAGAGATGAATGTAATAGGACCGGCAGAGATGGTCCCTGGAATATTTAAAACAATGGTTCTCGGAACAGTATTAATTTCTGTATCATGACGTCATATATCGACACCCGAAGATATGGTTCCTCGAATGTATATGAATGTATATGTACTTCGTTATTCCACAGATTTTCATTCAATCCATACACTTAGGTTGCTATATATTACCTTTGTCCGTCCCCAGTTAGAATATGCTTCAACTATATGGTCTCCGAAAAGCGTTAAATATGAAATTCTGCTAGAGAGAGTGCAGCATAAATTCCTCAGGTTTTGTGCATATAGGACAAACAACCCAATGTCATTCTTTGATCATAATTACTCAATAATATTAAACACAGTCAACCTTGAAACATTATCCGATCGTAGAACAGTTTCCGACCAGAGCTTTATCTTCAATTTGATTAATAATAATATAGATTGTCCCGCACTCCTAAGGCAAATCAATTTCTATGTACCTGAACGTGTTTTGAGAACGAGAGCAGGATTTCAAACAATGAAATCCAAATCCTCATATGGAATAATAAATCCATTAAATCGCATTATTGCTTGCTCTAACAGATTTTATAACAATATCGATTTTTTTTAATGGCACGTTACAGGCATTCAAAACAAAATTGCGCGATACTATTTGTTAATCTTACCTGTACTTGTTTAGTTTCGCGCGGTTCAATTTTATGTAAATTTTAATTAAGACTTAGGTTAAGACTTTTTTTGTTTTTTTTTTGTCATGTCTTCTTTCTGTTTTTATCAGTTATACTGTAAAAACTGTATACATTTGTATAAAAGGACCTCGGTCAGTATATAATAATAATAATAATAATAATAATAATAATATTAATAATATTAATAATAATAATATGTATACAATAATTCTAGGAACAGATAAATGACGTCATATATCAATAGTTTGTAATATTTTTATAGGAATATTAATAAATTGTCGAGAGGAATGCAGTAGATTCGCATTGACATAATAAATTGGAGATATCAAAGTACGACCGTTCGTGTAAAAATAAAAAGGTTCGTGAACCGTCAGAGCTGCTCCACTCGATCGGACGAGGCCTCGATCATTTTCTCTGTTATATCATTGAATCGGACACTCCGTGTTCGGAAGTTCGCAGGAAACGCGTGAAATTATTGTCGGACGCAATCAGCTGGAAATTGAACGTTTTACAGGGCGCACGTCCGTGCAATTTTCCCCGCTGCGAACAGCACGAAATACAAGCTATCAACGATGTATTAATAAATCTAGGTTAACTACAATCGTTAAATCCGCGACCAAAACTGGCGCAGCAACAGGAGATGTGCGGTGTGAACAGTGCGTACCTCGTTTGAAGGTCTTGTTCGCTTTTGACGACGCGGAAAAGCGTCGGAGAAGTCGTGAATCGACTTCTATAGTTTTTATTTCGCGCCAAGATTCGCGAACTAATTATCCCCTGTGAATTCTCTGTCGTTGCTCCGAGAAGTTTCGGATGTGCGGGAACGAAAAGCGAAAGTCAGGAGGCGAGGTGGACGAAAAGTTTGACGAGTTACGAGACACTGGAACGCCAGGGTTCGTGGGAGAAAATGAATTAAACGCCGGGGAGAGACGGCAAAGAAAAAATGAGAAATACGACAGTGCAGAGGGAAAAGGAGAGGGGAGAGGCCGAAGGGGAGCTTCTCGAGTCGCTGGCTCGGAAAATGAAAATAATGGACACTTAGGGAAACGAGGCTAAGAGGCAAGATCTCATTGGCGAAGAGGCGGGAACGGAGGAGAACGAGAACCGGCGAGTAAAACGAAGAAAGTAAACGGTTCCGGGGAGCGTGACTGTACAGCACGACAATAGCGGACGGACAAGGAATCAGCCACCTGTCGCGACTTTCCCGAGCCGGAGGAAAATTCTGCGCTACATATCGCCGCTGCTCGATCCCCCGGGTTTTTAGATCCTCCGGATTCCAAGTCGCTCTCGAGCCACATCCTTTAATTGCCGTTGTTCCCGCGTGATCGGTCCTTGAAATATTGTACGAGCCGCGCACGGAGCATCGCGCCGACAAAAGAGAGAAGAAACGAGCGGATGTCGACCTACTGTCCTGCATACCGCGATGGGCTGACTAACTGCCACGAGGAGAACCACGCGTGCCCCGGCTCCGAACCCAGAAAAAACGCTCCGCGGAAAACGAAACCCGAACCTGTTACCCTTCGTTCCTCTTCCCCGGCAAAATGTATCTTCAACATTTTTTCCTAAGGAAACCGTAACTACTATCGATTTCAAATTTTACACGCGAACTAGGTACATCGTTTGCTATTCGCAGTATTTTTTATATCTGCTTCTGTGAGGAAGTCCGTTCGTGATAATTCAATTACACATTTTGGGGTATATGTGGTAGGTTACGGGCTTGTTGCGACAATTTTTTGGAACAGTTTTCACGGAGTTTCCCGTCTGTATTGCTAATTGATTTTGATGTCGGGCTCTACATGCAAACTTTTCATCCGTCACCGTAGCGAGGAAGCTTTCGAACGTGAATGTCGAAGGAATATCGAAGCTGATATCGAACGTGAAAAAAGAGTGGACGGGTTAACGAGGCTGTGCAATTATCGCAGTACTGGAGACAACGTAATCGAACGTCGGCAACGGCGCGAATAAATAAAAGGCCGAAGAAATCGGTCCGGTAATTATCCCGTTAATCGTCTGGAATTACATGCACGCCGGCCGGCCTGCTAATTTGTTGATCCGGTAATCGAATCGGGCGAGGTGTAACAGGATTAACCGTGCGCCGCTGCGTTCCCAACGCTCGCCAACGAAACGTTCGTTGTTTCCGAGCGCCACGGGGGTAAGGTGTCGCGCGGGGGATAAATCGGGTGTGCGTTGATCCGATTCGAAGCTGGGAATCTGCGGTGCAATTACGCGTCGCCCTCTCCGCTGGTGGCCTAAGTGCGCGGTAATTACGACGTCGCCGCGTCGTCGTCGATTCGAACACGCGACGAGCCGCGCCGACTCGTCATTTAATTAATTCGCGATTACAATACAACGTCTTGGCCGTGTCTAGCGCAATAACTAGTGTCCGTTCGCTGACACGAAATTAATTTCCTCGTCAAAGGCGATTAAAATGACGGAGGGAGGAGTGGAGAGAGAGGTGGCTAGGCACCAGAAACAGAGAAAATAGCCAACTCGGATCGATGGGATGCGCGAGCTCGCGACTCGTCGCCGATTCCGGAGCCGAGCGGAGCGGTGCCGAGCCTAACTTCGTTCGGGAGCACTTGATTTCGCGAACGAGACGGAAATGATTTTCGGCGCGGCGCTTAATAAGCCCCGGAACGCTTAATGAGTAGCTCGGCTAACGAACGCCAGATTCGATTACACGGCAGAACAACTTTTTCGGCAAGGGGAACGAACGGCGCAACGTGGAGCTCGCGAACAATCCCCGCCAAGATTAACGCGAGCGGAAAAGATACCAGGCTCTGCTACCATCCCTATTTCGTAAGATTCTTCGTCCAACTCCTTGGTGGTCATTGGTGACAGGCGCTATTTCCAGGATTACAAGGATGCGGCGGTTCTTTCAGTAGTCAAAGGCGCTAGATAAAAGATGAATCTAGGCCGCAATCATCCTCAGAAATCCTATTTCTACATTTACGAAACATAAAGCTGCGACAGCTACATGCTGCCGAATAAAGTTTATCTTAGCCAGTCCGGCTCCTCCCAGAAGTTAGCCCCCCACTTGCTAAATTAAATAATTTCAACAGTTGTGCTAAGTTTGTTCTACATTTTGCTCGAATATTACAGCTATAATGTCAAAAATAAGACTAAAAACTGAAAAAAACGATTTTTTAAGTAGCCCCTCACATTTCATTTTTTTCAATTTTCTCAATTGTGCTAAGTTGTGCTAGGTTGTGCTAAGATTGTGCCAAAGTATTACTTCATAAAAATAATAAATAAAGAAGTTATGGTCAATAATCGTTTTGGACACCTAATTCACGTTTAAGTTAGTAACAATTATCCAAACAGCACATAATCATATATCTAAGTTGTGCTAGCATAGCACAAGTCAGCACAACTTCCGATTTCTCCAGCACAACGATTTAAAGAGCACGTTACTCTTGTCCGCGGCCCCTCGGTGTCCAAAACGATTATTTACCATAACTTCTTTATTTATTATTTTTATGAAGTAATACTTTGGCACAATCTTAGCACAACCTAGCAGAACTTAGCACAATTGAGAAAATTGAAAAAATGAAAAGTGGGGGGCTACTAAAACAATCGTTTTTTTTTTTCAATTTTTAGTCTTATTTTTGATATTATAGCTGTAATATTCGAGCACAATGTAGCACAAACTTAGCACAACTGTTGAAATTATTTAATTTAACAAGTGGGGGCTAGCTTCTAGGAGGCCAGTCCCCGTCGGACAGAACCTTACTACCCTGGTTTTATATCCAGTATTTCAGCTTTTTGGAAGATACTGGATACAAAACTAGGGTAGTAAGGTACTGTCCGACGGGCCTGTACTGGCTGAGATGAACCGACCTTAATGTAGCTGTACGTAGAAGTATTTGAATTTATTTTCACTCTGATACGCAAGTGTAAAATACATTTTCATAAAAACATGTAACTGTTGCGCGTGACGCAACGAGGCGCAATGAACGTCTCGCGCCTCATTATCGCGCCTCATTATCGCGACTCGTTGGACCCATCATATTCATTTAACTATTCGCTGCGCGTCGATTAACGACCGTGTGCAGCGGATCGATCCGCTCTCGGATTCGGAGCTGGCAGTGTCGCTTCCGTTCCCCGGTCCCGTTATCGATCTCGATCGAGAGTTTCGGAAATAAGTTGCCAACTCGGTCGGACAGGAGTTAACAAGCTTCCCGTCGCTGTCTCGGTCCCTTCGCCGTAGATGTTTTATACGGTCCCGCACACCAAAGTCGGTTAAAAGTCAGTAACGCGGCGCGGTGCGGAAGTTGCCAAACTCGAAATCCCCAGCGCACTCCTATCGATCCTCGTATCGCTCTTCGGTCACGTAGTTTCCGGTTGTTTTAATCTATTCGATAAAGAATCACGAGCACCGCTACGCTCGGAACTTTTGATAGTAGTTCGCTGAAAGGATGAGGATGTTCGGACAAAAAATAACTTCGCAACAGCGAGAGAAAGAGAGCCGGAAAACGCGGGAAATATGCGAAAAGATTGAATCGATCGAGCATTTTCTGCTCGGCGTGTCGCGCGCGCGAATGCATCAATCTTTTCGATTGCATTATTCGAGCGCGGTCGGCGACCCGTCTCGCATCCCCGAATCCGCTCGACGAACGGCACAGCTCTCCCTATAATCGAATCGAGTCGCTGCGAGACGATTTTTATTACTCTATTATTTATTCAACGGGACGAATATTTTTCACGTGTCTGCCGGACGTTCCACTTCATCGTCTTTCCGCTCTGATAAGAGCTCGACACGGAGCACCTCTGGCAGAAAATGTTCAAGGTCACGAATTTAGTTGCTATACAACCATATTGGTGTACACGGAAGATCAAGAGCTGCGAAAAGTACGCCGGCTGTCGTATATTATGCGTTTCACACCGGCCTCAATGGTTAGCGTTACTTCATAATGACGTTCTCACCTTACACTACAGTTAATTTCTGCATCAATTGATATTCACCGACGTTCATTTTATGGCAATAATTTTTAAGTAATTGCAACAGAGATTATATGCAGAAAATTTCGTCAAGGTTCAACGAATAATTGAATAACTGTTAGAATCAATCCCATCCATTTCTGTATTAGTTAAATTTTCTTTGGTGCTCGACGAGCTTCACCATTTGTCTTTATCGCGAACGAGAACGTTTTCCACGTCGCCCGCTGGTTCTAGACGTTCGGTCCGCTTGATCGAGCATTGTTTGCAAGGGCATCGCTCTTATTAAAGTCTAACTGTATTAGCATAGCACGGCGGGCACTTCTCACGGAGCGAAATTCTCCGAACGATCGTTTATTCCTCGGTAGCACGCGCACCGTGTTGTCGCGGAGCGAAACAGGACAGGACCGTTTGTTACCCGATAAATTAATCTTACCGGGATTCCCGCCGCGGCGCGGCGCTCTCCGGGAAAATAGAATTGCGAAACGTCGTAAATGGACCTGCTGCAGTTACGCTTCTCGATTGTCCTGCGAGGAAGCGTGCCGAGAGAATAAAACGAGAAACAGAAGACTCGTTGCGACCGAAAGGGATCCTGGAAAGAAAACGAATCCTCTGTGACTGTCCCTGTTAAGCCTGGCCGACGAAGCAGGCGGAAAGATCGTGGAACCGTTTCTGCAAACTGCTCGTCGCAGAATGGTGCGACGATCGGATTAATGGTGCCCGAAAGGGATCGTTTCCGGCGGGACGACGACGCCACGGTACCATTTTAATTTGTATTTAGCAGACAGAAAGATCGAGGATTAAACTCTCTCGAGGAATATTCTCGTTGTAAAGAGATCGTGTCGCGAATAATGCTCGAGAAATTATATTTTCCGCCGCGCGCCGCGATTTCCGCTCCGACTCGATGGCGGATGGAATTGCAAAGCACGCGGCAATATTTTACAATACCGTTCCGACGCGGATACAATCGCTCGTGGGAGAGACTCTGTCGCGGAAAGAAAACGAAACGAAGCCGCGGAAAGAGCAGCGAACTCCGTGGGACTATGCTTTAATTACATCGGCGACCGCGGCTCGTGAACTCTGCACGAGCCGCGAGAACTTCTCGCGTCAAACAAAAGGAACCAGTTCGCTGCGTTTCGGTCTACATTCGATTGGAGAACAAATTACTCCGGGATACACTAGGATCCTTCCCGATTCGAACGAAACAAGATTCGAGTCTAACCGTTCAGTGGGTCACGAGAAACAAATTCATGGATCTATACAGTTTTTTGAAAGTAGGATATGAAAGGTTGTAAAGAGACAAGAATAGGAGGGGCTGAGGATGGACAGCTGCCTCAAGGAAGACACCGGAATCTAGAATCCCAGTATTTAATCTTAGTAATTCATATACATATGTACATATACATATAGTCCAGTCGCCAGGTACTTTTACCTGGAATGTATTCCGAACTTAATGAAATTTTGGCACGTCATTTGGGGGTACTCTGGGCAGTCGAATCTGAGTTTTCGACCTCGGGGACCCTGTGCTAACTTGGGGAGGGGGAAAAAACCACGATTTTTGTTACCTGTTTTTGGTATTTCGTCTATAACTCAAAAACTATGGGCCCAACGAACTTTTTCTTTTCAAAAATGAAAAGAGCATTAAATTTCCTTCAAATTTCACTGATCCAAAGTATTTTTTTACCCGATTGGTACCGAGAGACAGGTGTTCAAAATTAGGAAATGTTTCTCAAAATGACATTTTGAGCCACACATTGTGACATTTAGCAGGAAATTGCAAGTTTTTGGCTCATAATTTTAGTTTTTCAACACATCTACATATAATCTACATACTATGTATACCCCTTACATTGTAAGGCTCAAAATGTCATTTTGAGAAACATTTCCTAGTTTTGAACACCTGTCTCTCGGTACCAATTGGGTAAAAAAATACCTTCAAATTTCACCGATCCAAAGTATTTTGTTACCGAATTGGTACCAAGAGACAGGTGTTCAAAATTAGGAAATGTTTCTCAGAATGACATTTTGAGCCTTACAATGTAAGGGGTATACATAGTATGTAGATTATATGTAGATGTGTTGAGAAACTAAAATTATGAGCCAAAAACTTGCAATTTCCTGCTAAATGTGACAATGTGTGGCTCAAAATGTCATTTTGAGAAACATTTCCTAATTTTGAACACCTGTCCCTCGGTACCTATTGGGTCAAAAAATACTTTGGACAGTGAAATTTGAAGGAAATTTAATGCTCTTTTCATTTTTGAAAAGAAAAAGATCGTTGGGCCCATAGTTTTTGAGTTATAGACGAAATACCAAGAACAGGTAACAAAAATCGTGGTTTTTTCCCCCTCCCCAAGTTAGCACAGGATCCTCGAGGTCGAAAACTCAGATTCGACTCCCCAGAGTACCCCCAAATGACGTGACAAAATTTCATTAAGTTCGGAATACTTTCCAGGTAGACGCCCTTTTTTCGACCTGGCGACTGGACAAATATCTGTGGTTGTCAGGAAGAACGCCGCATGTCATATAATCTCACTTTCGAGATATTGCTGTTTAAAGTTTTGGTCTAGTGATTTGGTCTAGCATTAGTATGCTTTGCCATAGGATAACGGTTCAATTGCATTATGTTTTTAAGCATTTCTAGGATGGTATAGTTTTCGTGGCCGACCCTAATCCGAAATTGGGAAGCCACTAGGTTGGATAAATCTCTGTTTGGACGATTGGAATGTCGCGAACGAAGCTGATGTGTAATCAGGGAGTCGCTAGGATTGTTAATGGGTCTCGTAACTAGTATACTGAGGAAAAAAGTAGTTACTTCAATAACACGCGTGTTATTGTAATTTTTTTACTTCGATGAATATCAATGTATTCTTTTCAATAGTATGAAATTTAGAAGCAAATCGTGATGTATTTGAATATTCTATCATGAAATGATTGAAAATAGTATTTGATTCAATACCGTGTATTATTATTCGTAATATTTCTTTTTTTCCTTCAATCAGATATGTTGTTAAAAAAATTTGAGAAATGTATTGATTTATACTGGAATTGGTTCGAGGCCATATCTTATTTTTTTGAAAACATTGATGGTCAAGCTATTGGCTTATATGATTGGCGGAAATGAGTTTTGCTATTGAAATTCAATAGTATTAAATATTAAAATAAGTTCATATGATGTTGGTAGTATTCAATAGTACATCTTATTGAATCAACATATATTTTTTTTGTTTCGACAGGTATTTTTTTCTCCGTGTATAATTCAATTGACACAATCCGAGCGGTAAGATTGTATCATGCGGGGACGTTCAATTATACTTGATTACGATTTTGCAACAACTATAATGGGTTAAGTGATTTGCACGAATTTACCAATAAACACAAATATATTCTGATTATAAGAGAATATGTTACAATTGTGATTAGTCGCGACTGAATAAGATGGAATTGAAAGAAAGTATTATTACCTATGTTGACGCAATGGCAATGCGGGGTCTCAGAGCAGCTTTACAAGTGCCTAATAGATTTTATGCCGAATTCGCGGAAACTACATATATGGTTGACTTTGATACGCAGGGGAGGTTTAGCCCGATCTCACCAACAAGTTGACTCTACGAGACGCAGCGCGACGTGACACGGTTCGTGACTACTCTAGTACTAGCCCCCGAGAGTAAAAATGTAATGGTTTATATACCCCTAGAATGAATGGGATGGTTTGTACATAATCTGAGGTCACGTAGGTCCACACTCTCGTTCTTGTCACTTCCATTTACATCAGGCCAGAGCTCGGTCTTGGTTAAAAGGTTCAACTATGATACAGAAGGTTACCTAGGACGCTTCCTGAGAGACGCTCTTGAAGAGATTCCTGTGAGAAAGTCGAACGGAATCTGCTCTCTGTCGAATTGTAAGAATGTATGAATGTATGAATGGATGTATGAATGTATGAATGTTTATACCATCAAACGTTTCATGTGTTTATTTGTTATATATAGTTTTATTGATTTGTGTTGTTATATATAATTTTATTGATTGATACGTTACGATGGTGTTTTGGTTAACAAATGTATGATACGTTCGGATTTTGTCAAATAAAACAGTTCTCTGTCAGCAAGCAAAAAACCACGACGTGTCATCTCTCCAAGCCTCCTTACACATCGGAGAGAATCTTCCGGTGAAATCGGCGGGAAAACGCGATTGATTCGAAGCGAGCCGAGCGCGACTTCGTTTCGAAAACGATCGAGGATATTCGTGAAGGGGTTGGTCGCGAGGATAGCGATCGTATGTTTGTGCAAAAGCGACCGGTCAGAGGACACCATAGGGGTGGTAAGGGGAGGAGAGGGGCTGTAGTCTCTGCCCTCTCACCTCACAGCCGACTAGTTTTTCGTTAGCTCGTCGTCCCGTGAAATCCGTCACACCCTAGCTGCTCTAGTCAACGAGGGCTCTCTCTGCATCGGTCCGTTCTCACCTGTACTCCCTCGCACGGTCTCTCTATCTTTTCCCCCGAGACTCTATCCGTACACAGAGATTCGCTTGTGTGCATCTATACAGGGTGATCTACAAACCGGTCATCTAATTATTCGGTCAGGTAATTATTCGGCTTCCCGCTTTTCGAAACGCGAAGCACCAGTCTACCTCTGCAGGGAATAACGCCGCTGAAAAATGCATAAACAGGGCTTTGAAATTCTCGTTTGGGCATGACAGTTTTCAAGTTTCTGGAAACTTTCGGAATCCCAAATTTTTTTAGAACCTTGCTGCTTTAACCCTTCACGCACCGAATTATTTTTCAATGTTCTTGCCAACAACTCCCAACTATTTCAAGTACGGCAAGTCCTCGACTTACGCGAATTCTTGTTAGCGAACCAGAAAACCAATTCCGAACTGTGAAGTTCGTTTTTTGACTGATAGAACGGGAGTTTTGACAGAGTCAAAGATAAATGTTTGCTCGTGTACAGCGTAGGCATTCAGCTATTTATAAGTGATTAATTTTCCATGAATATAGTTGGATCACTTGAATTTTCCCGGACAATTGTCCGGGGCGCCATGTTAGCTGAAGTGCGAGAAAAATATTTATCTGTTGTATACCCAATTATATATTAGGACCTTGAATAAGTTCTCGATGTTTCTTCAAAGACGGTAGTAGCAGTACCCCGTTCGTGGAATTTCGAATGGTAACACACATGCAAGGCAGTAGTGTATCTAACCTGAAATTTCAGTGTATGGTAGTTCACTTTAGTGTAAACAATGTAATTTTTTCTTAGTTCTGAAAATGTCTACTTTTGTGCCGAATAAAGTGTATTTGCGGGGAATTTTATTGCACTGCTTTATTCAAAAGAAATCTGCAGCTGAAGCACATAGAATTCTTGTTGAGACTTATAGTGACAATGCTTTGTCGGATACGACATGCAGAGACTGGTTTCGACGCTTCAAAAATAATGAATTTGAACTTGAGGATAAAGAACGTTCTGGCGCACCGAAACAATTTGAAGACGAAAAGTTGGAGGAATTACTCGAATATACTATACTATATATATATTATACTTTGAATGAAATGTTTTTGTTCCTTATAATTTAAATAAATCTTTTATTTTGTAAAAGAAACAGCGAGAACTTATTCAAGGTCCTAATAATAGAAAATTTCACGTTACGTAGAATTAGCAGAGGAAATTTCAGCAGTATCTGCGTTTTCGGGCAAAAAAGAAAGCCGAATAAATGTACTGAGCTTAATTACAAAGTGCGGATCGGAAGTGTAGAGCGTCCGAGGCTCTCCCCAACCGGAAAACAGTAGCGGTAGATGGAGGTGGAAAAGCTCGAGCCTAAGATCGGCCTGTAGAGAAGCTCCAGGTGACATACGTGTGTGACGCCGTTCGTGTATCGTGTATCGGGTGTGCGCTTTGATGAGCAGGCACACGATGCTCTCGAACCAGTCATTCACCGACCGCAAACGTTCTCGATTGGCCGTGCTCGCCGACCGAACAACTTGATTCAGAACGAGGTTAGCCACGCCGCTTCAACGACACCACCGGCTAAATCTTGAATGCATTGGCTGGCCTCGTAATCACGCATGCTCCTCGGGCTGTATCGTCTCGTTTCCCTTGCCTCTCCTCTCGCCTCGCGATCTCCACGTCCGTGCTCCTTCGACCAAGATAGATCGACCGCCAACAAGATGCACGTGAATGGAGCGAATCGTCAGCCGACTTTTTCCGACGATTCAATCCCGCCAGGAACGCGATTAAGCGCCGGCGATCACCGGAGAAAATTCGCTTTACGCAGATCCGTAATTGGTATACTGGCTTCTGAGGTTCATCGAATTTTTGTCGGACCGCGGAGGACCTTTCCCTCACTCGTTTTGACTTTTATGTGGGCTCGAAAATGTTCTATTTTGATGAGCTATTACACAGCGGATTTAAAAACACTGTTACATTATGTTCAGCCGATTAAACATATTGTAACTGTTTGTTACAATTCAGGTAGCAATGTTTTATCTTGCATGAAGATCCGCTGTCCATTAATTACATGTTTTTAAAATGCAGAAACACAGTGTCATTTTTAATGTATTTTTTGGGAAAATTGAGACATCTAAAAAATCGGATTTCGTCGCTGAATTCCTTACCAAAGAATACACAACTTTTCTATGTCAACCACCCTTGTAGCTCTAATAGGTCCCGAGATGTTCGAGCAAGTATGGTTTCAACCCCAAACTTCGAGGGTTGTTTCCACCCCTTGAGTATCAACGGATGGTCGCTGAAAAAAAATACGAGTCTGATATTTTTGCAGGAACTACGTTCTCCCTGTTTCGTTAAGATTTAAAAGGTAAAGCTGAGATGAGATTGCTGCTGAGATTAAGCTGAATTTCGTCAGTCGTGATTCTCGGTAGGTCTGTCTTCGAGGAGGTCGCTAATCAGGATTCGCGGCACGTTTCTCCAGATGCGTTTCCAGGATCCGTTTCGGTCGACTGGCACCTGTTACACGCGCGAGTCGGGATGAGGAGAAACGCGCTCGTTTCCGCGCCGGGAAACACGCTGGGAATCGGCGGAACCGTTGTCGACACGGTGCAGCGAGAACACCGGCTAGGAATTCCAGGCGAGGCAATTTCTGCCGCGGCGCGAGGCGGTACGTTCCAGAAAAAAAGGAGCCGAGCTATTGTTGTCGCGTTAAAATAGCCGCGATTGAGCGGTGCACGCGCGACCGGCTCCGTTACGTCACGAGTCCTGTACACGGGTTGCAAGTTGCAAGAGCGTGTTGCCGTTGGTTCGAGAATCAACTTACAGAGAACGACGAAGTCGGAGACGACGAGGAAAAAGAAAAAGAAGAAAGGGAATTGGAAAGATGCAGACTCTCGCGACGAAGAGGCGAGGGACTGGATAAATGCCGGAAACGCTTCCGGTCCGCCGCCGCACAGTGTGGCCGATCGCCAATCTGGCTGTTCAAAGTTCAGAAAGTGCTTTTAATGATTTCTTGTAAGAGAAACAGGGACCTGTTATAACCAAAAACAGAAAGAGTCATGGAATAACACGTATTTCATCGACCAAAATCGTATAGTTACAAATAAGGATTATACAGTCAGCTGTAATATGAAGTGGACACTCTTAAAAATCACATAACTTTTTAAAAATTGGTCCAAAGGACTTTTTTTAAGATGTTAGACCGGCTAGTTCGCTAGAGAATAAGTAAACAAACATTTATTACGATTGCAATTGGTAGGAATTATACAAAATTTTTAATAATGATGTTTTGTCAACTTTTCTATTTGGGCCTGTAACGATAATTTAAAAAATGCGTTTTATAGGTTTCAACATTGCAATGAGCTACATACGTTTTAAGATGAGAGCTTAGGGTGAAAGTTGCAGATTTTCAGCCTTGCCAGGGCATTTCGCCCTTACGTGATCATCGTTAGACGTTTGTAGCTCATTACAATGTTGACCGATATCGATGAAATTTTCAGTATGCATATAAATTACCGACATCTATAAAACGCATTTTTTAAATTATCGTTACAGGCACAGATAAAAAAGTTGACAAAACATCATTTTAAAAAATTTTGTATAATTCCTACTAATTACTTTGTTTTTCACCCACTTCCCCATAACTTTATTTAACAACAAAAACTTAATAACGTTATTATTATGAAAGAAAATATAATTATGAAAAGAGAAAAACCAGACATTACGGTCATAACATGTTCTTTGACATAAAAATGGAAAAATTCCTCATTGTCGAAGATGGATATATACGGATATGAAACAGGTAAAATCTAATAAGGAAATAATCCACAAAGGATGAGCAACCATGCTTTCGAGGTTATGATAAGTTCCTGGCAAGTTACACATTTCTAAAGTTTTAAAAGGACTATAATTATCAGAGAAATTACTCCACTAAATAAAATAATGGATGGTAATATAATATAATATAATATTTACATTTCTTTATGTACTCCATAGCTGGTAAGAAAGGATTTATTACTCGACGTTTAAGAGAAGGGAAGAGAAGACTGCTAAAAGTAAAGATTTAACTAATAATCTGATACTGACCCTTTATCTTTCGGGAGGATTAGCAGGTGCTTCATTGTTTACTTAACCCCTTGCCCTACAATATCGTGTCAGACTCGTGATGGAGATTCTGAACAGAGTTTAATAAACATGTATGTTACTAATTTCCTTTAAGCTGAGATGAAATTCAATTTTCGATTTGTTAATGTATAGTTAATGGAGAACATGTAGGCATACTATATGTAGATACAATTTGTCTCCGTTTTTAGGAAATTACGAACTACAAAAAAAATTTCTAATCAATGAAACCGTAAAATAAATTATAGAGCAAGGAGTTAAAACAAGTTCTAGGTCCCTTTAGGTCCCAATTTTCATTTTGGGACTTTTGAACAGCTACACTTTTGGGTGCGAAATTTGCAGGATCTTTTAGAGGAGACGTTGCTGCAAACGTTCCACTTTGTTAGAGCACGACACTATGTAACACCTTTAACTTATCCCTTGTCAAAGGTGAAAAACTTTGACAGTATTCCTTAGTTGACTAAGTATTTTTTTTTTTATAACAAATTATGAACATTAATGTTTAGTTCCTAGTGCGTTCTCAACATAGATATACATTGTTCATACGAAAAAAGATTGGGCACTTAATCTTCAGTAGGTTTTCCAGGACAGCGTTATGAAGAAAAGGAATGTTTTCGGTGATAAATTGTATCTGAAAAAGTTTGATCTTTGAACGCTTATTGTAACGAGAGTTTTTAATAACTTTAATTAATATTATCGGTCTCGAAAGTAATGGACATTTAAGAAACGTTGTACATTCGTCAAAAATCGATATGAGGACTTTGATTTTTTAGCTCATGAACAGCTAGCGCGTCGATCTGGCCCACTGTGCGCCGCCGCACAGTGGTCTAAAACGCGAAATTTAGTGACGTTTTAGTATAACTTCTAAGCTATTAAAGATATCGACGTGAAATTCGCGGTGTAGGATATTAACGTGTAATCTTTTTTAATAATGTATAATGTAGTATACTTTCCGTTTATTTTTTTTTTAACATATTTACAAATTTAACAACTTTTAGCAAATTTTTTTGGAACGGAATACATTCAGCTTAGTCAGTATATTATTCTTCTAAATTTTTGAGAGATCGCTATTTGAATAAAATTTGTTTCTTAATTTTACAAAGCATCCGGAGAAAATTTATCTGATCCTTATAAATTCACAATCTATGGTACCTGTATAAAGCACAAAGTGAAATGTAAACAATAATAAATATAATAAATTCAGATTTGTACGGAACGCCTCCATTCTTAATAAATGACAACAATATAAGTTTGGAGTAGGCGTGAAACTGTCGATCGGGCAAACGAATTCATCGATAGCATTTTTTTCCGAATATTTGTGGGAGAAACGGTCGTATAAGATGATTGTTTAAAACGTATACAACGTTCGGAGAATTATACTTAATTCTCCTTGTATATGAATATAGACTGCACTAAACTATGGTAATACTGAACTAATGCATAAATAAACAAAATTTAAATAAACAGGAAAATACATAGAATATAACGCTCAAAAAATTGTAGCATAGCATAAAGATTTGAAGTGTTTAGAATCTAAAGTGTTTCTTAGTCGTCACGGAGTCCCGGCGATGGATGCGAGGACCAATACGCACAGCCGCACGGACG
Organism: Lasioglossum oenotherae; assembly: GCA_028455765.1. Taxonomy (NCBI): domain Eukaryota; kingdom Metazoa; phylum Arthropoda; class Insecta; order Hymenoptera; family Halictidae; genus Lasioglossum; species Lasioglossum oenotherae. The sequence goes on along the minus strand of CM052288.1, from coordinate 5,444,948 downwards.
GCTTTAAACAATAATAACTTTTGATATAGGACGAGCTAGGAAATGATTCTTGCATGATTACATGGAGGAAAGTATGCTGGAAACTATCAATTTTGTCAAATTCTATGACCTCTTATGACTCAATAGATATTCCTTGCGAAGTCTTGATAATTTCGCAAATATTCTTCATTACATTTAGCGTAACATTTTTAATGCATTACAAATACTAATTTTCAATTGACAAATGGTAATTTACAGCTTAAAGATAAACCTTTAATTCAAAAAGAAATTGGAAGGAAAATATTAAATAGGATCGTCATGGCATCTTAAAGAAGAAAAGCAATTTTTTCCATGAGAAAGGCTATCTTCAAAACTTCCAACTTTAATTGTTTGTTACAGTAATGGTTTTTATTAAATTTTATTAATATTTTCATTTTCGAGGTTGATGGATATTAAGAAAGCAATAAATACTCAACAGATATCTATATGATACAGTTGGTTTTTGGGCAAAATGTCACTAAATTTCGCGTTTTAGACCACTGTGCGCCGTAAAGTAAACGCTGTCGAGCACCTTGCAGACATTCGGAGCGTGTACTGTGCAAGCGTTCGCAGGATGTCCGCGGCTTTCCTTCCCCGTTATTCCTCAATTTTTACGATCCCGCTTCGATCTCTCGAAACGAACTCCTCGCGAACCGAACTCTTCCGAAGTTCCCGCAGCGTTAAACTGTAATGGAACAACTGATGTCGTCCCGGTCCCGTTCCCGGTCCCGGTGACGAGCATCATCTCAATCATGAGTGACCGCGGAGTCCCAGAACATCGTAAACACGACCGAGCGATACTATATGAGGTACTACACGATACCAAACGAACTATACTCCTCTCTCTCTCTCTATCTATCTATTTGGTTTATGGGAAATATACCAGCACACCGGTCCATCTCTCCGACTCCGGTAATTTATGGTAGTCTAATTAGTTTCAACCAGGCCTGGGTTGACTCTGCAACTTCCCTGTAGCGGTTTTCTCGATGAGGAGTCTCATTTCGAATTCTCCCCTAACGCATGCAAATTTTCGCCGAATACAGCCGGGCACATGCTACCAACTTCTTCCTCGACGCGTACACTCTCCCGGAAGTACAACGCTTGAGAAAATTATGTGACATCCTGCTGAATTACCACGACGACTGTTTCACGTTTTAGGGCGCTTAATATTTTAATGAGCTGTAAGTTGGATTACACTCAATATCCTCTCCCTCGTTAAAAAGGGAATTTCCTGGCGAAAAGGCTGCTAATGGTTGACTCCCAGTGTTAATATTATTTTAACTCGACAGCTTCGTTCAATTTACTTACGGAATGGTCGTCTCCGCTGAAATCCATCGAGTAATTTCTGACGAGTGTTTTATAGTTTACAGAGCTTGCAGTTCGGTGCAACGAATGCAGCGTTCAGCCCTCACCAGCTACGTCTAGATAGACTAAAGGTACGTGTCCATCGAGAGTACTCTCAATTTTGCCCATAATTATAAAAGTGAGTCTAAGTCATATGGATCGTTTATTTTGAAAGTGTTGCAAGTCCATTTTTTTGATGTTTCGAGGAAATTAAAGGTTAATTCAAAAATATAAATTAATTATGTCAGATCTGGCAATGTTTCTACTAATTTATCAATATGTAATTTGATTATAGAAATATCTTTTAGGCGAATTTAACTAAAATAATATACATTTACGGGCTGTAAATGGACTTACACCATTTTCAAAATTAGTCAATTGTAAAAATCATTTAATTTCAATTAAGAAAAATTAAATGTCAATTAAAATATATTTTGTATTAAGACAAGAAATAAAATAGGGAAATAGTATTTTTTATTTTGAACGGTAATTATATTCATATATTGTTAAACTTAACATAAGATATTGCTATTATTTATTTATGCTCTTATGTGGCAGTGTTTTGAAATATTCATGATGCACCGGAGGTATACATATATTGACGAAATCTTCGTGGGCGCTCCACGCTTTTATTTTTATAGTCACTAATGTTATGATTTTATTGAAATTTATATTAAATTTTGCTATCTATTCCGACACTGACTTTATAATAGAAGAAATTTTGAATTAATTGCTCAAAATTTTTGGGAAAAATATTATTAATCATTTCACTGGATTCGGTATTTCATGGAGAACCAGGAAAAAAATTGTTTTCTCCTTTCTAGTGCATTTTAATATAAGTGTGGTTTTTAAAAAGTTTTTTAATACATTTTTTAATCAACGATTGACGGTTAACTTCATCAATGGATTGAATCAACCATCGATTTTTCAATAATTACCTTTTCTAATCGTACTTTAATTAATCAATCAATCTTGTTTAAAATGTTAATCGATTAATGCCCAATTCTGCACTGTAATTAGAAGACTCTCAGCTGTACGAATGGCGTTGGTATAGCTGATAGTTGCTTGCCGAAGGAAAAATTGAACGTGTCCATTTGCGAGTTTCAACTTATTGTTCGCCCTCCGCGAGTTTTTCGTGCAGCTCTCCGCTAGCACTCTCAATACCGTGTACACCGACGAATTTGAATCTCGAGAGTGAGTCGCGACAGTTTTGCTATCAGATGGACACGTAGATTAACGATGTGATCAGGCTGGGTGTTCGAAATCGGAAATTTTTTAGTAAATGGTCGTCGCAGATGCACTAGAGATTGTTCAACGAGTCGGGTGTCGGTAAACACGAAGAAAGCTCGGCTGCATCAGCTGCGGAGGGGATGACCGAGCCTTCTCTCCTCTCTTCTCCTCTCTCTCTCACCCTTGTATTTACCTGTATCGTGTTATGCGCTCGGGAAGGTGTGTTGGTAAACAGTGGAGAACACGCGTGTACGTGCGGGTTATGGTGGCAGAATGGCGTCGGTGGTGGTACCGGGTTAGACCCTATCGATCACGAGACCTCGTCCACAACACACAAGCCCCTGCCTACGAGCCTCCTTGTCGGCGCAACCTATTTCTGCCAGCTTTAACCTGTTAACCAGGGAAGACGAGTTAACTCGTCCTTTCCGTCCAACTCTACCTTCTCGCCGTTCCTTTTTCACCGTCATTCACGACTCCAGCGAACAACGTTCCTCGCCGCGCGCCGTTACCGTTCGCGTGTATCATCATTGCTGCTGCTTTTTAATCCTCATACGTCCCTCCAGCAGAATTTCATGGAAATTCAAGTGCTACCAGCTGTGCAGCATGCTCTACGCGTCGCTTCATTATTTAGGGCAAACGTATACATTCCTTATCTTAACGATGAATGTACCGGGCACTAAAACCGAGTGCGGCCCTCTAAACATAACGAGGCTCAGTTTATTATGACATATTCTGACATATTTTATTTCAGTCTCTTTTCGTGACCGTAACAGAAATTTACGAGTTTGCCGATACTATTGGGTAGAAATTCATTACTCGCGATGTGTAAGGTGACGAAACAGCTCAGTCACTCCTCCAGCCTTGCCTTTTACCAATTTATTTTGACCTATCCGTTGGCTCGCCGGCTTCGAGGGACCCGTTTCAAAGGATGTCGGTTCCGAGAAGCACACTCGGGGACCCGGTATGCAATTTCTGGGGTAGAAAATACGGAAGAAGCGCCGAAGGGGTGAAAAGAGCAAAGGTTCGCGGACACGTAGAACCATTTGAACGCGAGTGGAAGCCTTTTAAAACCGGCCAGAGGTTCTTAACACGGAGGGGGAACTTATCAGCGTCGGTTTCAGTGGCGACCGCGCGCTCCAACCCTTGCTCTTCAATCATCACGGAACCGTGAAACCACGAACCGCCGTGGACGTGGACATGGACGTGGAAAACCGTCGGATCGGGAAGCAGAGCATCGATCGTCGATTTTCGTTTTTCCGTCGCATTTCTGCGCCATTCACGAAAAATGCGTTACGGGAACCTTGCCAGGGAATATCGAACACCGACAATTTTATCGCTGATCGGGAATTTTATTGGTTCGATGGTGAAACCGGTACGAACGGTTCGTTTCGAGAGCGCGATAGGCGCTCGTGTCCCCGCGTGAGACCGCGTGCCACGAGCCGCGATAGTGCTTATCAAAGTCTACACGACCCGATTTGCCAACGGCGAGCGATAAGAATCTCTTAAGGTACGTGTCCATCTGAGAGCAAAACTATCGCGAGTTATTCCCGAGAGTCGAATACGACCGAAAAGAAGCGCACCGGAAAAATCGATGAGCAAATGTTCGAATAACGACCCGGCGCGGCGGCGAAACTTTTGCAGCCTGTTTCGGATGATTGATAGTCGCAGCTATTATTCTCGTCGTACCGGAAAAAAAAAAGTGGACCGAGAGGATAGGAAAAGTTCGAGCCGGTTAACAAGGAAGACATGAATTTTCCATACTTCCGGGGCCGAGGTTTCGCCGCCACCACCCCGCGGCTTAATTACTCGGTCTACGGGCTGATTATGCTTTATGCCGCGCGGCGTTACCGCTAATTGGGAATTACTGCCGTGCGGCCGTTGTCTTCGGGACTTTTTTATCCGGCGTACAAGCCCATCGACGATCTGTCTCGAATTTTTCATGAAATCGCACCGTTGGGATGCGTCCCCGTTAAGGATTCATCGACCGAGTGTTCCGGATGCAGTTACACGCATTTTCTAGCATCCTTGGGACCACGGGAGCTGACACAGGGGTTGTAGAAAACTGTAGGAGATAGTCCTGCGTTCCAAATTGTGCCAGTTGTTCCTGAAACTTGGTCCCAAGGTGTTCCTTCGGTTTTCAAGGCCAGCAAGGAACATGCAAGTGGTTATTACTATGCATATCCACGCGCGAACACTGTTCTTGGCAGTTTCCACGTTGAAGAAATGAATTTATCAGATGTATTGTATATTTTTTAATTTTCTAATAGCTATTTGGACGGCAGTAGCAATTTCAGCTGAGGAAACAGTTTCTTTTGGAACTTGAGGGTCCTTAAAAAATCTGTTAACAGGAGCTTCACGTAGCAGGAATGTTAATATTTGGACCAATCGTAGCTCGTGCCGACTCCCAACGATTTCGGTGCTCGCGGAGCAATAAGAAGCGCTCTCTCGCTCTCTTTCCCTCCATTGCTCCTCCAGCACGCGAAACCACGCTTCGACGACTCGCGAAGAGTCCTATCCGGTCACAGCGCAAATATTTATGCAACTTCTGGGAGGCAGGCGACTCGCCGCGTCATGCCACCCCGTGGAAAAGTTAATTCCGAACTGTGCTGCGCGTGCGGCCAGGGAGTAAATATCATAAACACCGGATATACGTATAACGAAGCGTGGCTCGAGGCAATTTCTCGCTCGGATACGCTCAGGCAACCGTTAACCGGTTCGTCAATAATATTCCAGAGCATCGTACCTCGTCAATTAGATTTCTTCGCTGCGAACTTGACCGCTCGTCCCGCGGTTTCTGTTTGCGAACGACTCTGGCCGAACCTTTGCTTCGAGGCGGTCAGCTCGGATGCTCGGCGGCCCATATATTCCACGGATTCGTTCAACGAAATCAGAACGGGAGAACAGTTCCTTTCACCCGACAAAAAATTCCTCGTGGCATGAATAAATTAAAAGTACCGCGTACCCTTCGCGGATGGGAATTTTACTGCTATTTTCTCGGCGAAACGAAATTGGAAGAACCATCTGTAAGCGTTCAGTTAAAAAAATCTGTTTGATGTTCTTCCGAGATTGACAATTTATTTGAGCTTATTTGAGCATATTCTGTGCTGGGCGAGGGATGTTCAATGCGGTCAGTCAGAAAAGTCATACGTTGGAATCTGCGGGTATTTTCTCGAATTTTCCTCTACTTTCGACACTCGTATTATTAGATATAAACATAATCTCGCTAAATCATTTGTCGAGCGATCCGCATTGAACCTGGGAAGTTCTGCCACACCCGGCGTATTCGCCAGATCTGCCTCCCTCAGATTATGACTTGTTCAGATCGCTACATTACCATTTGGTAGATACACACTTTCAAACAGTTGAAGAATTCGAAAAATGCCTCGCAGACTTCATTGCGTCAAAACCGCCAACTTTTTTTCCACCAAGGGATTCGTCGTTCGCCAGAGAAGTGGAAGAAGTGTGTAGAAGCAAATGGAGACATCTTTAAATAGGAAATATTGAATTCGACGGAGAAAGGCCGAGAACTTAGTATATATTTCGTTCGCCTAATACATTGTAGATTTGTCTAGAAGAAATTTTCTTTTGGGATTTTTATTCAAGACTTCAAAGCTTCTATCTAATGCAGTAAATAAACTTCCAGTGTGGAAGTACTATTGATATAAATGTTTCTTTAGATTTTAGAAATCGTGGCACGTCTACAAGTTCATTTTCCTTTTTTTCCCAAAAGATTCTGCACTTTGTATTTTTACCCAGGAAAGCTTCCATCATCGTCCGGAGCCATCGTTGTTTCAGGAGGACTCAATTTCCTGCGGAAATGTTAGCTCGATGTCAGTGTTATAAGCCAGATATAGTTCCTGGACACTATCGACAGCCTAAACTCGAATCGAGACACCGCCTCCGCGTCGAGCTCGCTGTTTCCATGCTCCCAACCCACCACAGACTCTCGCCAGGTGTTTATCTCTGTGACCCTATCCATCGCGGATCGATCTATAATGCATCGGCTCACGCGCTTCTCCCCGGTTGCACCCGGAGCGATGCAACACAGACAGCTTCTCCGATGCGCGTAGACTGTAGACACTGATTTCGAAACGGTCTGATCTCGCTACACCGCATCGCGAGATCGCGAAATCTCGATGGTAATCGAGGCAAATAAACGCGCTCGACACAATACGCGGATCGTGAGGAATGCGCCGCGAAGTTGCAGTAATGCACACGTGGGAAGTTCCCAGCGAGGAAAGACACGACGCTGTTCGTGAAGAATGTCCGTAATATCAGGCCGTCGAACCGTCGGTGTCTTTTCTTTAACATCTTTTAAAACACCGCGGTATGCGTCTATTAAACTTTGAATTATTTTCGGGAAGAATCATGAAATTTCCCCGACACGGTTTTCACCGACTCCAGATGTGACCCACAATAGCTTTGGCCGACAACGAATTTGATTCACAACGACTTGAGACACAGTTTGATAATATTGTGTTGGAATTCAACGATGCCATAGCGTCGAGGTATAAGGGTCACGTATAGGGGACAGTGGGACCCAGCCGGGGGCGTAAAGTCAGTCCTGTTGCGGAAACCGGCCCGAGCGGGTCGCAATAGTGTAAAGCACATTTACTGTTTACACACTACATTGTAATCACGCGGATACACAAATAAAGGTTTAATTTACAACATATTGTATGATAATACATACTGCGGTCGTCTTAAGTTGTTGTGGATCAAATCCGCTGTCGGTCAAAATCGTTGTCGTTCATATTCGCTGTCGGTTAAAGGCGTTGTCGGCCAAAGCTATTGTCGGTCAAATCTGGAGTCGGTGAAATATTGTTGATGAAAACCGTGTCGGGGAAATTTGTGTCGATGATTTCTATTGGACCCGCACCGAACACATGTCGTAAATCGATCGACGCACGTGTTTGAGTTTGGTCGATGTTCTTTCGCTTTTCTTCGCAAGTGAAAAAACAAGGGAAGACATACCAAATCGCATCATAGGAACGCAAACTTGTGCGTTCAGAGGCACAGCAGTGAGCTGCGACGAATGGAGTATGGATAACGAAACGCTGCGTCCAGACGCGCAAAGGAAAACATCAAAACATATTAAACTAGCAGAATTTGAGTCGGCGAGGATTTTCCGAGTGTCTTTCCCAGTGACTGGAAAATCTGGGATGTGCGATTTCGAGTCGTTAAGCAGTCGCAGCGTTGAAAAAAAGGGCTAAAGTGATCGTCGCGACATTCGATAAGCGTGTCCCAGCGATCGATCATCGAAGGATGCGAGAGTCGAGCGACGTGGAAGCCGAGACAAGACGTTTATCCGGGCTCGGGCTAACGTAATTTCCATCGGGTTTTCAATGGAGGAGAAGAAGAAGCTCCGGGAACAACAAAGCCGGTGTTCGTGATAAAAAAGTAACGTTGCCAGAGTAAAGACTAAGAGAGAAAAAGGGAGGGAGAGCGAGAAAGAGAGAGAGGAGCGACCGACCTGTAATGTAGGACAGAGAGGCGAATGTAATTTTCGTAAATGGCCGGCGCACATTCCCGGACTATCTGCAGAATCAGGTTCTCGTCGGTGTCTCCGACGAGACGCACGATCTCGCTTGATCGCTTAAATACCTCGTGGATCTTGGATCGAGCGCAACGATCCCCCCGGGCGATTCCACTTCCGGTCTCCTGTCCCTTGACTTTTTATCGCGTCGCTTTCGATTTCGATCGATCGACTTTCGACGCTCTTCCTCGATCTCCGCTCCAGAAATCCAAATTTCTTACCGCAGTTACCGACAATTCTTTGACGACACTCGTCGAATCTTGTCGCAATTATAAAACACATTTTTCGTTCGTTTGCATTTTTCGTAGACGGACACTATTCTTTTGAGCTTTAAAAGCCGAGTCGAACGTAGAGAAGGACAACGCACATAAAGACACCGCGCGCGGCTGAAGCGACTGCGAATTTCCGCGTCTCTTTCTTTCCCATACGCTGTCCTTCTTTGCGGCCGAAACGTTCATCGTCAATTAAACCACTAAATACAATTGAAACTATATCGTGTTTGGTCTTATTTTAATCAGAAAAATGTCACAAATATATTGGTGAAAGTTTCATAAAAAAATAAGTAATAATAGAACAGATTTAACATTGGTGTAACATTGTGAGGACGCACGGGCCTTTCAACTGTGCCGGCGACTGCGGCTCTCCGCGTCGCATTAGTAGTGGTTCACACGGATATACCCGAGCCGAGGTCAGATTACTACAGTGGAGGGGATATTGTTTTTACGATATACGGCTTTGTTATGTTTATAGAGGATTTAATGTAATAATATTTCATAACACCGATCGTTTATAGAAACTGCGTGAAGCGGAAAGTTCGGCAGTGGACGTGTTAATTGGCGCGATCTATTTTCACGCAGGACAGCTTGGTTATCCAGGGAATAGATAAACATGAGTCTGGTAGAAGACGGGTCTCAGCAAGCCGGATAATTTCGAGGACGCGATTCGATCCGAGGACTAGATTGTCTTTTCGTCTGGAGCGTCTTGTCGTCGAGGCGCGCGACTTGAGATCCAGACGGAGGGCTGATAATTCTAAGGTAAACGGATTAAAGGTGAAAAGGCGGGTGCGGGAGTGGTTGACGGTGGAAGGGCTCTGGTTTCGAAGCCGCCGCGGAGTTTTCCTCGCAGATAAGAGCCCGTCTCGCGAAACACAAACAGACCGGGGACTTTAACGACGTCGGAAAAGTTAAGGAGTCTTAAGCGGAGAGACCGTTCGCAAACTTCGTCCGGAGTTTCGACGAAAGATTAAAGACACGCCGATGAAAGCCACCGGTGCGATGGCGAGGTGCATAGTGCGTCACCAGTCTTCGAACACTCCCACGCGAACCCTCGGACCCTTTCATACAACCTCCGAGGAGGTAAACGGGTCGAGGAGCACCTCCGAATGCAACCTCCCGCGCAATTTAATCGAGCAAATGCACAGATCGACCGGCGAATCGAAGCTTTCGATGACCGCGAGATTTTCGAGGAGCCGCCGACAAAGCCCCGAGAAATCATGGCCCCCCAAGCACTCAAATTGCCGATTGCACGGAGCCTTTTGTAAACATGACATATCTTAAATTAGATAGCGAACTATACATATATGTTTTGTGAAACATTTCGGAAATTGATGGTGGCAGAGAAAAATGTTCGCTCGCTCGTATCATCTATTTCGATACGGTTCCGTGAAGTTCTTGAAAGATTTCGCAGTAATGAAATATTGACACGAGACTACGTTGTGTGTACAACAATATTGCTCGAGAGCTTGCCGAGCTCTTAGGACAACCTAATGATTTACTTTTCCGGAAGTTAACAACGAGTTCGGGGGAAGGTACCTAGAAAAATTTTCAGGGGTCACGGATATCTCACTGTATCTCAAATGTAAATATTCTTCCAATTAACGAAAAGTGAAAAGTTTCGCGTTACAACAAAGGCCAATTGGCTTTCTCGGAGGCTTTTTCTCGGAGGAGACGGACGAGGAGCAGGATTCAGGAAAGAATAACGGCTGAAAGGCACTGCGCAGGGTTTCTTACGGCGAATCGGCTCCGGTTGGCTTTGCCGCAGCTCCCGTTAAGTGCAACCATGTATATTAAAAGACGCCGCTCCGTGCTTGCTGCTTAATGACATCGAGTTCGGGGAGCTTTCAAGTTTACCGAACGATCAGTGTCGGCGCGAGAGCACAGAACCTTTGTGCTCGAGCTTGCTTCCGAGGTTCCGAGACCCGCTAACGGCTCCTTATCGTCACTGCGCTTCCCTTGTCCTTCCCTCGGCCTCCCCACAATCCCCTGCGATCCCCTTCGAAACCTTGTGTTACAGCTTTGTGTCTTCGGCTTTGAATTCGACGCGATAACGGCGACAGCCAGAAGCTCCGTTCACACTCGCAGATTATCGCGGAGCTAAGATGCTTCGGCCTGTTGCACTTTTACGGTCCTCGCCGTTAGATTTTCACTTCGCCTCGTTCGAATAAAGTCCCGGTGACGCACGAGTTGGAAAATTGTTTAGAATTATCACCTTTGCAACATATTTGCATTTCATGAAAATCCGAGAGGAAGTACAGTAAAGTCGCGTTTACTGTCCGGGGTCGGGTATGCGATCACTGTCCAGTGCCTACTAGGGCTGTAACTTTTCCGAAGTTTCCAAGTGCTCGAAATTTCAAAGTCTTCGAAACGTATGAAGTTGTAACTTACGAGTTTCATACCATGTCACGATGTTTGATAAATAAAAATATTAACTTTCAGTCACCGATGACTGACACTGAACTTTCCGTTTGGACTTTTCTTAATTAAATTAAATTTACAAGCTTGCATTCTATTAATAAATTTCGGGATCATATCACGAATGTACTTAAAAAATAACACAAATTTTAATGATTTAATGATTGATAAACAAAATTTTAATGAGGTTTATTAAATTCGGTGAAATCGGATATCGCGGACTAAATGAAAAGGAAGGCAAGACAGGCTTGGGCGCTTGACAAAACTCACGTATTCAGTAGGGCTGTAACTTTCCTTCGAAGGTCGAAGATTTCGAAGCTCCGAAGCTTTTGATCGCACTCCTTCTTGTTTCAAGTTTATAAGAATAACAAGATTGAGTTTATCTAGACAGTATGTTTGATTTAAGAAATTTATTCAATCACTTCCTTCAATAGGGTCTTTCTAGTTTCAATAATTGTGAAATAAATAATCTGAATTAATTGATTCCTGTACATGGAGGTTCGAGCATTGAAAAATTCAGGTCTCTGGACATCCCATCAAAGATGCATGGAGCACACGTGTCCCGTGGCCGGAGCTATGCGACTTATAATGCATCGCGTTCACCTCGAGACGCTGCATATCCGCGAAACCACGAAATTCTCGGATCCCGCGGCTTCCTTGTAAATATTCACGGAGATTTCGAGGCCGGGGAACGCGGAACACAAATATCGATAAGCTGCGACAAACTCATCGGCTTATAATACTGCAGAGGGGCGATCGATCGCGGAAACGAGAAAAGTTGGTGCTCCCGGTGGACGCGACGCAATTGTTCCTATATATCGTGGATGTTATGCGGTGCCACGGAATTCTGAAATTAATGAATAACAAACAAACACGTGACGCACCTGCAGGTTTTACGAGCGCCGGGTTACGATCCTCCGAGTCCGCGTCCAGCACCTGAAACGGAAGAATAGGTGTTTGTTATTCCTCCGCTTTGTTCTCGTTTCTCCATACACGTGAACACGTCATGAAAAATGAAAATTGTCTGCATCGATTGTACGAAAAATAATATATCGACATCGTGAACAATTTTGTAATCCTTTCACCGTTTCAAATTTCTGCCTATTCACTTTTTTCCATAAAATCCGCAAACTCGCTGGCCCGTGCAGTTCTACATTTGCCAAATAAAGTGCAAAGGCTGACTTTACGCGAAAAATTCAGCGGGAAATGTCGAATAAAACTTTTTCGAATAGAGCTTTTAACACTAAACCTATCGCTGCCGGTCAAATGACCGGTTTAATATTTTTCATTTTAGAAATATTGAAATTATGAAGTCGTTTACGTGGAAATTGATTCGATAAATTACTTTATCGAGGCACATGTTGTAATAAAAATTGCACAAAGTCGAAATAAATAAAGCCTGGTAAGCTGAATTAAACTATAAATTTTGGTAAGCTAAAAATTTTAATCGCTTTTAGTGCTCGGCAGGTTTAAGGTTGGCGCACACTAGACCGCACCGCGACTGCACGCCGACCGCCCGCTTCCGCTGTTTTGACTTTCTTCTATTAGTTTCGATGGGAGTGCGCACACCTAACAGCAACGTCACAGCGCCAGCACGCCTCCGTACCGCTACGACGTTAGGTGTGCGCACTCCCATCGAAACTAATAGAAGAAAGTCAAAACAGCGGAAGCGGGCGGTCGGCGTGCAGTCGCGGAGCGGAGCGGTGCGGTCTAGTGTGCGCCTACCCTTAGGTTGCGCGCCTGTGAAATTGACGAGAAGTAGAAACGGTGAGCGGCGATCAGACAGTTCGGCGATACCCGTTCAGTGCCTCGCGCGCTGAAGTAGAAATAGTAAATCATGGCCATACACGTGGGAATACGTTCGCGGCTATTACAACCTTCGAACTCGTTTTTTTGTTTTCGAAAACGTAGCCACGTATGGAAAAATGTTATTCTATATTCTCGACATGGTTTTCCACGCAGAATCGACCTCTGGCCGATTTTCCCGTGAAACATGGACGGGTCTGTATATCCTGCGGCTTTTCATATTACGCTCCTTCGATTTCAGTGTGACCGTTCGCGGATAATGATTTTTTCTGACTGGATCATATATCAGAGGTTTATGGAGGAGGAGAAATATATTTTCATCAAAACCTCTTGCACTATTATCGAGATAATACAGTGGTCGAAATTTCTATAAAGTCATCTTGTTTTTCATAGATATTTAAAAAATATCACCATTTTTGTTGATTTATCGTATCTGGTCTTCTGCCTTGTAGACACTCGGATAGAGGGACTGCGTACTCTACACCGCTATGTTTACTATTTACGTTTTTCTTAATTTTTTTCTGTATGGTGCAGAACACAAGTGCGAAGTTTCTATAAAGTCACTTAATGTTTCTCTGTATTCTGAGCAGAGAATTACGGAAAACTGCAAATATTCTAAAAGTATTAGTTTCAGAACTCACAGAAATCCTGTTTGTTATAATTTGATTCACGTGTATGAGAATGCCGAGAGGAAAAGTACTAACAAGTAAAGAAAACGCATCAATCGATGCTTATAAAGATATGGCCTGCTCTAATCACGCAATTGCTAAGAAAACTAATCGGTCATATACTGTGATTAATAATTATATCAATTTACGCGAAAATTGCGGGAAAAAACCATCATAAAGGTAGTAATAAAAAATAGTCAAAGAGACAACATTCAATATTAATGAGGTCTGCAGCTAAGGAAAGGAAAAATGCAGCACAATTTCGAGCTGAATGAGAGCTCCCAGTAACAACAAGACGTGTGCAACAACTTTTAAATTCTTCTGGACAAAAATACAACGTAAACTAGGCCTTAAAGAAGTACATAAACCGGCCCGCATTGATTTCGCACGGGCACAAAACACAGTGACTTTATAGAAATTTCGACCACTGTACATAGACACAGAGTACCATAAGTTTTATTTTCCTTGTAATTCACAGCGCAAGGGGAATTATTCGTTTGCAAGTGGACCTTAAGAAGTGGACAATCTCCACATCGCCAATATGGCAACGTCTGCCCTCAAAGAGTTAATATATCTGGCTGGGAGAGTGTGTTAGCTGAAAATATGGCTTTATCCCTCGGATTTATGAATTTATGTCCATCCTTTGCAGGACTTGTCCGAGTGAAAGTTGCTCGAATTGCGGCTCTCACATTTCCAAGGAAGGTTTTCTCGGTGGCTCGGTCAAAGTTGCGCCGTCGCTCGGTAAATAAGGGCCCGGTGTAAATTAAATGTCGCTACGGCGCTGTAAAACGGTAAGATTGCTCGAGCAACGGGGTTGCCCTTTGAAGCTTTCATCCTCGTGTCCTCGTCCGGCGACACGAAATAAAAACTGGCCGACAGAAACGGCAGAAATGGCAGAAACACATGAAAACAGCGAGCCAAAAGAATCAGCCATCGAAAATAACAAAATTCGACCGGCGCGCTGTGATTACTGATTCGATTACGCTTGATTGCAAGCTGCGCTATCTGCGCTCTGCACCCTCTGTGCCCTCTGTGCTCTATGTGCGCTACATCTGCGCGCGATGGTCGATCGGCAATCGAACAGGCGAAAAAAAAAAGGTGGACCAGAAACACGGCGCGATTCGCTTTTATTGCATTCGCTTGTTCGGACTTTTTCGGTGAGTGCACAGGCCAAAGAATTCTACGGATCCCGCTGCTCTCAATTTTCCTTGCCATTCGCGAAATTACGCTCGACAACAAGCTTATAATCACTGGGAATTAAAGAGGGAATAAAATCGCAAGATAAAAATTTCGGAGTTGGTTCTCCGACGATAGTTTCAGCAACGCGCGCTGTCTGACCTTTCGGCAGAATGTTCGTAGAACATCGATCCGAAATTCTTCGTACAACAAACTGAAAAGTGCACATGCCGCGGTGAAAAAATTCTCGAGCGGTGGTCCAATGTACACAGATTCGAACCCGCCGACGCGAACTTTCTAACAACGTTCGCGTTCCGCGGAAATAATTCCCAAAGATACCCCGTTTCTCTTCGAGCGGCTTTCTCGCCGAGAGTTTTCTTCTCCGGGAGTGCTTTCCACTCGAGTCTCATTGGGCTGTTTGCGCGAACGGTAGCGAACGGATTGAATTATTTCGAGCGAGGGTACCTTTGTAACAGCGTTGTTTGTGCGACGAAGAAAAAGCTGTGGTGCGGGTGAGAACGAAGGGACGGGGCAGTTTGGGCGAGCACGCGTCACCGAACGGCAAAAGTCGCAATTGAAAAGTTCTCGAGCGACGAGACCAATTTGCCCCCTCTCTCTCTTGGCTCGAAAGTTGCCGAGGCGGTCCGAATTGAATCGGCCGGGCCGAACGAAAATAAAAAACTCGTCTGGTCTCCGCGATTCCCTCGTATCGGAATCGGAGCGAAAATGTTTGCGGTTCATAGGAGGCGCGCGTCCTGCCGCGAACGACCGTAAACTTTGATCGTAGAACGCGTCCCGAACTTCTTCAACTTCGACCAACTACGACGACTATGCGTCTCAATTCTACAGAGACCTCGGCGGGGGAAAAATTGAAAAAAACCTGGGAAATTTTAATTGGTGAACCCTTCAACGCCTCCTTCAACCTCGCTACGAGCACACGTTTGCATCGCGTCGTCGTGTCGCCCCGTGAGAATTCCGTGGCTGCCACCGGAGACCCGGTAAATCGATGGAACGAGATTACAGGTTGAAATTAACTGTCGGACTTGATATTTCTTGAACGTTATTCCAAGCACGGGCCCGCGGAGCTTAATAACGATCCCGTGCGCCTGCGTTCGATGTTATTAAGCCCTGAATCGTAATTATCGAGGCAGCCGGCTCTCGCGACGCCCTATCGAGTTTACTTTCCCAAAGATGATTACGTCGATTCCATTGTTCTGGCAAGTTTTCGGAGTGCGACGCCGTAAACTTTCAGCGTCTGATCGGATGAAGAATGGCGATTTTCGAATTAATTCCGCGGTAACAAGAGAACGTACAAGCTTCTCCTTTGCAGAGCGTTCGCTGGTACATCGTACTACACAATTTTTCGTGGGTGTGTAGGTAGAAGCTCGATGGAGGAATAAAAATTTCCTTGAAATATGTAGCTGGTAGGGCTTTCATTTTGAGCCCGGACCTCGAGAAAAAAAGGGCTGAGACGACATTGTTGAAACTGGAGCGAAGAGAAGCCGTACGATCTTCTTGGTCGCAGGAGAAGGATATAGAAAAATTGAGCGGGCACATTTTTTTCTTGATGCTAAGATTGTCTGCAGTCTCGAGTCAGGGTGCTGGTATTAAAGGAACCAGTCTCGAACAGGTTCTAATTTTTCTTCAAGTCCTTCGTGGAACTGCGGCAAGGAGAGAATGAAAGGAAAGGCAATGTAGCGTATAAAAGTAGCGAGGACGAGATAGATCGTGTTTTAA
Organism: Lasioglossum oenotherae; assembly: GCA_028455765.1. Classification (NCBI taxonomy): domain Eukaryota; kingdom Metazoa; phylum Arthropoda; class Insecta; order Hymenoptera; family Halictidae; genus Lasioglossum; species Lasioglossum oenotherae. The sequence continues at coordinate 5,428,743 of CM052288.1, read as the reverse complement.
TCAGCGTCGTTATCAAATCAGCCGTTGAAAAACCAGCAAGTTTTCGCTCGGACACCCGGCGCGGCGAATCAGTTTCGCGAGAGATAGAGAGAGAGAGAGAGAGCTGGAAATCTCATAAGCCGGGAAATATGATTATCCATCCACCGCGAGCAGATCCGATTCGTTTCAATTAACCTCTTTCTGAAACGTAAAATCAACGGATCCCGGGCTTTCGCGGAGAAAAGTAACCATTTTCCGCGAGCGCGTAACCGGCGCGAAAGTTTCCCGTACAAGGTGGGGAGGTCTCTTCGTTTTTGCGAATTTGTTCGAGCACCGTGTTCGCCGAATGAACACGCGGAACTTTTGTCCGGCGCGAAACGAGCGACGAATTTAACGAGACTATTCGCGAATCGCGCGTTTCATGCGAAACGGTTGCGCGACCGATCGATGGGATAATCGTTCATGCGGTTCCGTCGACAGGCGACGGCGCACAGTGTACCGAATGGCCATTCTAGCTGGACAAAAATGCACAAATATAATTTGCGATTATTAATTATTTTTGTGAAATGTTCAAGGTTCATCAGTGCCTGATAGACTTACAGGATAAATAGAACGTAACAATTTTAAGGTTAGCTTAGTTCTTCGCTGGAAAACGTCGAAAAAAATCGGGTTTTATCTTTTTTTAACTATCGCGCTGGCAACCGTAAAATCTGAAAAATTCATGAATAATAATTATAACAATATATCGGTACTGAATCTGCATTTCTTCGATTTTCTTGAGGTTCTCTTTTTACGCACATGGTTGCTTTTTTAACGCTTATACGTTCTTCAGGATGCAAAAATTCACCCATTTATTTATTTCACACATTGTGTAGTTATTGTTATATGATAAATAATTTTGCGGCAAGTTTCTCTTACGAATGTTCACCGATCCAGAGGTGATGATTCACCCGTAAAACGGATGACCATTACTTTCTATACACCCTGTACGTTATACACAGTGCATCCGTTCAATTGTCCGCGGTGAACACGACTGCAATTGTTTATACTGCTGCTTACCCCAGGTACTGGCGCGGCGCACGCGGCGAGAATGCACCCCCCCGCTGCACCGCTTAATAGATCCTTTCGGTGTACGTCTCTCCGTTATTTAGTATCGTAAATCATTCATTGCGCGACGCCGCGCCGTACCGCTGGCCGAGTCCATTTCATCCAACTGTAATCACCCCGTCAATCAATCTCCCGCACCTACTCGCTCCTGTCTTTTTCAACCCGGCGATTAAACTACGGGGCATTATAAAATCAGGTTATTTCTCTTCCGGACAATCTACGAGTCGCGACGATCGTATTTTTCTCTTCCCGCGGTTACAATAAGATTGCACAGACCGTGTGCAAATAAATAAGAAAATGAAACTCGAGAAATGGGATTTTACATTATTCATCTTATGTCGCTCGTTCTTCCATGTTCCACGCTATTCCCTATTGTAGACTGTGGATTTAATGCAGTTTTGACAAAAATGGCCACGTACAAGTTAAAGCAGTGGACATGTTAAAAATATTTAAGGACATCAATATATCAGTCTCAGCTTAATAGGATAATTAAAAGCAGAATACAATTTTCATTTGGCTCCAGTGTTCTGCAATCAATGCGAACATTTCTTGTTTTGCATAAAGATCCACAGTCTATTAATAATACAGCAAGTCCTCGACTTACGCGGATTCGTAGAAAACCAATTCCGAACTGTGAAATTCGTTTCTACCACGCTTATATTAGCTCTAGTCCAGTCAACGAAAAGTTGTATGTAGAGGGAAATGGAAGGAACACAATTTTTAATTTTGGGACTTTGTTTGGACTAGTTAGGAGGTAAACATACTAAAAGTTCCTACTCCTGGGAGGTGAACGGGGTGCAGGGGGGCACGTAGAAGGTCCCCTTTTTCGGTTTTCCGCTCATATCTCGGAAACTATGCGTCTCAGCGATAAGACCATTGTATACAAAATTAATACTGACAAAATGACCCATAAGATTGACTGCATTCAGTTTTTCGCTATCGCGCATACTTTCCGAGACATCCGCGCTCGAAGTTCACTAATTGTGCTGAAGAGTTAGCTAGCCAAATAAGGCAAAAAACCACGCGCGGCAGAAGTGAAAGTCCTTCTTGCAGTCCAGTAATGTTTAGAAGTAAATTAAGATTGGAAATGGTAAATAATCTTAATGAAGCGACAACAAGATCATCAGAAACAACTCTCGATGCAGTATTTGCAAGACATTTAGACAAAATTGAATCAAGAATATTTATATCACATTTTAGCTATCACAAGCCAATTGTTTCAATGATAGAATCATAGAAAATCATGGAGAAAATAATGAACGATCAAAATTTGCGACGCAAAGAAGGAGAGCGTAGACACATACACGTACACGAGGTAGCAAGGTTCCGGCAAAAATGGACTGCTAAAATATGATATAAATATTCTTGATTCAATTTTGTCTAAATGTCTTGCAAATACTGCATCGAAAGTTATTCCTGATGATCTTGTTGTCGCTTAATTAGGATTATTTACCATTTTTTTTTGTTTCTTTCTCGGAATTAGTGATCTTGAATTTCTAAAATTCATGAAATTGCTGTCGACGGAGAAAAATGTGGTCCGGATTTGTATCGGGCGGGTCAATGCATATAAGACTCCTGTATTGGCTATCGAAAGGGGAAATTGGCGATGGCCAGGGTATGTGTGTCGGCAACAAGAAAATGGATTTTCGTTTGAAGGGTTTCGATTACCAGGAGGACTCGTTTGAAGGGTTCAGCGATAGCTGGCCAGTCCTTGAAATTGGTCGGCGAGCTGTGTTTGGTTCTGGAGTGGAGTAGGATGAGATCGTTTTATCGTGAGCGTGTATCGCTGTCGGTGATCGCGCGGTACCAAGGGATGATCGCAATTAGCAAGAACGCGGAGCAAAGCAAACACGCGCGGCGGCGTTGGTCGGCGTCGGTCGACGTTGGTTGCCGTTGGTCGACGTCGGTCGGCGTCGGTGGTGGCTCGCAACACGAGTGCATCCGTAGAATGTACAGAGGCTCGTTGTTGGGCTGATGTAACCACCAACCTCTCTCCTATCGGACCACGATCCGCAACCTCGGTCTTGACTAATCGACGTCAAATTAAAACGCCGCTTGTCAAGCATGCCTCTCTCTGCCCTCTCTCGGTAATCTCCGCACGAACCACGCGGCACACACACCCATCACGGATTGTACGTACACCCTGAAACGCACACGAGCGGATACACACGCGTGGACATACACAAGCTGCTCGTCGATCGAACTATAATCGAGTCGCTCCTGGGAATTCACCGAGGATCCTATTATTCGTGAGCGAGCAACAACGGACCCGATCCATAAATACCTGCCTCCAGCAAATCGAATAAAAACATTTCAACCGGCTAACAAGCTCGAGCTTTAATTAGCGCTTTGGTTTGCCCCGCGAGAAGCACGATTCATCGGATCGGCGTTGTTCGAGACAGCGAGCCGCGCGATTCGTCGAAATTCGCGAGCCGTCCGCCCTTTGTCACGCTAACCTGACCCCCATCTCGAAATCGTGATTGCTTCCGCGGAGCGCACCGAATGTGCTCCTGCACCCGTGTACCTCGGAAGCGCTGTTTGTTCGAGCTCGATGTCCCCTCGTCTTAAATCTCTTCGTCGTAACTGTTACAAATTCGTTTCTCCGTCGCGATTAAAGCTGGAATCAATTTAGCCCGATGATCCTTTCACTAAGCCTCTGACGCAGTTGATTCTCGTATGAAAAGTAAATGAAAGAGCTGGCGGTGATGTACCATATCCTGGGGGATTTTATTAATGAAATTTGCATCTTAATCTGCGTTTCTTAGGAATATACGGGGGTCGATTAATTAATAACTGAAAGCTGGCAAGATCCTTTCCGCACACGGTGGAATTTCATTTCCTAAACTTTCATTCCCAGACGCGTATTGCTCTTAATTGCCAGCTGCGAACGAGTCATTCGCAATCAGGCTTCCGCGAAGAATGGTTCGCGAGCTGTTTGCAATTTCTGGAGGAGACGTGCCATAAGCGACGACCAGAGGCGGCAGCTATAATTACGCGTTCCGATTAACCCTACGATATGGTACTCCGCTTCGAAAAATGCTCGAAAATAGTTCAAAGTTCACGGGTCGAAGCCAGAAGGTCTCAATGTGAAAATAAATGAATTTCGCAGCATTCAGTAATTTTTAACAGCGCGTTCTACTTTTAAAAATTGCCTGAAATATTCCTGCATTCATCATTCAAGACTAGAAGCTCCGAACGACTAACGAACAAAGTTTGCAGCATTTAACCATTTTTTCCAAAGCTCGAGCGCGTGGTGTTCGGCTTCTGAAAATTGACTAAAATATTCCCAGACCCATAATTCAACGCTAGCAGGTCCGAACGGCGGAACGAAGAAGTTTTGCAGGATTGAACAATTTTTTTCCACCGTTCGTCGAGTGCGTCAATGATCGAGGAGAAGCGGGATGAGCCGCGTGGGCAGATTTGCACGCGAAAAGGCAGGGTGCGCTCGCGAAATGGAGGTTGCCGTTTCATTTCTGGCATTAACGCGCGCGACGAGTCTCTTGTTACGGTCATTAAAAACTTGTCTCGTCAGTTGCAATCGCGTGCTTTTCACGGACCATACGCGCGCGCACTCCAATTAACACCAGAACTGCGGAACAACCGAAATTACTAGTTCATAATTCCCAGCGAAAGCGTCGACAGCACATTTTATATCATTCCCGTTTGTCAGCGAGCAAATTAATTCGGTTGGCAAACTCGTTCGAGAGCTGCGATTTCGATATAACAGCCGCGACGCACACACCCGCGCACACCCACACCGACGGTATCGGAATTAAATATTCGATATCGAGATCGATCAGCGACGGTACTTTATTTCTCCCGCGATATGTTGTCTTTGGGAATCGGTACACGATATTTCCCATTTTATATTCCGACCAAAGGAAATGTATCTTTCACGAAATGTTTGGAGGGAAACCACAGTATCGGGAACAACCCCTAGTACTTTATGAAACCGCGCGGCTGAACATTTTATTTGAAAGATTAAATAAAGAATTAATTGCGAAGGACCCGTCCGGTTGCCACGGAAATATTCTTGCTTCATTTTTTGTCTTAACCCCCGTGCACCCCGTTAGCAATCACGCATTTCTGTACTAATGGATTGACATCGATTCGTTCGCCGAACTAATAAAATCACGAGCATTTTCCACTTTTTGCTTCTCTCCAGCAAAATTTTCTAGAGATGGTCGTGAAAGTTGGAATTGAAACACGAAATAGTTAAACGTGGAGAGTGGCTTTTATTCATGCGGAACGGTGAACAATATTTTTGGAATGGCGGTAACGAAGTAAGCGGGAGTATAAGTACGGGAATGTAGTGGAGCGGCGATTTTTATCACTATGCGCACCGCTATTCTCTCGTCCCCGTCCACTGTCAAACAGTCGCATTTAATTACATTGGTTTGATTTAGCCGCGATGTTCACCGCTCCACTATATCTGTACCCTAATTCTTTATTCTCGTCTCGATAATTGATTCGCGACGAACGAATGTAAATCGAGTCGCGGGCGTATTTGTGAAGGGGATGATCGAGCACGTTGCCGGGGAGGACTCGCGATCGAAGGGCATTTAATAATCAAAGTGCATTCGCCGGAACGTCGTCGGGATACGCTTTTAAAATTCGGCGTGAACGAATTTCCCCTTCTAGAACCGCGAGCACCGGCTGCCGCGATTACCATAGAAATGACTGTACCGAAATTCGTGGGTGTTTTTCAGAGGAGCAATTTTTTTCGTCAAACTCCCCGAGCGACAACTCTCGAAATCCGCGAAAGAAATACCATCGGAAATCAACGGGAGAACGTATCGTTATTAAAACCGATGGTTCCGGCGAGCGCGTGCAAACGGATCGGCGAAATTTCGCGTTCGTTTGCGGTCGTTTTTTCGTGTCGCCGATATTAAATTCTTCGGGCTTCGCGCGAAATAAAAGTCCGGCTCGCGTGCCCGCAGGGAAAACCGGAGGAAAACGCGCAGAAAGTTTGTCCGTCCAATGGGGATGCACGCCGGGCTCCACGATATCGTGTCATCGAATCGATTTGTCCGGAATCGAGTTCCCGATATATTATTTCAAACAGGAACCCTTGAGGCTATCTTCCCGCTCAATCAGAAAATGTATCGCTTCAGGAATTTGTTAGTGAAAATTAATGGATGTACGATTAAAAAACTTGTCGTTATGGGTTCGTACATAATTCAATACTGTTCACAAATTTTTACCACGGGCTGTTCGTGTTGGACAGCGATGATGGACTGGTTGATAAGAAGAGCGAGTAGAGTGACTTCTCATCAAATTGTCTAAAATTACAAAACGATTCTTAAACAGTTAAAAAATATAGTATTACATTTTTTAAAAAATTATTATTATTATTATGTTCCACCAATCCGATCATCTTGAAACATTTGTATACAGGGTGTCTCAAAATTACCTCCGGAGCCGAAAATGGGAGGTTCCTGAGATCATTCCAAGCGACATTTTCTTTTGAAAAAATGTCGTCCGCGGCTTCGTTAACGAGTTATTAACGAAAAACACGGACCAATCAGAGCGCGAGCTAGACGCATGCAGCCCGGCGAGCCGGCAGCCGAGTGTCGGTGGCACGCCGCGATGTCGCAACGGACAAAAGTTTCTCGATGATGTGAATCCTCGCCAATTTCGATAAGCTT